>JAGFPH010000721.1:261081-291828 GCA_018207615.1 Philaenus spumarius
GTACGATGAATGATACTTCACCAAGGAAATATATTTTCCTGCAGGGAAACTTAATTTCAGAATTTAAGTGTGTACACATACTTATGTAGAGAATAAGAAATGTTTTATTACTAATGACATGCTCCATAATTACTCCATGAGTAATAAAAATAAGTAAGTTTATTAAAACAACTTGGGTTGTTTGAAAAGACTCCTCAATATGCTGGTGCAGTGATCTATAATAATTTGCCTCAATATATCGGGACAATAAACCTATTAAGTACAACACTTAAACAGTTTTAATTGTTAAGGTACTATTTTATTCAAGGCAATTGATCAATTCTTGAGGGAAAACTTTAACTGTTGAGATTTGTTATTCTATTTAGTCATTTAAATTTATTATAACTCCTGTTTTATATTATTGTTGTAATTTGATATTGAATTGTGTCATTGTTGTTTCGGTTGATTTTGTATCAGTTTATAAAGTTAATGAAGTGTCTATGCAATTTTGCATTGTGTAAAGGAGTCATATAAATTGAATTGCGTTAAATTATGCTTATTAGAGTTTAATAAAAATACATTAATCTCTTCCTTTCTTCCTAAATTTTTACAAATATTTATAAATTTAAATATACATAAACAACTAAAAATTAATGTATTATAAGAAACAAAAGATAAAGAAATAAGATCAAATTAAAAGCCGAATATTGAATCAAAATAACCGTACCATAATGAAATTACTTAAAAAAAACTGTATGCAATACTTATGACAAAAATCATAATCCAGAAACACTAAACAAATGTCGAATTAAATAGTGTAGGCAATAACCAGCAATATTGTAGGTCTGCTGAAGACCAATCTGCTTGTTTCTCACTTAAACCCTCGTCCACAAACAAATCACAAAACGAAAAACAATCGGTTTGTGTAGAAGAAAGAGCTAATAGAATTTTAAAGGCGTTTAGTTCTTTAAATGTTAGTATTTTTTACAGTTCGTTAAATATTTTCAATTGTTTCTAATTATTTACAATTTACTTCATAAATTGTTGTGTCTTAATGATAGATTTAATTTTTAAACAATAAAAGTAATATACTTTTATTTATAAGGTCATATTCTAGACCATTATTATTTATAAAGATATTCAGTTGTATCAGTTTTGTGTACCTGGGCCTACATCAGGACTACAAGAAAATGGATTTAACGCAGCCATACTTCCTATAGTTTTCAAAATGATGTTAAATTTGAATGTACATAAACAAAAACAAAAAAATAATAAAATAAACTACTTATGTAAAACAAAAGAAGTGACATAAAACAAATTGAAATTCAATTAATGATAATTAATGATTGATTTAAGTAATTATTGTACAGGCCATAAAATTCAGTTTTTTGTTTGTTTTGCGAGTGTAAATGACTACCTACAAGAAAAAGCATTTAACTCTCCCCTTCTCCCTATATTTTTCCAGAGTGTTATAAGTTTGAATGCACTTAAAAAAACGACAAATAAACTACTTATATAGGCCTAAAACAAAAGGCATAAAATAAATTTAAAGCTTAATAATGAATTAAAATAACAGTACCAAAATGAAATTACATCTTAAAAACTGTAATAATTTTGACAAAAATCATAAGATAGAAACACTAAAGAAATGACTTAACATAAAGGCTTGTTTATGTTTATCTATTATTTAGGCAGATGAATTATACAAATTATAAACCATTCTTATCAATTGTAGACAATAACCAGCCATTGTAGATCTGCTGAAGACCAATCTTATCTTATTTCACTTAAACCCTTGTTCACAAACAAAATCACAAAACGCACAAATTCGTCGCTTTCAAAACAAAAAAACAAATTGTATAGAATAAAACGCTACGAAGAACTGATTACCCTTTACATTTTTAATGGCGTTTAGTTTCCTAAATGTTAAACTTTTTAAACAGGTCGTAAAATATTTTCAATTGTTTCTAAGTATTTGCAATGTACTTCATAAATGTATATTAATGATAGCTTACATTTTGTAACCATAAAAGTAATAGCCTATGTCACATTCTAAGTAATTATTATTTATATACATATTCTGTTTTATCAGTTTTGTGTGATTATAGCAGGACTACAACAAAAAGTACATTTAACCTTCCCCTTCTTCCTACAATTTTCACAAATGTTTGTAAATTTGAATGCACATAACAACCAAATAAACTAGCCTACTTAGGCCTATGTTAATCAAATAAGTGGCATAACCTAAATTAACATTGCATTAATGATAATTTAATTTAATATTTAAACCATAAACGAAGTAGACTATACTGTTATTTAGAAAATTATACTCTAGGTTATTATTGTTTATAAATATATGTTCACTTTTCCTGTTTTGTGTGCTTATAAAACTACACAAAAAAAAACGCATTTTAACATTTCCTTACCCTATAGTTTTCCATAATGTTACAAATTTGAATGCGCATAAACAATAAAAAATAAACTAGGCCTACTTATAGAAAACATAAGTGACAAAAAATGTTCTGAAATCAGAATATTGAATCAAAATAACAGTTCCAAAATGAAATTACTTCTGAAAAACTGTAATCAATTTGACAAAAAAAACTTCATATAAAAACACTGAACAAATGATTTGGTATATGACTATTTAGGCACATGAATTATAAAAAACGCTGTTTATAAGAACAACACATCATCCTTACCAATTATTTGTAGACAATAACCAGCCAAATGTAGTTCTGCTGACGACCAATCTCTTGTTATCTCACTTAAACCCTGTCCACAAACAAACAAATCACAAAACGGCACAAATTCGTCGCTTTCAAAACGCAAAAACAAACGGTTCGAATAGAAGAAAGCCCTACAAAGAACTGATTAGGCTAATAGAAGGTCCCCGTAACCGGACTGCGGAAGGCGGGGCTTAAACAGAGTGGGAAGAAGGCGCCGTGATTCGATTCGTCGAGAGGGAAGAAGGTAATTTTTGTTGTATTATTATTTAATATAACTACGGGGAGTCGATCGTTTTTACTTGCTTTATTGTTACGGCGAAGAAAAAGAAGGAAGAAAACACGTTACCGCTCTTATAGAGGCTTTACTTTCTTTTTGTTCGCGTTACGTTCGATTTGTACCGGCTAAGTGAACTAATAAATATTTTTCTCGTGGTTTATTATTTGTACTGCGTAATAAAGGGATAAAACGGTGCCTCGGGCGCAGTTGTTTTATGATGATTGTAAAATACTGTAATGGGAGAGAATGAATTAATGTAATAATAAGTAGTGTGAAAGAAACACGCTAGGTTCGTGGGTGAATTGTTTTATTGTGGAGGAAATCAACATAAATTAGGAGCAGTTGTTTTACACAGCTTTTAAATCATTGGCGACGGTTTTATCGTAATTTATTTGTTGAACTAAACACGGGTAATTGCGTACCAAAATAGGGTTCAATAGGTTGCAGAGTAACGAAATTTAAAATAGTGAACTTAGGCTATTTAAAGGAATACACTTCCCCACAAAAACATTTCCAAATGAAATTACTAAATTTGTTCGCTTCGCTTTGCAATAGATTTTTTTAAATCTGCATGTTTACGTTTTGAAAAAAATGGTGCTTTACTGTTTTCGTAAAGAAAATTATCATGGAGTTTCTAAAATTACGAGGTTCATAGAACATTTTCCAAAATTGGAATAAAAATAACACCCTCTACTAAGAGGATTTAAAAATAACTTTTCAGGTTTTCATTTGTTAAGTCAATATTTATTTTAAATCAATTTAAATTAATACAGATCATAGAATAAACGTTTTGGAATAACATGTTGAAAATACGGAGATGAAATTACAAAGTAGAACCAAAAGTTCTTTAAAATTACAAAAAAAGTCCGAAAACTTAGTCTAATAAAACTTGAAACCTATGTTCTCTGTATTTTTCTTTGATAAAACAAAAAGTTTTCGTGTAACGTGGATTTGTGGTTTAGAGTTTAGGATTTTTAAAAGGCTCTAGCTACTTGGGGATACAGAAATTCCTTTTCTTTAAATGTTTGAAATGTTTCATCAAGTCTCACCATAAATAGTATTAATTAATTAAAATTACCGGTTTCAAGATATCTGCAAAAAAAATCAACAATTAAAGATGTTAATTTTTTTTTAAATAGTAGGCCTACATTTTATAGTTTGCTTGTTGAAACAAACAATTTTTATTTTACAATATAGTAAACCCCAAGAAGATTAAGCCTTCCAAAAATCAAAATTTCAAATCTAATTTACATAAAACATTTAGGTGTAACAGAAAAGTTCAAATAGTGTATAGTGCTTTTTTATGTCGGAAAAATGGATGACGTTATCAGAATTTGCAAACCTCCCAGTTACTACTAACAATAGACATTCCTTTAAAATGAGAAGTCAACCATATTTTTCTACAGTTTTTGTTAGAAGCAGAGAAATCCAGCCATTTCCAGACTTTCATCCACCCTGTATGTAGGCTAACTCTGTGCTTATCTGTGTGAACGTATTTTTAAAGTGCAAGCCTTACATTAATTTATTTATTTTAATGCTGTTTCATTGTTTGTTTTATATGTTACCCTTCTTCAACGAGTTAGGCTAAATGAAGAATGCTTCCAACATTTCTTTTTTTTTATTTGACTAATTAAGCTTGTAAAATTTCTCTTTTGAAAAAAATTTAATATCACACAATATAGGCAAAACGTTCCTTTATGTCTTGTTTAGGCCTAGTCGTTTTAAGAAATATGTGCAACTCTCACAAGCCGACGAACAAACGAAATGATCATATTATGATGTACGATGTTTCAATTACCGTAATTACTTTCAAATTGTCTTGGTTTATATCATAGATTAACTACTAACTTATTCTTCTTTGTTAAAAAAATACCAAATGAAGCACTACTGGCTGTAGAACCTAAATTTAGAGACCTGTCCAAAGACGATCTGTTAGCTATGCTTACACGGAAAGACACAAAACCCTAACGAAAATTTCATTCACGTTATATGGTCTGGAGTATCTAAAACCGTATTTGTTGGTTACAAAACGTTGAAGTTTGGTGCATTAGTTGATCTGTTAACTTTCAATGGTGGAACAATACGTAGAGCTAGAGTATGGGAAAAATTGGGAGTTGTAGTAGGCAAAAACACTCGGAGAGGGCTGAGAAAAATTGCCATTGATCGTATGCGAAAGCTAAAATACTGCAAAATAGGATAACTAAGGAGGCCAGAGTAAAGAGGAGACGGCTAAAAAAAGATAGCTTATTTATCGGTATACATTAAATATTTAATATCACCCATTTATATTGCATTGGTTTTGTATGGAGAAGTTCTTCCCTTAAGGGGGCACTCCACCTTTAAAAAAATTTTCTTTATGGGGGGATTAATTTTTATGGATTTAACTAGGTTTCACTGTGGCAGACATAACTCAAGTTGTATTTGAGATAGCCTCATTTTTATTTTTTTATTTTGAAGAGGGCATTCCATTCTACAACCTGTAGTATGAATATTAAATTATATAAAATATTTCTGTAAAAAATATGTTATTTAATTTTTATACAAAAAATTTTAGTAAAATCTTTTTTTAATCATTTCTTAAAATCTGTATTATAGGAACTAATGTATATCCATACTACAGGTTGTACAATGAAATATCCTCTTCAAAATAAAAAAAAAAAATATGAGGCTATCTCAAATACAACTTGAGTTATGTCTGCCACAGTAAATGAAAACGTGAGAAACAAAACTTTCTGAAAACGGCCCAGAAAAAGACTCAGTTATTTGGAAAATATACATGTATGCGTTTCGTTTTTAGATAAAATAAAATAATTATACTCATATTATCTATACTTATTATATATATATCAAATTGTTCAGAAAATCACAGGGAATAAAACTAGGTGAAAAAAATAAATTGCAATTTTTGTCATTTTTATCAATATTAAGGTGGAGTGCCCCCTTAAGGAATATAGAACTCTTAAATTTTGAACGGTTAACTGATAAAAGTTAAAAACAGGACGGAACCTTATGTTTGCTTATTGCATGTAGGCCTATTACATTTTTATTTTTTGATGCAGCCTATAATGTTACATTATTTGTATTTAATCTTTTAGGTCACTTTTTTATTATTTTTGTTTATTTTTCAAATCCTATATTTTGTTAAGAGTATTTGAATTCATTTATTTATGATACGGCGAATAAATTAATTAATAACCAAAATGTTTTCAAAACTAAAAATTTAAAAATAAGATTTGTTTAAGTACCCTTTTTTATTATTAATGCTTTTAAACACTTCCTTCACTAAGGTGGTATTATAAACATAGCCTACCCATTATTCAAATTAAAGTGTTATTACTATTTTAATTTATTATAAACATTATATTATAAAACTTCGTATTTGTTGCGTACATTTTATTGAATTCTTATTCTGTTATTGTAAAATAAACCCGATTGTCAATAGATCTGTTTCGAACAAGTTAAAGGCAAGCCTTCGTTCTGTCCCCATTAAGGCATTAAAGTCTCCAAAGTGACTAGACTGAGACATAGACGATGATATGGATGAGTTTTTCTACTTACTGAAAGAGGACGTGCCTCATCAATCGTCTCAGGTGTAACAACATTGCGATGAGAAATGATAACCCCACACAGTCAACTCTGCAGTCAACTGTAGAAAGGAGTTTTTTTTTTTAGATATTTTAAAATAATTAACTGGAAGAATCATTGTTATTGTATTTGTAAAGTGTCCACTTTCTAGATAAATAACTTAGAAGTTTGTATATAAAATATTGTGTCTACTTAGGCCTAAATCAATATTTAGCATAATTCTCCAAGATTACTAAAATTTAATATAGACTGTATATTTTAGTTACATACTATTTTTGTCAGGATTTAGTTTCATAATTTTCAAAATGATCCACTCTGGTTAAAATAAAAATAAAATTTTTATGTTATATTTCTTAAAAATACAAACAACAAAAGAATATTTATTGTAGGTTTTATTCAAAATCACCTGTCATGAGCTAATAATATATATTTGTCGTTTTATTGATGCGATAATTGCAGTCAAAACATTGTTTGGTACGTAATGGAACTTTTTATTGAACGAAGTAGTTTTGTAACGCATATTTGTACAATTCCTCTGGATCTATTTTAATAAATTCTGTGTTGTTAAAGTGTGTTTTTTTTTTTTATTACAAAATCAGAACAATTTATTGCTAAGGTGTTTTACAAAACTTCAATATTACATAATTAACACATTTTACATATAGGCCTATAAATAATTGCAATTCAAATAAATAATATTTTAAAATTAACACAGACGATACAAAAATATAAATTTTAAATATCAATAGACTTTTAAAAGAACACATTTAACTTTCAATGTTTTATCAGAAAAAACGTCAACAATAAATATGACTTCTCCAAGAAATACTCCTTGATTTATCCTTAAATGTTTACACAGCTTTTATATGTCTGCAGTATAGTGGAACTAATATAGTTAACTAATTCTACTCCCATACGAAGAACACTTTTACATGGCATATCAGT
The DNA here is from genome assembly GCA_018207615.1 of Philaenus spumarius. NCBI lineage: Eukaryota > Metazoa > Arthropoda > Insecta > Hemiptera > Aphrophoridae > Philaenus > Philaenus spumarius. The sequence continues at coordinate 268,597 of JAGFPH010000721.1, forward strand.
TCTCCTAGATACATTTTTTTTATTTTATTTATTTTACTGTATCCATGCATATCTGTGTTAGGCTACATGTATATTTAGACTACCATTATTCCTTTTAACAAACAACAAAGTGGAATTCAATACATGTTTCGAAGTCATTTTTTTTAACATCTCTCGACAAGAAGCTCTGTATTTCTAGATATTAACATTTAAACACTCTTTTCTGAAGTTTAAAAATAGAAATTCAGCTACTGGAATATATCCAACAGAATTATACTATAACTTAATCCAGTAATCTATTAGATATTGCAAAATAAAGTGTTCGCGAAACATGTAGCATATCTAATTGTGTTTTTATCTTTTCAAAAGTGTTGTCCTTCTCAGAATACAGATTGATGGGGAAAGTGTTGCGATCATGAAAAATTGCTGTCTTTCATAATTTATAAAAACTTTGTTGATTCAAGAATACCGAACATTTAGCAATTAATTGTACTGCATCTATCATCTCCGTACTTCCACAACTCATACAAACATTTTAGTCTTTGTTAACCAGAAAGGATTTTTCGAGCCAATTTTCTAATTAGGCCTACAAAATATTATTTGACATTGTTTGTCTCAACTCAGTATTAGAAGACCCAGTACAACTATTCTAAAGAGAATACTTTTTGAATGAGTAAGATACTCTGGTAAGTCTTTAACATACAGGGTGATTTTTGAAAACCTACCTTCTCCATTTAAAAAAAAAAAACGGAAAGAGATATGCAAAATCTTATCTTGGCATTTTAAAAATTGGTTTCCTAAGGTCCATTCTGGCGATGAATAAATGTCTCAAAATCAGATTTTGCATATATCTCTTTCCGTATTTTTTTTTTTTTTAATAGAGGTGGTAAGTTTTCAAAAAATCATCCTGTATAAGAATAGTAACAGGGGTCCAAATTGTAACCTTGTGGTACAACCTTTTCAACTTTTAGACAGAGTGAACGGACCAAGAGTCCGAGATATCTACAATCTGATATCTATCAGTAAGATATGATTCAAACCAAAATATTCCAGAATGTTTGATATTTAAAAACAATTCAAACACCGAAACAATATTTGCTGTAAATGTTCTTAAAAAATGTGCTGTTAATATATTTGTTGTCTTATCGCTTTGGCAATCACAGTCAAAACGGTGTTTTACAGAATAGAACTTTACGGTTTTTGAACGAAAGGTGAGGTTTTGTTACGCCTATTTTGACAATTCTTCTGGATATATTTTAATGGATTCGATGTCGTTAAAGTGTATTTCTTGAGTAAATTGTAAAAATATGAACGTTTAGAAAATTTACGCTGGGAAAAAGCTTAACTATAATAATAATACCTATACTGCTGTAAACACAATACATGTAATAGGCGACAGTCAAATTGTTTTATAGTTAGGTACATAATAACATCGTTCATATCACAAGTTCATATTAGTTAAATTACGTTTCATGTATTCATCCACAGAATAAACAGCTTTTTGCTATAGCCATTTTTTCAATTACGGTATTGAATGTATTTTTTTCAGAGAAAGTTCTAGTACAGGCCTACACAGAAGGTTTATTGAATAAAGTATAGACCTAATTATAACTCTTGTGTCTTAACTAGTCTACAGTAATACAAGGGAGTTACAATATCAAATTTATTTCTAATAGGCCTACTGTAGCGATGCTTACATCGTGGTTATCATATTGTAAAAAGTTTTGTCTGATATTTTATTTGTTAAATTATAGTAAATATAGAAACAAGGCAAAGTCATATCATTAAGTGCAGAGAATCCAGGTCTATAGGATTGGCTGTTTAGTCCAGGGAAATTAGACCAAAATCATCCAGAATAACTAAATATTTTTCTACAGCACTTATCGAGATGCGGTTTTCGACATTGTATTCAGAGAAGTCTCAGGAAAAAAGTCTACATATAATACCTAGTCGGCAGACAAAAAGTGCATTTTGGGCATGCATAAAGTGCATGATTTCCCATAATTTATAAAAATTGTTTGAATTCATAAAAACTTATAAAAATGTTTATACAGGGGTTTTGAGGGTCACAGATTCTGAATCTGCCCTTGAAAATATGTCCGACCACCCTGCGACCCCCCATGGGAGTATAATAACATCACTTCGTGGGCACTTCGGCAAAAAATCCCGAATCTGCCCTTCAAAAATACGTCCGATCACCCTGGGAATCTCCATGGGGGCAGAAGGGGCACTTCGGCAAAAATCAAAGAAATCAAAGGGCTCAGTAAATTACTCGAAAATGTACACTCGGGGGTTATTGGAGTCGTTGATTCGGAATCTGCCCTTCAAAAATATATCCGATCACCCTGGGACCCCCATGGGAGTAGGGGGTGGGGGCACTTCGTTAAAACATTTGAAGACCCACTGATTGATTCTACTACAATAAGAATGCTTCAATTTGTTACTTTTTGCTGAAGTGCCCCTCCCCCTGCCCGAAGTGCCCCCTGCCCCTATGGGGGGTCCCAGGGTGGTCGGACATATTTTTCAAAGGCAGATTTGGAATCTGCGACCCCAAAAAACCCCTGTATACAAATTTTCATGAATTCAATTTTTTTTTATAAATTATGGGAAATGATGCACTTCTATATGCACTTTATGCATGCCCAAAATGCACTTTTTGTCTGCCGACAAGGTATTATATGTAGACATTTTTCCTGAGACTTCTCCGAACACAATGCTGAAAACCGCATTTCGATCGGTGCTGTAGAAAAATATTTAGGATTTATTGTCTAATTTCCCTGGTCTAGTTTGATAACAATATAAGCCTTAGGCCTATTGCATTGTTTGCATAACATATCTCTACGTGAAGGATTTGAATTGCCCCAAAGTCTTACACAATACATCAACATTGAATGAAATATAACGTAATAATATGTGATAAGACGCACATCCGAGCTAACACACTGCTTTTTTCTTAAAAGGTAAATTATCCGAGATAGTCTCATGTAAAGATTTGATACTTTAGACTCCCAATGTCTAAATCAATAGGCCTACGCATAATTACCATCTGGACTCAATTATCTCAATATCACATAGAAGAATTAATAAGAAAGTACGATTTTTAAAAGATTTTCCGTATCTTGATCAGTTTTTTTAAGTCTATCAGACTTTGTCTTGGCTTTTATAGATACTAAACATAGTAAAACATTAAAATATTGAAATTTTGTTTAATTATTATTGGGAATAAATGAGTCCATAGCCTCCCTACTAATGTGGCAAAATCATATTGTGATATGAGTTGGCCTTTAGTTATCATCTCAGATAATTTCCAGGCAACTTATAAAACTGAGGAGTTTCTTGGGATCAACACTCGCACAGCTGGTGTTAAGCCGATACAATCTCAAGGGAGCAGAATCTACAGGAGTCCTCTGAAACCAGCCTCATTTTTTTAGGTAGTACTTGGCCGACCAGTGACCAGTATAAATACCTATTATTTGCCCAAGATTGTTTCACCCCATCAATAGAAGCTTTGAGCTTTCGACTTAGAGAGGCAGATGGACATGATCATCGTTCCAGTGTGAGGAGATAAATGATAATTCAATTTGAAAGAAATGGAAACAATGATAAGTATTTGTTTAAATAATTTCTGTTTTATTATTTTCCCATGCAGGGAAAGCAAATTAATTTATTTTTTACTGCCATGAATGTGATCAAAATGCTTCTATTTAATGGTTTAACGCGTTTTGTAAGGAAAAATCGGGTGAGTATGAAAAATATAAAGCCATGACATACAAAAATACATTATTATATTCATTTCCATAGCAAACAACTGCATAAAGTTACAGATAAAACAGGTAACCAGTTTAGCAAAACAGTTTTAGGAAAGCCTAGTGTATATTATTTTACCTGGGTTAACGGTAACATACATCACACATGATTTTGTTACTCAACTATGACACAGTATTTTTCGAATAATATAAGATTTGTTTCTGCCCTTTATAACAAATACTAAAAGAACGTACTACAACTTTCGATGTTCACGTATTACTATAATTGTTATTATTGCAATACTAATTACAGTAAGACAAATAATAAAATATTGTATTGTATTATTATTATTATTATATAAGTATTGTATGATAAAATAAAATTCGTATCATGAAATTTCATTCATACGACTTAAGATTTTTGAAATGAGGAAGAAGATATTCATGAAATTGTCCTATCAACAAATTTGAAAATTATAAATGTTATTTACACAAAATGATTACATTTGTTTAATTTTTCAATTTATGTTGCTTGTCTCATTGAAATATTTTCCATAGCAAAATAAAATAAAATATGGCAGAATTCATTAATTTAGTTAAGAAAATGAATAACAAATGTAGGCATATACATTTCCAGGAGAAAATGTCGCGAACAGAAACTAAAACAGTATGAGACTAAAAGTAACAACACCACATTCCAAGCATTGCATATATCTTTAAATTCCACACATTTGTATTCCCTTTACATAACCAATAGAAAACATTTGTTGACTAGAAAGAGAAAGCTAACACAAATAATAAAGTACACTTTGCAAGATTAAAACATTCGTTTCGAAACTAAAGAATACGAAACTTCCTACCGCCAACAATGTCACGACTTCGACGTATTTCAAATAAACCAAAAAGCTCCATTTTAACTTGCGTGGCAGAGGTTTCGTACCAAAAGTGTTCTTAACTAAAACATAATAAATACACGCAATATACCACGTCTTGTTAAAAGTGAGTGACAATTTAAATTTCCTAAAGATGGTTAGTTTTTAATAGTTTCAAACTTTGACACTATATTATACCCTACAAGCGTCTGTTTTTTCTGGGAGACCATTTTGATCAACAAAAGTACAATGAAAATTAAGCTTAAATGTTGTTTAAAAGTGCGCAAGACTCTCGAGAGTTACAAGTGGTAGGCTACTTGTAGGTTCTAGAAACTGTTGATTTTATGCATTACTCCCTTTAAATTTGATATTATTATATATGATCGGTTTTGAGATTAGAAATGGTTTAAAATGTTTGTATTTTTACAATCATATTAGTTTACTTCATTCTTTACAGCTGAGACACAAATTAGGCCTACAAATGTAAAACTATGTCTTAAACTTAAACTATCACTATCATAACTGTGTATCTTGAACTCTTGGTCTGAATTATTGCTATTTTATTATAAAAGTTTGTACTTCTATTAATTTATAAATACAGGCCTTCGAAAATTGAGTGAATTGTAAAATGAACAATAACACAAAGTTCAGTTTTGCCTAAATGACTGAATTAAAGATATGTTTGATTAAAGTAGTTGATTTACGTAGGCCTATTATTAAAATGTAGACTATGATATTTTATTTGGTTTTCCAAGATATATTTCAGATCTTTGAGTAATTTATTAAATTATCCCTACATTTATTATGATGAAAATCCCTAACGGTATAGACTCAGTTGGATGTAGTTTGTTGTTTGTAGGCCCAAGTAGTTTTTTTTTAAAGAAGGAAGTTAACAATAATCAACGATTCAAACATAAACAGCTCATTTCACCCTTTCGCTTTATTACTTCTACAAAAATTAAATAAATATTAAAACTGTTAAGTTAATATACAGTATAATACGCAAGCGTCTACTTGTTCCCTGTGCTACGTATTACCACAGTACACGTGGCGCATGCGCATAGACTGTCTGTGAAGTGTGCGTCAGAGAGAATAGATATGAGTCTCTCTCCCTTTCTACTAGTACTGCGCATGCGTGTCAAACGATTCTCCTACTCTGGCTTTTAACTGCTGGTTTAGTGAGACAAGGGGAAGCCTCATTTAAGTTTTCCTCTGGTTCAGGCCAATTTGCCCTAGCGCACCTAAAGAAATTTCGCTTCAAGAATTTGCCGTCATTTCCAAATATAATCAAAAATTTTATTTTTCCCTAGTTGAGTATAATAAAATTATGATGTGTGGTTAATGCAATTGCGGGAAAACTATCACGAAGGCTGGTGGTTCTCAAACAAGATCTTCTTTGATTATTTTAATTTGTCTTCAGTTTTACCTTTGGGGTTCTCTAAAAGCACCGTGGGATGTCACACGGACGGTCAGAATAACCATTGACGGCTCGTAGCTTAAATTAGTAGGAGTGCTTCACCTTTGTTTTAAAATTGTGTAAAAAGAAACAACAATTAATTGTGTAAAACATACGAAAAGAAAATGTATTCAAAAACTTGATACAATCACAAAAGAACAAAATCTAAAAATGTTACTTACTTCAACCTAAATTATTAGCCTACAGTTCAAGCTTGAGCTATTCATTTTAAAAGAAATCAATTCTTCTGATTTTAATTTATATCAGTGAACACGACTGTTACGTAACAGCATTACACAATATGGATTTGAGCCTTAACCTCTGTCGTCAAAGTTATTTGCATTAACCAATTCCTCGGCTGATAAGTCATAATTAATTTAAAAACATTAAGCATTCTGAACTTAAGATTTTTGATTGTATATGGTAAAATGCCTTTATATCAAATATTAGTATTTATTGAAACTATTGGTTGTAGTCACAACTAGGAGCTCGATTACCACACGCGGAGTAAACATAACTACCTCCCCCCAGCACGCCATGGTCGGCACTGCGGGAGCTACAGTGCTCTATCTCTCTCCCTTGTGCTCAAAAGCCAATCACCACGCCCAGTGAAACGCACCGTTCCGTACAAAGATTTTGGAAACTTTTTCATAAACTAGGTTTGATGCAGTTCCACAGTGCCTAGGCTATACGTGAGCTCCACTGGATATAGACTAACACAACTATTCGCTACTGTTACCACTATATAATGTTCAAAAAGAGAATTGTAAGTAGCGTATATAATGTCTGTTTCATTATAATATTCCAAGCAAATCAACTAATCATATTCAATCATTTCAAAACGATTGTAAAACAACCATTCAAATAACTCAACAATAATGATAACCATACGAAATCTACTTACGCTAAACACGCATGTCTATCATAACTAATTCCAACATAAACTGATAAACGCAACAGAGACAGAAAACCTTTCCTTCTCTCTTTTTTTATATTTTTTACGCACGGCTAATTAATGCCACTGAACACAAAAGCGGTCGTAAATAAGCTTTTAATGTACGAAGGATTTTCACGAGAGTACATTCGTGTCCCGACACGATTAAACGTCTGATATTGATAACCGGCTGGTTCTGATTGGTCCAAAATAAGTCACGCCCACTCGAGAGACCTCATCATCGATTATCCGACGCCAACTCATTTCAAGATGGAGGGATTTGGTACGGGAATTGCTTTTATCCTGGGTTAATTAAACAAATAGGTAATGGAAGATTTAGTAGGGTTTGGGAGAGGGTATTTATTGGTTTATTATCGGTAACATGCCGGTAAAGATAGGAAGGCTTTTGTGTATTAATAGATTACGTTGGAGGTATTTTTTTGTATGTATTGACGAATTTATAATTTATTTTAAACAAAACACTAATATAACTTGAATCTACACAAAACTTCTATAGGCCTACAAATGAACACTGCATGAATGAATTTCTATTTCCCTCAAAATTAAATTGATAGCCTATATAAAACTTTTCAAATTGCTTTTTTATACAAATTTATAATATAAATATAAGTTACTTGTAACTCAATTAGGCTACCTACGAATCTAGATTTTCCACTCCATAAATTTTAGTTAAAATAAATGAACCTATAACTTATAAGAACACAATACAACTAAATCGTAGACCCTATCCTTCCATTGTATTTTAATTGATTTACAACACACTACCTTAAACCACAAAGCTAATAAAAAATATGACTAAAGAAAATTAGGTAACTCTTTGGCAAAGTTTTGGTAGTACCTCACATTTAATAAAACAAACCACATTTATCTATCTATAGGCCTAATAAGCCTTATTATTGGCTACATTCACAGAAACGTCAAAATATCTCTTTATAAAACTCAAGACACCAATTTTGTCTCAGAATTTAACCTTTACATGCTTATAAATGCAATCATTAAAAAAAATAATGTAATTTCGGAATTTAAATTGATATAACTTGAAACAAGAATTAATTCTAGTGTAGTCGTGTTAAATATTAAAAGTTATCGTTGAAAGTCAAACTTTGTAATCATTATACAAAAATTAAGAAGATAAAAAGGTTTAAAGGTTTTAATCTCTTTTATAGTATAGTTTAGAAGGTGTCAAATGTCATGAAAAACTTTCCTGGTAAATAAGCTTTCAAATAATGTGATACAACCTTCCGTTTGTCCCGTTTTTTAGTACTTACACCCTGAATACGAAAACAACAAGGTGGGGTGAAATAAGTAGGCTACTCTAAGGTATTATATTATAGCAGTAAATATACAAACTGAAAAGATAATTAATTAAGGTATGATTTGTATTTGATTTGTCTTCAAAACAGAACACTAGGTTGTATAATGTGAATGTAAAATTATTCATGTTCACAACAAAACTAATCCTTCCACAAACATAAGATAAGGTAAATGTAGGTCAGTAACTATTAGGCAGTGAAGTAATAGCCATTTTGCTAGCCGCTCAGAGAGTATAAGTCACTGGGTGTCCTAATTGCAAGACTCCAAGTTTACACAAGAGTTCATCTACACAAAACATGCAAACAGTCAAGAAATTTCAGTTTTACGAATTGGATATTTCTTAATCTAAGAACACGGTAGTAAACAACATTAAATTTACACTAGGCCTATGTTGCCATTAGTAACTTATCAAGTAGTTTATCCAGCCATCCTGTATGCAGCACTTCAATACCAGAGTAATATACATTTTGACATTAATATTCAATTCTTTCCATTTAACAAAATATAAGGAAATTGCTCATATCTTCAATTCTTAAAAGCCAATTGTTCAATTTATGGAAAAATATTCTAATTGTGTCGCAGCTTGTTATAGGCCTATCAACTGGGGTAGCCTTACATACGTGGGGATATCTATGCATAATATTTTTGGTAGTTAGTTAAATTCTTTTTTGGTGATACTTATGCCCACCTTTTTTCATCTATCAAAATGGTCTCGACTCATATATATAATCCTTAGTGTTTCCCCAAAACAAATATCTGATTTGTAATACATTCACTGTCTTAAAAAAAATAATAATAAAGATGGCTCCGATCTTGCTACATGTAGCATAAGTTACACCTTAAAATATGCATTTTAAACCAGGGTAAACATTTGAAGATCTTTGAAATAATTAAATTATTGATATAGGCTACTCATAAGCCATTTATGTTTGTAACTCAAGTCCAGAACGAACGTGAAAATTACAAGTGTGAGTTTGAGGTGCTTTTTACATTTGTTTATGAGTACAATTTACCAAATATATTGGCTAAGAAAAATATTTTACCTCTTAGACGCAAACAATCGAAATACAATTGTTTTTCTTTCCTATATACATAACTTAATATAACAATAATATGTGCCAAGTTTCAAGACTCTAACTTCAAAGCACATACGAATTATTTGTTATTTTTAAGGACAGTTATCCCGTTTTACCCCTTAGAGTCAAGTAATCGAAATGCAAAAGGTTTTATTGCTCGTATATAAAGGCTATTCAGCTACCAAGCTTGTAGTGGTGGGATTTACATTTATTTATAGGGACAGTTACCCTAAACGGTAGTAACGGTGGTAAATATGTTATTTTAATTTTTGAAGGTAAAACTTATTACATAAATGTACCAAATGTAAGCTTTCTAGCTTCAAAGGCAGTCAAATAATGAATACTTTTTTGTTTTAAGGGTTGGAATCCCCTAAATACAAATAATCTAAATGCGAGGGCTCTTTTTATATGCTTTATATGCATCACGTAAGGAACAATTGTACGCAATTTCACCTCTTTATTTTTATGGAAATTAAAGGTGTATTGTTCAGGATAGTTACCCCATTTTAACCCCTTAAATGTAAGTAATCGAAATATTTTTACGGCGTTAGATAATTAATCACTATGATGAATTTGGTCCCTATACGTCAAAAGGGGCCTGCACAAATTGGATCATCCAAACTCACGGACTTTTCTTCTATATATAATCTATATATAGTGTCATAATCAATTAAGAATTTAACACTTTATCAAAGTTGATCGAAGTTTTAAAAGTAATTCTCGAAATACGACGTTCTGCCGAAACATTGAGTTGTCGATATTTTAATGTTGGAAGTTGCTTTTCTCACGGAGAACCTTTTATTTTCATTTTTTCAACATATGACATAAAGAAATACAAAAACACTGAAACAAAACATTTACGCGAACGAACATAGTTTATTTCTGCCAAAATATCGCGGTGAGGCACGTGTGCAGGACAAGTCTCCAACTAGGTCTCGACATGTCCAGTGTAGGTGTCGCACTGAGGTGAGTTAGTAGAACTTAAGACGGTATAAATAAGGTAAACACCTCTCATTATATGTACTTAATTTGTTAAAAAGTCATTAAACTGTAGATTTTGGACGTCATTCTAATATTGTCTCCAGCAGTGAAGAACTTTTATTGTCATTAAATGGCTGATTCTGTACCTGTTATAAACAACGGATATTCAAACTTCAAATGAAATCACAACAGCTGAATTTGCCGATGATACTGTGATATTTGCTGTGAGTAAATCAGAACAGGAAATCTCATCAGCATTAAACCAAATCACACAGTGGACAGAAGAATGGGAAATCAAAGCAATGTTCTAAAATCTACTCAAGCGACTTTATCTTTGCGGCACATAGATACAAAGGGGTATAACCTAATATCAAAAGATCACAGGTAATTCTGCTACATATCTTGGAATGCTTCTTGATGAATATTACAAAAAACACCAGCCAATAAAAAATCGTAGTATTCGTTCAATTACAAATTCAAGATGGTACCAGAGGAATGATGACCTTCATGCAGACCTGAACCTTAAGTATGAAGCAAAGCAATACAAGACTAAGCATCTTAGCATGAGAAAAGACTTCAACGTGGAAGCCATCCAACTCCTTGATGATAAATTGGACGAAAGACGACTTAAGAGCCACAAACCTCAGGACTTAGTATAATGTATCGGCTAAAGATTAGTTGTATGATCTAGGATTTATGCATGTCCTATTCCTCCTCTATCATACGTGTTACTTGCCTTATTTGATTTGTAGATTGAGATTGTAATAAATAAATTATAAAATTGAAAAAATCAATTGTCAATCACTTTATATCATGCTTTACCTTAAAAAGTAAATAAATAGATATCCCCCTCTTTAGTCTACTAAACAAAACTATATCTTTTAGTTTTCTATTTAAAAAAAGTTTTTGAAGACCCTTTAATAAAATTGTTAATGACAACCTTTCTAAGCTGGGCAATATGTTAAACAACACGATTTACCTGTCTACAAAACTTTTTACAACAATAATAGCTGATATTGAATATCAAAGTAAATATTTTTAAATATTTTTTAAACAACAATTAAGATAATAAATCAAAAGGACATGCTAAATAATCGTTTCCTGTCTAGGTGTAATGATACTGTTGTTTCAATAGATTGTATCTACTAACTGTTGCCATTCATAAATTAATTACACTATACAGGCAATGTAATAAAGCCTATTAGTAACGAAACAATAGGATATAGATGTGTTTAGCGTCAATGATTCAGTTTGATATTTTTTTTCTTTTTAATAAATATGACAACCTGTTTCGTAAAAATACATAAAACCGTTAGAACCACAGCACAGTAGTTTAAAAATTGTTCTATTGTTTTCCTTGTATTTGTAAATTTAAAAATTACTTTTGGGCATTTACTTAGAATACCGAAGATGAGAACAGGGTGTATTTAAAAGTACCAAGCAAATAAAAACAGACAAGTAATAAAGGACAATTATTTCGATTCAGTTAATTCCTTTCATATTATATACTAGAGGGCTCCAACCTTGCTCGCTTCGCTCGCCAACCCCAACGGTGACTCGCGTCGAAGCAAATGCAAACAGATTATTTTATATAAATAGGCCTTACTATTAAATTATAATATGTCTTATGTATTTTAATTAGGATGTAACATAGTGGTTTCTTATTTTTAAATTACCTAATTTATTAAGGGTTTATTCTCTAGCTTTAAGGAAAGTATAACAATCAACATTTTTACTACATATTCACCCCTTAGCAGCACGCAACAAAATGTCAATATATTTAACTGTTTTTATGTATGTTGTAAGAAATAAATGTAAACATGTTCAGCTCTCTAGCTTTAAGCAAAGTATAACAATTAATATTTATTGGTTTAGGGGTTGTTTTAAATCAAATATATTCTAACCTATGTTACTCAGGGATAGTGTAGCTTTTTATTAGTAAAACTATTTTTCAATCGGTTCAGAAGTTCCAGATATTACCCCCTACATACAAACCAATAAACAAACAAATTTTGCCTCTTTATAATATTATTAATAATAACCCCAAAGATAAGATGGTAAATAATGTTAAATGTACAAATCAAATTATTTCGTATATTTTATAACAGCAGTTATAATTAAAGGTTAAAAGAGCCAGCAAGGCTCAGGTCTACACTTTAATAAAAAGGTAACCTAAAAGTTAGAAATTTAAATAATTGCTTCAAAGTTTGAAATCAGCTGTTGATGGAAATATTGGAGCAAACAACTGTTTTATCTGTTATTTTATTCAATTGGTTGCTATGGTAATAAATGTAAATGCTTGTGATGATTCGTCAGTTAGGCCTAAATTAAGATTGTTTCCGACTAAATTTACGAATATTGAAATAAGAAAGGTTTTTATCAAAATAAATTATAGCCTCAGGGGTAAAAACTTCTTATTAGGGGGTAGCAACTTCTTATTAGTAAAACTATTTTTCAATCGGTTCAGTAGTTCCAGAGATTACCCCCTACATACAAACACATTTACCTCTTTATAATATTAGTATAGATAATTATAAATTAATATAATTGCCTATTATTTCCGTCTTGTGACTTCGTTCGCTTCTTATTGTAAAACGTGTTTCGGGTCCGTGGTCCCATCCTCAGTTAGTTTGCTCCGTTGGAGGTCGTTAAATATTTATAACACAAACTCATGTACATAGCACTTAACACGCACATACATACTCTTAAATATCAACATCTTTTGTTCGGGTATCTTATAATGCGCACACTCGCCTATCACGCCTCACTTTCATATTCATTCCTTTCGCTTTTGAAAAAAAATACTCATTTTATAATCTTTCTAGAGATTTGTAAACTTTGGTAGGATAATCCTATTAAGGTTCAGATATAGGTCAAATTCAGGATTAATACAAAATCCGGTTCATTGTGTACCAAAGTTCAATTCCGATTGTATAAGGTGTAAAAAAACATAAAATGTAATAGTTGAATATGTTTTAAATTCAAATATAGTGACATTAATGCAATTTCTTATTTTACTGTAAAATCCGTACATTTTTAATAAGAATTCGCAGAATAATATAAATAATCTATATCAATTTCAATGTCTGTCATGAGACAGATAAATTTGATCACATTGTAGGCCTATGTATTGATCTTGTGTTTAGATTGTCTTGGGAAGAACATATTCGATAAATACATTAAAAATCAGACAAAATATTAGAAATTTTTATTTTTTGAGGAAAATTTGTGACACAGAGCTTCTACGTATCCTGTACTTTGCGTTTATACATTCCCACCTGCAATATGCAATTAAATACTGGGGTGGTGCAAATACAACAACATTGAAACCTTTGGTGACCACACAGAAATGTTTTGTACGAATTATTTTATTTTAGGGTAAGCAAGAACCGTCTCTTCCTCTTTTTGAATCTTTAAACATTTTGCATCTCAAACATTTATTTATTTTTAAGGTTTTAAAAATATGTTTCATTTGAAGTGGCAATAATGACAATGACCTCACTTACTACGGTACTCGAAGTCGTTCTTTATTGCATGTGAGAAGACCGAAGGCCTCTCAAAATATTTTTCGAAATTCTCTTTCGGTTATAGAACCAAAGACATAATTACCTACCAAAATAAATAAAAACCTACACAACATTAAAAATGTTTTTACGTAAATCCAAAGATTGGTTATTGAAAACAAATAACATAAATCATATAATCAACATTTTAAATTAATTGTCAATATAATTATTATTTGCAGCTTTTTTTTAGGGACTGTAGAGTGCATAAGGAGTTTTATGTTTCGTTTTATTTTATATTTTGCACAAAGCATGCCTCACTACATTAAATGTAAAAACACGAACTTCACCCTGCATGGTCGACTGTCACAAGTACATCGAACTGGTTACTCTGGATTGGTTTTGAAATCACAATTTGTTTATTAAATTTTTGCGTTTGTGCAGAACTTTCATATTTTCCTGTATATTTTTGTATGAATGGTCACGATTCATGATGTTTTGCTAAATTGTATTTTTGAATATCTATTGTAGGTTGGGAATGGTTTCTTTGAATCTGGGTTAAAAAGATCAACAACCTGTCTATTGTTTATGTACAACTTCGGACGATCCATACATGTGATTTTATAAACTGCTGAGTTTTATCAATTAGTTGACTAGGTATAATACCTACCTGTTTTTGTCTAGTTTCCAATCCTAAAACTACTTGGTGATTCCGCGGCTAACCAAATTACCCATCTTCAGATCATACGCAGAAAGATAAATTCCTTCATCAGGACGTCAAATACACAAAGACATTATTAACGCTAAATAAAAAATATAAAAAAATCGCACCACGAAACACATTAAAAACCTTTAAAAAATATTTGCCTGATTGGAAACAAGACAAAAACAGATACAAACCTAGACAATTAATTGATAAAATTCAGCAATCTGCATGCTAATATGTTAAAAAAATCCGGAGTTTTCATATATATGAGCTCACTATTTAGGATGAATGACAATAGTTGTTGGAAGTCTTTAAGGATATTGTGATGTTATGTTTTTCAAAAAGTAATCTAATTTATTTCCATGGGACTATGCAATGGAGATTACTTTTTTTAAAGTACAGTAATTTGCCTATGGTTCCTGAATGATATCCGTTGGTTTCTATGTAGCACTGTTAAATACCTTCTAAGCTGCTTGGTACAGACCCGTGTTAAATAAATATGCCTACTTTAAAATTGTTTAAATTCTTCCCACTCTTTAAATCTTTAAAGATTTAAAGCTTTAAATCACTCACGCAGAAGTGAAATTCATATTTTTCTAACAACTAAGAAAAACCTGGACAAGGGATATTACATTGTTTAAACGTTTTTAGCAAAATGTGTGTTTTTTATATTACAAGAAGATTATGATACAATGTCACTAGCATAGTTGTATTTTTTAACACTTATTTAACCTATAATATGCGTTTTGTAGTTTTTGGATACTTATATTTGGTTTATCAAAATAACACCATATAAACACTTGACGCCAAGATTCAAATTACGATCTACTATATTATTTTCTACACGGATCGGTACCAAATTTGTAGATAAAATCAGCATACAATACAGAGGATGAATTTTTAATTTTTAAATTGTTTGACAGATCATTTATAGAAATTAGGAATAAAAATGATCCCAACGTTGAACCTTGTGGTACACCAAACGTACCCTCTCTAACACTTAAAAACAGACTTCAAGTTTCAGTGCACCACTCTCAGTACAAATACTATTTAAGAACGGGCAAGTACCATGATTAGCCCAAAATTTAACGGTTTTTTGCAAGTCTATAAAATCCGAAAGAGAAATAAAAAAGCACTACACCAAATTTGTTTCATTATCAGCGCAATTGATAGCGTTCATCTTCAATTAACGTTTTGCATTGCATTTTATTTGTCCTCCATTATGTATTTTTCTTTATGACTTCGCTTTGCTCACTATCAAAATGAATTACACCGCTCGGTAATCATTTAAGTACTTGAAGGACAGGTGATATGTTGAGAAATTACATTTGCAAAGGGTTTGTACGAATTGCAAGTACACCTTGCAATCCGC
Organism: Philaenus spumarius; assembly: GCA_018207615.1. NCBI lineage: Eukaryota > Metazoa > Arthropoda > Insecta > Hemiptera > Aphrophoridae > Philaenus > Philaenus spumarius. The sequence goes on from JAGFPH010000721.1 coordinate 284,557, forward strand.
AATCGCTCTCTGACAACGTAACGAAGACGAAACGAAAGGTGTACAAACAAAATACTCTTCTTTTATGTACTGAAATTAAGATCAACGAAATTATATCTTTATTTTCATTGGATAAAAATTGTCAGCTTAAAACATTTACGGTTATAACCAACGTACATTTCTGATAGTCCAGCGGACATAAATAATTTATACCCAAAGTTTAAATAATGGACAGTGACTTATTTCCTATTTACCGATGACTTAGGTATGAAAATAGTCAGTGTATTTGAAATTGAATTTATGGATATTTTATAGATCAAAGATAATTCAATAAAAGACTTGTGTCAACTCTTTGAGTATGAATGAAGAGAAAGTTTGAGATTTGAAAATTAGGCTCAATAAGCAAGATATAATGCTTATTGGAAATTTTTTGGGTCTATATGAAAAACATTTGAAATGGGATAAGTACATAGATCATGTTTCTAAAACAATTTCAAATGGAATATTTGTGTTAAGGAAATTAAGATGTAGTGATTAGTAAATGTATTGTAGCCTATACATTTATTGTACTATGACTGTTAAATTTGTTTTTCTATGAATGAAGATTGAGACGTTTGTATCGTTAATTTAAGAGTAGTTTATGTTAATAATTATTTTATACTAGCAGGGATGCCAATGGCTTCGATTTTAGGTACGAATAAATGAAAGAAAGAAATATCGGGTAAATATTGTATACTAGCATGGAAACCAGCAGCTTCGTTTTTATATACGAATCAATGAAAGAAAGAAATATCGAGTATATATTGTATACTAGCATGGAAACCAGCAGCTTCGTTTTTAGATATACGAATAAATTAAATAAAGAATTAACGGGTAAATATTGTATACTAGCATGGAAACCAGCAGCTTCGTTTTTAGATACGAATAAATTAAATAAAGAAATATCGGGTAAATATTGTATACTAGCATGGAAAATAGCAGCTTCGTTTTTAGATATACGAATAAATTAAATAAAGAAATATCGGGTAAATATTGTGTACTAGCATGGAAACCAGCAGCTTCGTTTTTAGATACGAAAAAATTAAATAAAGAATTATCGGGTAAATATTGTATACTAGCATGGAAACCAGCAGCTTTGTTTTTAGATATACGAATAAATTAAATAAAGAAATATCGGGTAAACATTGTGTACTAGCATGGAAACTAGCAGCTTCGTTTTTAGATATGAATAAATGAAAGAAAGAAATATCAGGTAAATATTGTATACTACTTTCTCAAAGGTCCAGGAACGTAAATCCCTTCGATGGTCAAGAATCGTCTGGAACATTCTAGAACATTCTCGAACCTTCTGAAAGATTCTATATCATTCTGGAACATAGAATATTCTCCAACATTTTTAAAAATTTTAGAACAATATGTCTTGAACAATCTGGAATATTCTGGGAACATTCTGAAATCTTCTAAAACATTAAAGAACATTCTGGCCTGTCTCGTTTCCCATCTGCTTCACCGACTTCCCATAAAATGTTCATTGGTGCGGTGCACTCTTTTGATGCCGATACCTACCTTCGAACCCAACCCCTGCAATTCTAAACCGAACTCTTCTTCATGGTTGGTGATTGAGGGCTACCATAGCATATAACACATACATTTATTATATAACTAGTGGACCCGCAATGCTTTGCTATTGCTTGATTTAATTTTAAGGATAATTATCCCATTGCATACCTTTGACTTAAGTAATTCATTTGCAAATAGTTTTGTAATCTCTTAAAAATAATATTACATAATTTTAAGTTTATGCTTGTATAAAGTTAGTTTAATTTGTATTTATTGTAAAGGGATAGCAACCCCATTTCAGAACTTTAGATCGGGATAAGAACTATCCTATATTTTAAGATGGAATAAACCACACATTTTGAAAACAAACACTAAGGTCGGTTGAGTAGTTTCGGAGTTCATCGCGGACAAACACCCTTACAATGGATTTTTATATACAGATATAGATTAGTATTAGATACTGTTTAGTACTTAAATATACAATTAAATATATATCAAAATAAAGATAAAAATATTATATTTAATTTCACTCAGATTGTCTATTTAGTTTTCAATATACGTAATTATGTTTATTAAACTAATGTAATGTTCATGGGGTATTAATCACTTTGTAACATTCGTGTTAATTCAGAATGTAACAAAGTAGTTGAAACAGAGTTTGTAATTTTAAATGTATAGGAATAATTAATATAAGATACTGAGTTATATTTAAATGTACAATTAGATATCAAAATAAAGATCAAAATGTGACATTTTAATGGCTTTTAGTTTCATTTAGATTGTTTGTTTAGTTTTCAATATAATTAGGTTTATGTTTATGCACGGTGTTAAATAAATTGTTTATTATTATTATTTTGTAAAGCGAGAATATGATTTGAAAAGTATTAAACAATTCATAGATAAGATATATTTTATATAAACAATAATTTTTAACAGCATATCTCTAAGTATATAGATATGTAACAACCGAAGTTTGAATTGAATTATACAGTAAGCATTTTCGTTGATTTTTGTTTGTTTTTAGTTTTTCAATCTAACCTTAAAAAAAAGTTGGTTTTGAAGAATAATAAACTGATTGTACATTTTTATCGGCACAGCTGTTTTTGTGAGTTATGGTCTTGAGTTCATACAAAAATCCCATAGAAAAAAGCATGTTCGGGTTTTCCCAAATTTGAAAATTTTCGAGGAACTTTTAAAAAAATTTTTCCATAAAAACCTAATTTGGACTATTACGAACAATTTAAAACAAAAAATAGCCAAATTGGTCCACCCGTTTTCAAGTGATGCGCTTACCTACGAACAGCTTTTCATTTGTATTTGTATACATATTGAAAATTAAATTTAACCAACCTAAATAAGTTTTTGGTTGTGAAAAATAATTTACAGGCCACACCTAGAATTGTGTTGCTAAGCATTTGATATGAATCAGCTGTTTCATCTGTTATAGATCTGCTTATGGGAGTGATGAATTTTTGCATTTTCTACCCTTTAAATTCCAAATTTTGCAAAATTTTTTGTTAGTGCGCCTCTACATTATTGGACTGATCCACCTTCCAAATTTCAATTCTCTAGTTTTAATAGAATAGGCTCTACTTTGATCGTCAGTCAGGACATTGCATTTTATATAGAGAGAATTATACATTTGAATAAACTGATGTTGTATCTGTTATTTTATTTTATTGGTTGCTATGGTAATGAATGTAAATACATTCAAATAAAATGGCTGTGTTAGTTCATCAATCTAGGCCTAACCTAAAATTATTTTATGTTTTTAATTTTATTTATGTATTTTTCCTATAGTTTAATAGATATTCTGCTATTCGGGGCGGAAAAAAATCCAAAAAATCAAAGATTATCAAAATTGTTTCAGCCGTTCTTGAGTTATAAGTGGTGTAATAAACCCGACTTTGTTTTATGTAGATAGATAATTATATATATTGATGAAAGAGTGGTTTGTCCTGTACAATATATCAAAAAGGTGTAGGATTAATTATAAATTCAAAGCCATTGTCAATATATATAATAAGTGTAAGCCTGGTTTGTCCGCGGATGCCGTTATAACTCCATAACCCATCCCGCAGCCCTATGGTAGCTCTCCATTCACCATCCATTAAGGTTTTGGTTTTGAACTGCTAGGGTGGGTTGTGGAGTTATTACTGCACTCACGGACAATCCACGCTTACATTTATTATATATATTGATTACTTATTAAATAAACATTGTCATGTAATAAAGTCATGTTCCGACAATAAAGTCTGATTTTATTTTATTTCTTTTGAACAGCTTCTATGTTACTAGAGCCAATCGAAAGACAAGGAGCAGTGTGCCTTGGATAGAATAGTAAAGCTTTACAGAAGTTGAAACTCAAAGAAAAGCAAACAGACTAGATTATTGAAAGATTGAAAAGAGTTGGTAAAAAATGGGGTATACGTAAATATATATATTTTTTGCATTATTTATGAAATTTATTTTCCCACTATACATTTTCCCAGGAAGGTTAAGCAAATTAAATTACAAGAAAAACGGCTTGGACCAACACCGGGATTTTAACCCAGGATCTTTAGCTTTCCTTGCTAATGTTTTGCCAACTAAACCACTCTCAAATGCAGTAGTAACCCGTACGAGTGAGATAAAATCAATATTATTATTTAGTGTAATCAGGGTAGGACGATTGGCAGAGCTCTAGCAAGGAACGCTGATCTTGGCCCATGATTTATTCACTTGTAATTTAATTTAATAAAATTAATATACACTTCTACATACTCATCCTATATCGTGCATTCGTTCAACTTGGTTGGTGTATTCAGATATCATCTTAGATTTGCATACTAAGTCCAACATTACCAACCTACGGCTCTTTATTCTTCTTTTTTATTTTATTTAACTATCACTCGAAGTATTTAAATTAATTTACTTCATCAATGTCAAAACCTTCAACACGCAAGTCTGCATGCACAGACTTAGGGATTTCATTTGTTGGTTGTTGTTATTTTTGTCTTATTTTACTTGAAAGTCTGTGCTTTCCGTTGGTAGGTAATAATTAAAATAAATACTGTACGTTCATACCGTCTCTTCTGTGTAATTGTTAATGAACAGTTTTTCGTTTTGCAAAATAAATTATAAACGGAAGTATTTTATGCGCGGTTTTACTTTCTAACTCAGCATTTCGCTGACGGGTTCGCTTTAAAAACTTTTATGTTTATCAAATGATAATCTAAAGTACATAACCATTAAAATAATTGAAGCTGAAAATGATAGAAGCTTATTATATCTTATTTGTATCAGTATTAATAGTAAATTTACAAGTTATTTCACCAATACATGTACTAAATAATGATTTGCAGTTTAGGAAACGTAGGCCTACTACTTTTTAACAATTTTTTATGGTATTATTTTTTGAAGGTTTTAGTATTGGAGTTTAAAATACTTCATTACCTTATTTTGTCAAACTTAAAGTTTGTAAGGCCATTTATTTTAATTTTAAGAAATACACGATCTATTCAAGATTGATTTCCTACCAGCATGGATCACGTGATATTTTCTATTATTATTAGAGGGCTCCGCCAACTCACCAATCACAGTACCATCTCGCGGAGAAGAAAATTCAAACTGATTATTGCATACTCTGGTATTTTCACGAAAATGACGATTGATTAGGATAAAGGCACTTGTTTCAGGTGGAGTGAAGGCCTAAATCTTGTATGAGCAATGTGACCAGAATTTTTGTGAATGACACGACTTTTTTCATATAACAGAGAGATTTATTTTTGCTTTAAGACAAATATTACAACGTCACAAATATAAAAATTCAGTTTCACTAAACACCATACAGTTACAAGAAATATTACAAGTAAATTTTTCTAAAAAATAAATTATACACTCTCAAATTTATTCAGAAGTAGGACAGAATGTCATCAAACCACAATCTTAGCATGCAGCTACAGCCAACGAGCGTATTACACCGGGATTTAGCGTATTCGCAGGATGGGAAAATATTTTGCAATATTAATATACTAAACGTTTTATTTAATACTAGTGGACCCGGCAATGCTTCGCTATTGCTTTATTTAATTTTAAGGGTAGTTATCAAATTTCATTCTTTTGACTTAAGTTATTGAATTGCAAATGGTGTTTATGTCAACAATTTATATAAACAATATTTTAATCAGCATGGTATGTAAGTAAATAGATATGTAACAACCGATGTTTGAATTGAATTATAATAAAGTAAGCATTTTTCGTTGATTTTTGTTTGTGTTGTTTGGCAATCTAACCTAAAAAAGCTGTTTTGGTTTTTGAAGAATAATAACCCGATTATAAATTAGAGAAATTGGTTGCAAATAAAAGTGTTTTGGTTCATTGTAGGCCTAACCTAAAATTATGTTCACTTTTTGATCCATAACAGTTGTTTTATTTATAATAATATGTAACAACCGATGTTTAAATTGAATTATAATATAGTAGGCCTAAGCATGTTTTATTGATTTTTGTTTGTGTTTGCTTTTAATTTGTCAATCTAATCTAAAAAGCTATTGATTTTGAAGAATAATAAACTGATTATAAATTTGCTAAAGTTGCTATGGTAATGAATGTAAACAAACATGTGTTACTAAGCATTTTATACGAACAGCTGTTTTTGAGCGCTATGGTCTTGAGTCCATACAAAAGAGGCTGTTTAGTTTTTTCCAAATTTGATACTTTTTCGGGAAACTTTTCAAATTTTTCTTTATATAAAAACCTAGTTCGGACTATTACGAACATTTTAAAACAAAAAATTGCCAAATTGGTCCAGCAGTTCTCAATTGATGCGATTTCAAAGAAACAGCAATTCATTTTTATTATATAGATGATTTAAAGCCCAGTTTGGTTTTAGATGGGGTAAATTAATTGCGATGGCAGTTCACAGGGTCCTCAATTCACCCAGGATTTGTCGAAGGGAGGAGAATTGCACCACGCAATCCGCAATTTACACGTGGAATTTGGGGAGTATGAAATACCCCTATCAGAATGGGGATCCACAAATGGACGACCGCGTTTTGTCAATATGCGACCATTAAAACGCTTTTCAGCTCTTTTAGTTCTTAAAGAAAAAACACAATCATCTTGTGTTTTTTTTACATGTAAGGTACTCTTGAGCTACTACAAAAACCTTAACTAACAATAAATTATTTTATTTGTTGTACTTTGTACATAATATTTTCTAATTAATGCAGTGCACTGCACATACTAAGCTATTTAGTCTGACTTGACACACTAGTCTAAATAAAAATGATCTAATATATGTTTGATCATTTGGAGAGCTTAAACATCTGAAAATAAAATAGCCCTCTTCGTACCTCCTTGGGCTTCCAGTTTAGTTACAAAATATCTCATAACACTGAAATGCAGCCATTTCCTGAAATAAAATGTTTGTTTTTTCAAATTAAGAATAAAAAATTAAGATTGGGGAAACCTAAAAATCTATATTCAGTTTATTTACCATAAAATAGCAACTGTTTTGTAAAGTTACAATACTTTAAATGTATAAAATCAAGTAATGTGTATAATAGTAATATCAATCTATATAATATATAAAAGCGAAATACCACTCACTCACTCACTCATCACGATTTCTCAAAAACTACGATTGAAATGAAATTTGGTATGTAGCTTCCTCTAGGGCCTTAGGTGCCCACTAAGAAAGGGCTTGAAAAAATTCGAAATTTTAGGGGGGTTTGGGGATCAAAGTTATTA
>JAGFPH010000721.1:291838-309728 GCA_018207615.1 Philaenus spumarius
TCTTCAAAACTACCGAACGGATTGGAATGAAATTTGGTATGTAGCTTCCTCTAGGACCATAGGTGCTCACTAAGAAAGGGTATGAAATTTTTTTTGAAATTTTAGGAGGGGTTTGGGGGAATCAAAGTTTACTATAATCATAATTTCAGATCTTTTATTATTATGACAATAGTGCTTTTATTATTTAAGATCTATATATATAAAAGCCAAATACCACTCACTGACTGAACACTTAAAAAGAATACAATTACATTAAAAAGACTGAAAATACTAACCACCACGGGCAACGCCGTACGGGTCAGCTAGTACAGTATATGAAACATGTACAAAAGGAGTCATGAATGAAGAAATAAAAAACCTTGGTTCAGATATAATGGATAATCATTAATGTATCAATTAAAGTGTAATTATAAATTACCTTAATTTGCTCCGTCTTGTGACTTCTGTTGTATTGTAATCAATACGCGTTTCGGAGCCGAAACTCCATCCTCAGTTATTATCTCCTTAGAGGTCGTCGGAACATTAAAAACATTAAAACATTCACGTTAAAGCACATAAAACACTAAACACACATATACACGCTTTTACATTTTTGAGTTATGTGCGACGGTTGCTCGGTACGTGAACTACTCAACATTAATGATTTAAATGTTTTGACGACCTCTAAGGAGATAATAACTGAGGATGAAGTTTCGGCTCCGAAACGCGTATTGATTACAATACAACAGAAGTCACAAGACGGAGCAATTGATATACAATTAGTGACTTGGACACCAAAAAAATGAAAATGAAATCATTAATGAACAAACAAACAAATAGCTTAATTATTATTGAACATTTAAACTGAATCAGAATATAACTTTAAGTGATTTGTTATAAAGCAATTAATTGAATTGCAGTCTTATTCCTAAAGTGCATAGGAAGCCTAGCAACGGCTTGCATAGACAGTTTGTAATACATTCATCGGATACGTGCGACGTTGGATTTGATGTTAATTGTTGTCAATGCTGTCCTTTAATGGATTGGCTTCTAAGAGTGCCCTTTTGTTTTTTTGTGAATTCACGTCTCTAAAATCATGTGAAATAGAAAACCTTCCAAAACCGTTTTATAATGTTTATACAAACAGCAAATCTTTTTGGAAATTCAAAACACGCAGGCGAAGCAGCAATAGGATTTCTAGTAAAAGTTAAAAGTTTTTATTTGCCTTGTTGTGTATTTATCGATTGATTCTTTTTTAATTGCTTATCTCTTTAGGGGAGGCTTAACTCCTTAAAGTTCCCCCTCCTTGGTGCACCTGGCAGTTCATAAATATTGTTGATCAAGTGCTGGAGGGGTTTGAGAATAAATACAAAATTGCTTTAGTGCTTTGTTATTTCAGCAAAGCTTTTGAGCAGCTTTGGTCATATTCTGAAGAAATTTAAAATATATGGGCTAATTGATAACTCTTTATTCATTATTCATATTCATATTTATTCATAATTCATTCATATTTATAGTAAAATTCAACTCAGAGTGAGGCGGAAGTTCAAGCCTCCCGAGGGGGAGACTTATTAGCACGGTCGATTGGTTTCCGCTCCACTCCTACCTGAATTTTAGTTTTTTATAGTAGCGTTATGCAAACTTTTTTTATAACGAGAAAATATAAAAATAAACCACATTACGTTGTGTATCGCGGTCGTCAGTTTATTTTGATACCAAATTTGAAGTAAATCGGTAAATGTTGAATAATTAAATGGCATAGCTTTTAATGTAACTAAGAACTATTTAATTACTCAACATTTATCGATTTACTTCAATTTTGGTATCAAAATAAACAGACGATCGTGATACACAACGTTATGTGATTTATTTTTATATTTTCTTGTTATAAAAGTTTGCATAACGCTACTATACAAAATTAAAATTCAGGTAGGAGTAGAGCGGAAACCAGTCGACCGTGCTGACCCTAGGTAGGCTTGAACTTCCGCCTCACTCTGAGGTGAATTTTACTATAAATAATAGAAAACAGTTTGTATCTTTGGGTGATGATATTTCAAGTGTTAGAGAAATGACGTTTGGTGTACCACGCAGGGGGGGGGGGCAACACTAGGACCTTTTTTATTCCTAATTTTTTATAAATCTGCCAATCAATCTAAATATTCATAATTCTTTCTCCGTATTGTACACTGATGATAACACCCTTGCGGCAGTAGGCAAAGAGCTAAATAATTTAAGCGATAAAATTCGTGAGTCTGAGGCTACAGATATTAGCTTTTGTTGAATTAAAACTTAAGAAACGTTATTTTAATTTAATTCGTTGGCTGTTAGAAGAAATTTGTTCTGGTTGAATTTGTTTTGAAGGAGTTATGTGGGGCAAAAACGAGGAACCTGAGATAAATATCCCAGAAGAAAAGTATTTGGCAGGAAACATAAATTCTGAAAATCGCGCCCCTTTGGCCCTGTGGGGTTGCTTTAGCAACATACTTTTTAAAATATATTGTTGTTGGTATCAATATCTAATTGTCATGTTACAATTACATTTCAAATCTAGTCTTTGTAAATAATTTTTAGGCTCCCATAACATTGACGGAAAATGGAACTAGTAGAATAATCCTTTTGTTCAACTGTTAGGCCTACATTACTTTTTCTCCGGAACGGATTTAACTATTTCGATGAAATTTATGGTTTAAAACATGCTAACCCACTTACATTCCATTGTACGGACAATCTAAAATATTTGATTCGATTTTTAAGAACTGAATCCTTAATTTTACGGTCGTATACAAGTTTAAACGTGCTTAATACGATATGAAGGACGTCTGAACCATATTTTCAAGAACTTTGTTTGATGTAGTTTTAAAAATATTTCCTAAAACCTTGTTACAAGACCCATCCTTCCATCCTATAAAATTTAGAAAATTTTTGTTACAGATTAATCATACCCTACTGTACAGGATATTGTGGTCGATTTTGAAAACAAAGTTTTATTTTTACTTTATTATAATTTGAATAGCTCCCCAAAATGATGAAGTTTGGAGGTACGATAATCATAGAAATTCCGGTGGAACCCGTGCAGTTTACATTCGAGTCCATCGACATTGGACGTTCGAAGATACTTTAGAAAGTCCGACTTCCTGTTTTGAAAACAGTTACCTTCCCGAGATGCAGGTTGTAACCTTCATCCATGCAAGACGACAGCTTGTAACCTATAATGGATAGGAAATGTACTCACGTGTTGCGCATGCGCACGCCTTGTATCCGTTCATTAGTTGTAAAGCGATGTCACTAGAGCGTGCCACTGTTGTAGTGGAAATGGTGTGTATACAGGAAGCGCGCGTCTTACGCTCGACTTTTAAGTTGTGTTAGCATTAACTGTAGTTTAGAAAGTGGTTGTAGACGGCAGGTGGCTTGTTTCCGCTTAATCGAGGGGATGTAGGACCAAGAATGAATGGACGAATTAGAAGCTAACGACTTAATTCAAAGTCCAGAAAATGGACAGGACTATATTTGGAAAGGGTTGCGTAGTTCCTGGGACAAAAGGAAAACTGTATAGGCTACTCCTTATCTAAGAGCAACCATTATAGTTTCATCAGTGTGGCATTTACTATTGTTTCCTTTATTTTCAAATTAAGAAAATTTCATAACTTTAAAAAAATAAATCCTTGTAAGATCAGTCTCTTACAGTTGATTTTCTCTGAACAGATAAAGGCAACACAATGCATAGTTCAAACTCATTTACTGATGAGAGTAAATTACCAATATTTTACATGTGTTTAAAATGTATAAATATGTAGCAACTATTCCAGAGGCTTCGCTCGTAGATATAAATAAAATATTTAATTTTGGAGATTTGGTAAATATTGGGACTTAACATTACAACTAAAAAAAATTTAATCTGAGCTCCCTGGCCCAAAACGCAGAGAGTTTCATCCAAAACTATTTTCTATTTAGGCCTAAACGTTTTCGCCAGTTTGTTACTCAAACTCCCGCATGAAAGTCAAATTTTGAAAGCCACTTCATGTCTATAAACTAAAACAATTTTACCCCTTAGACTCAAATATGCCTAATTATTATTTTTCCCCTATATATAACCCGAGAGTAATATGTGCTGAAATGCAGGTACTAGGTTCATAGCACGGGTACGAATTATTTATTTCAATGGTAGTTATCCCACTTCTCACCTTAGACTCAAGTGATCGAAACGCAAATGGTTTTCCTTTCTTGTACATCACCTAAGAATTATATGTATCAAATTTCAGCTCTTTGCTGGTAGGACGCTAGTGGAATATACAGGATGTTCCGTAACTCTTATCACTTATTTTCCGCGATTGTTCCTGAGTTCAAAGTAAACACCAAATCACAGTTCGTTTGTCTAGCATCACATCGGTTGTCCTACTATGGCCAAAATCGGGGTTTTATTTAAATAATTTATATCTAAAAAATTACTTAACAAAATAATACCAAATTTGTGTCAACCCTTTATATTAGTACTACCTACTTAGGAAAAAGTTATGTTGACTTGACTTCAATATTTTCAAAATGGCGGCTGTTTAAAAAATTCAAACTTAAATAACGGAAAAACTAGCGCTTTCTCGAAAAAATTTCAAGCATAACATTTTTTAGCAAATTTATTTCCCCATCGATTTTGTATTTAGTTTTTGAAATTTGTTGGAGAATAACCGACTTATGGCATGTTTCGCCAGTTAGTGCACGCCCCTCTTGGGAGCGATGTCCAGGATCGGACGGCAATGCAACAATGAAACAAAATAAATAATATTTTATTGCAATAATAAAGTAATTCAAATGCTTTTCTTGACTGTGAAAAACATTTTTTAAATTAAATTAATGCTATTGGTAAGTAATTCTAAAAGTTTTCCTAGTTACTAAATTGAATGTTGCAATATTAGTCTATTATTGGCAGATTCTATTTCACTTAGGAGGCAAAATGGAGGCGGTACTAAGCGTTTGTGTAACTTTCCATAATTAATTAATAAAAGCAAACACAGTTTAAAACACGAAAAAAACTGAAATGCTAAAATGCTTCTAAAAGCAATATTATGGATAAAATATTGTTTGTTTGTTTTTTACGATAGTAAAGTCAACAAAACAGAATCAGCTGATGCCGACTGTTACTACATCATCACAAACAATAAGACAGACAACAAAACTTAAATCAGCTGACGCCTACGAATCAGCTGATTTGATTGATCAGATGACAAGATACAGTTCAGTAGTAACAAAAACAACTCTTAAAAGTACACACTAATAGCATATATTTATAAAAAATGTGTGTAAAGAAACAGCTTTCTGTGTTAAAATAAATTAAACGTATTTGATTCAATTTATTATTGCAATAAAATATTGTTTCTTTGTTGCATTGTCCTCCGATCTTGGACATTGCCTCCAAGAGGGACGTGCACTGTCTGGCGAAAGATTACATTAGTCCGTTATTTTTTTAACCAATTTCAAAAACAAAAAACTTACTTGATAGGGAATTTAATTTGTTAAAAAAAGTTATTCTAGAAATATTTTCGAGAAAGCTCTAGTTTTTTCGTTATTTCCGTTTGGAAGTTTTAATCGGCCGCCATTTTTTAAATATGAAGTCAAGTCAAGATAACTTTTTTCCCATGTAGTCAATACTAATACAAAAGATTGATATAAATTTGGTATTATTTCGTTAAGTAATTGTTTAGATATGAGTTTTTTTAATAAAAACTCTATTTTAGTAACAGTAGGAAAACCGAAATGATTTTAAACAAATTAACAGTGATTTAATGTTTACTTTGGACCCAGGAACAATTCCAGAAAATATGTGAACAAGAGTTACGAACACACCCTGTACATATTTATTATGTACGGGATATTGACTGAAATTCTTCGGGTTTACTTTTAAGTATTTCCGGACCTAAGTTTATATGAACTTTATTTTTGCTAGTGGAATCAGCTCAGAAAGTGCTCGGATTATTATGTGGATCACCCTGTATATACAATATAAATACGTGTAAAGGTATAATTGTGATAATATTTTAATTTGATATTTTTATTTGTTAATTTTTCTTGATTCAATATTTACGATAAATATTTATTTTTAGTTGATAGAATGAATATTTGCTATAAATCTTTAAAAACCAATGTAGACATTTATTACAAATTTCACTCAATCCCTGACCAGACATTAGCAAAAAATATTCAAGCAATATATATTATTTTGGAAATATAATAGGCCTACAATTTAACAAAAACATAACTGTTAATGAAAAGTTTGTGTAACTACAATAACAAATAAGGGTAACAAAAATTAGTAAAAAATTTCTAAACCCCGACTTTAGCTGGTGTAAGTATCGAAATAACAGCTTCAGCGATCGTTAAAAATCCTATAAAATCTCAGATAGTACAAAAATCCTTCATCCACTTTATTTAAATATTTCACCAAATGCTTATTTGATGTACGCACCGGCAAAATAAAATAAATGAGTTTAGCCCGCAATTAAAAACTATATTATAACAAACCAAGGGCATGGCCTAATTGATAGTGGACTGTAATAATTAACGATGTAATGTAGAAGAGGGCAGAGACTTGTATGCGCGGTTAAGAGTGAATTAGTGAAGAACTCTTGTGAAAAGCCATTAGACGAACATGGCTAGTGCTTTACGGGCCAGACATTGTGTCTAGAGGGCTTTTAAACACCATTTGGGACGGTCACACTCACGCGCGCGCGCGCGCCCTGGCGTGAAACCTGCTCCTATTCACATACAAATAATTTCTTTATTCCGTCTCGACTTTTTGACTCGTTAGGTTGGCGACATTGAAGCCGTTCCAGGATTTTAAAGAGGTTTTTTACCTTTCGGTCTTTTTTTAAGAATTGAGGATTGGATTAGTGTTTTACGGGCTTAAATGAATACCAAGCGTTGGGCCGTATCCGGTTTCGTAAGATAATATAACTATTTCGAGGATTGTTACAGAAAAGATATTAATACTATGGTTACATTGTTTAAATGAAAGATTACGAATTATCAAAGAATAGCCGTGAATTGAAATAATTGTAAAGAATTACTATACGTGGCGATTAATATAAGTATGGACATTGTTTAATTTTTTGATTGATAAAAAACAAATAAAGCAAATTTAGAAAGGTAAATAAAAATAGATGAATCACATTTAGTTTTTTTATTACTTTTACTAAATATTTTCTGAATATTTTTAATGATCCCTTCTTTTAAATTAATATCTTTAAGTTTTACAACGATTAGAAATGGAGAATTTTAAATCCCATTTAAACCCTACATCTAAAATATTTCAAGTAGAATGTAGGTTGAATAAGGATCGTTTGTTGTTGAGGTGTTTGACAAATTTAAAACGAAAAACAGAAGAATGGAAATAAAATAATACTTTCATGAAATAATTACCCATCAAATGTGACTGCATTATAGACTTGAATAATTAATAACGAGATAAAACTGAGAAAGAGTGAGCCTGAACAAAAATAATCAAACTCCGCTTATCAAATTAAAGGCTAAACAAAAACTTTCCGTTTTTGTGTTATTTTCCATAAAAAAATTACATTTATAAGAACCGCGCACAATTTTAACTCGATCGGTTTAGCAAGTTTTAGAGATGTGAATTATTTAACACCATGATCAGAATAATTGATTGCTGATCAACGTCGATATCAACTCGTACAACTTTAAACAATTGTGTGGTTACTGTAAACGTAGTACAATAACACAATATATATATATATTTAATATAACAATAAAGGGAAACCTCAGGTTAGATTACAATTATATTTATTTTCCTTTTAGAGTCAAATAGAATAATAAAAGAATAGTATTACAAACAATAAATCGAATATTTAACAAATCATAAAAGAATACAAATAACCTATTTGGATGAGGTAAAACAAATAACATGTAGTATCCCAAAACTACTGAATTTTTTAATTATTGTTTCTATATTTATCTTGGGTCGGTTTGTGCCGGTTCATCAAAAAGAAAAAAAATAGCAATTGTTTTAACAATATAATAGATTTAAAAATATTAACAATAAAAATAAACAAACTATATACACATAACTTAAAACTAAAAAATACATAAATATATGATCTTAATAAGAGATCAAAATCTCAATCGGACACAATTATTGTTCTTTAAGAAAAAAAATTATAAATTAGTACGTATCAAGTTAGAATATTTGTATAACGATTATTAAAAAGTGTTTGTTCATTTACCAAGAAAATAACAACGAATTAATGTATATTACTACAAGAGTTAATGAACTTAATTAATCATTTCGGTATCCCTTTCCTTTTAATTATTATAACAATATTGTCAATGTTTGTCTTAAAAGATGGAAATTCTTAACCGGGGTATAAAAGAAAACATTTAAATATATAGGTTAGATTTCACCCAACTTGTAGATTAGTTGTCCTGGATGAATATTTTATTTATTATTGTCCTCATTACTTTCTCAAATTCTGATAGGTTTTTTTTACAAGTTTTCAACAATTTTCATGATCATTCATAACTTCCTTGTATTAAAAATAATAATTATTAAAGTTGTATGTACATTCCATGAACTGATCTTTAGCTTTTTTTAGGCCTCTATTGAAAAAATCTCTCTCTGTTGCACTCATGTTTTCTGCTTTCACAAATACTCTTTTCTTTTACTTCACTTTTCGATATTTATTTATTTTGTTTCACCTTATTATTTTATTTAAATTAACACTTAACTTTTAAACTTCTAAATTTACAATGTTTTTTTTATGTATTTAATTATGAGACTCTAATATTTATTATAACTAATTATTTACTTTTATTAGGTTAGGAATAATTCTTGGCCTCATGGAACAGATGTTTTATAGTTTTATAATTTTGAATAATTTAAAAAAGGCTTAGGTTGAAATATTGAAATGTTTCAGCAGATACGTAGTTACAATTCCTATAAGTAATACGATACAAAAATCTAAATTAATATGAAAGAGCAGTACACATTTTAACTTAACATGTTTGCCTCCCAGAAAATAAAACTTCTTCAAAACAATAATACGACTTTTCCAGAAAATACTCCTTGATTTTAGTTTTAAATGTTTCCACATTATTTATACTTTTATAGTATAGTACAAGGGAGTTAATTAGTTTAACCCCCATATTAAGAACACTTTTACATAGTATTTCAGATCTCCGAGATTTTACAAAAATGTTATTTGTATTTCTTGTATTGTATCCACAAATAATTGTGTTATTTATATACAGTATTTAATATTTTCATTTTAACAATCAAGATAGTGCAATGCATATACAAAGATTGCATATAGGCCTAGACATCGCTTTAGTAATATCTGTCCGCAAGAATCTCTTTTTGTAGACCATACATTATTCTAATCACTCTTTTCTGAAGTTTAAACATGGGCACACTGCTGCTAGAATATTCCATAGCCTGATTCAGTAATGAATTAAATATTGCAAAATAAAGACTTGAGCCGTGACATCAACAGGCTCTAAAAAACGAACATGTTTTGTGTTTTAACTGTGAACCAATTCAACATATCTCCAACCTATTCAAAATGCCGGCCAACAAACTGATTTTGCGTCTAATATGGCATATTCTGTTGTAAAAAATGGAATCTCTCGAAGAGAATAGATAAATTTACATTAGGTTTTCAGTTTCTAAAAAGTAAACGGTACCAGGAACTGGCACATACTTTCTCACAAACATATTTAAATTGTTAAACAGATTCACTGTGATCCATAATTGAATTAAAGTAGCAGGGGGGGACATATTAAAGTAGGAGAGTAACTAATAAATATTATTATTATTATTATTGTTATTATTAAAACTATTCGATCGATTTTGAACAAATTTGCACCAAATATGTCAATTAGGCCTGTATAGATGCACGGAAAAAGGTTTTGAAAAAGTTTGAAAAACAACCCCCTTTTTGGCCCAAAACCCCCAAAAATCTGTTATTATTATTATATAAACGAGAATTTTTAGAAAGATGCGACTTTTTGCATATGGTAGAGTACAGGGCTACAAATAAGCAAAATTTTATCAAAATCGTTAGAGCCGTTTTTGAGAAATTTGGATTTTTCTCGTTTTTTGCCATTTTTGGGGGGTAAAATCCCTTAAAAATCAAAAATTTGAAAAAATGGGAAGAAACGCCTGGAGATATTCCAGAACTACACCTACATAGCCTACTAAATTTCATCAAAATCGGACCGTTGGTATGATCTCCAGCTCTGTACACATCCTAACGGACACACAGACAGACATCACCAAAAAAACACTTTTTTGAGTTCACGAAGTACCAAACCAAATAATTCTACTAAAAATATTTTTGGGTTCAGGGAGCACCAAAATAGATAATTCCACTAAAAATTCAAATTCGAAAATTTGGACGAAAACAATATTTTCTCCATATACTGAGGGGGAGGGGGGGAGAAAGTAAAAATCAAAATTAAAGTCAGCAAATAAAAATTGGCCTAAACAAAACCCTAAAATAATAAAAACGAAATTCAACGCATAGAAAACTATTTGTAACACTAGGAATATTTTTACATTTGTATTATTTTTGTCTGGATTCTTTACGGGTGGAATAGCGGGTTTTCAGTCTAAATCAAGTTTTCTAAACTGAAATTCGTTGTCGTATTGTTAAAGAATTTTAATTTCAAAATGGTTGTACCATGTCGATGAATTCATCAGTCCTGCACAGTATTTGAGATTCAGTTAGTTTAAAACTCATGAACTAACAAGGGAAGATGTTTTTGAGTATTTACAGTAAATGAGAACGATAGGGGCTTACAAAGTTTGTTCAAAAGGCATGGCAGTACAGATGGGCGCCAGCTAAAGAATTCAATTTTTAATTTCATCAGGCATTCTGTAGAAATTGTCAAGCTTTGTATATTTTTTCTACATATTTTCAGACATAAGCAGACCTATCGGCCATGCTTTAAAGAGCCGGAAAAAAAGTTATTTAAGGACAAGTATAAGACATTAATATTGAGAATATATACCGGGTGTCTTAAAATCCCCCCCTATTACTTTTTTACTAATGGAAATAGAGAGATTTGATTTGGGTATTGTTAACATGATAAAAATTGGAGTTTTTTTGTGTATCTTAAATTTCAACCCCTCCCCCAACAAGTTTGGGAGTAAGTCGAACAAATTTTGGGAGTAAGTCGAACATTTTAAATGAGAACCCCTGTTGAGTGACATCTCATTTTAAAGAAGAAAAGAAAAAAATTTGCGCAAACCGGAAGTCTGCATGTCGACTTTATCCAACATAATGGCCAATCAAAGTTATAATTTTCCCAAAAAACTCCTATTTAACGTTTCATTAATGAAACAATGTTACAATGAGTAAAACCTTTAGCACACACCTCATTTTCACTCAGATTAATTGCTCGAAATGAGAACCATTGACTTTTTGACAAAAATACAGCTTGGACTCAAAGTGTTGCCTAACATTTCCCAACATTTCTGGTGTGATAAGTACTGGACTTTGAGCTGATACAACCTATCAAATGCTTTGTTATTCATAACTGTGCATGTTTGTCCACTCCTAATTACTACATTTTTTAACTTAGATTGAGTGACCTACTGGATGAAACCTTTGTAAGAAATAGCAGATGTATCATCTTTAACATTTTGATGTTATTTAAAGGGGGGGGGGACATACAGTCCTACGGTTTGCGCCTTGGGATTGCGTTAAAATTTTTCATGTTGCTCGTCAACAAAAAGGAACCTTGCCATTTTAACCTTTTTATATAGCAAGGTACCTAGGCATTATGATACATGATTTCGATTTAAATTTTTATATTTTCTGTTAATGCTTTAGTTTTTTAGTTAAAACCAATCAAAGTTGGAATGACGAAAACATTTTGTTAACAATAAAAAGAGATAAAACTCACTACACATAAATTTTATTGCATTTTACAATCATAACACACCAAATATCGAACTTTAAACAGTAGTTTAGTAATTAACAAAATAAACGACCCGTACTTAAAACACAGGTCAGGTGGTCAGGTTAATTTATTTCGCTCCCATTTGCGAGAGCGGATCGAGCTTGAGGAAGGCGAGCGAAAACCATAGTTATATTTAAATTAGATAACATAAATAATAACAAATAAAACCTGCTAATATAGGACCTTTGTTTTGGTAAAACTCGCATGTAAATCGGCCCAGTAAAAGTCTCAGACGAACTGTCCAAATGTTTTTTCCTTACGGCTTTAAATATATATAGATTTTGTACAGTAGCCTAAATATTTTTATTAAATCAACAATAAAAGAGCAACAATGCATAATTTCCGTAGCAACTTTTTTTAAATTTAATTTTAGTTTTGAACTATCCTTTTAGAAGATCGGGTCGTTTTTTACGCGCGCGAGTTCGGGTTTGATTCTGTTAGGCGAGTGCGTGACTCCTAATGTAACCTAACTGGGGTTGTATGGCTTTGAATTAGTGACACAGCAAACACTCAAGTTGTTCATTCTGCATTATGGTTTGACCTTCTACATTATGGTTTAACCTTCTGCATAATGAAGCCTTGATCTCTGTTCATTGTATCACTTCTACATTACTGCATAGCGCCAATTAGGTTGTAGTAGGAGTCCCAACCACAAAGCAAAATATTTAATTATTGAAATTACACCTATTGTAAATTTACTTAAATAAAAATAATTTCGAATAAAGAAGAGAGGCTAGTTTGTAGAACTGTCATTTTATGTCATTTCAACTAATATATGTATATTGTTTTTACGTGGGGTGTGAAAAATGTGCAAGAACATGTTATGACCCCAATGCCGACCAACTAAAAGACGCCTCTTGCTCCGATCTTGACGGCAGGCGACGGTATCACCTTGCGGCATAACGTCAACACCAGTCGAGGGTCTGCCTTCAGCTTACCTCAGCTGTTTTTCGGTTAATGAATCCCTGTCACCTTCCACTGTTCCTCATCTTCCCACTTCTTACGAAGTCTGTCTTGCATTTTGTTTTATCTGAACCATCATAGCCTCTCCTCATTCTCTCATTGAATGCCTCACCCCTTTCCCAGACCAACAGATTGGGGTATTCCAGCAACAACCATTACCGAACCTAGCGATACTGTACTCTTTCTCCTATGAACTTACTTCTTCATTGCTATGTCCCAGGCCGGTATGGCGTATAGTATTATGGAATGAACAACGCATGCAAACAAACTTCTCTCTTGGTCGTCCAACATTGGGCATCAAACGTGATAGGTTTCCTGCCACAGCTGCGGCCTTAGTTGACACCCTTTTCACGTGAGGTTCTACTACTCCAAAGCACGTCAATCCACAGAAAAAATTTTTGAGTCGGGACGTATTGGTTGGCTAATGGATTAAGCTGGTTATTTTACATTAATAGGTCTTGACGTAACTAAGGGCAGTGTTAAGTTTTAATAAATAAACCGTTCTAGAAATAAATAACAATTATTTAGAAAAAATGGCGGGTAGACGGTAAACGGAGCAACTTTCGATCTTTGATTATTGGAACTTTTTTACTTTAATTTATTCGATACGCAGATGAATTATTATTCCACATTTCTGAAACCTCCTATATAATGGAAAGTATTAACATTCAAAACCTAAAATTGTTTCAAAATAAGATTATCTGGTAATGTACATGTATATAATGTTTCTTGCTGTAAAACATTCTATATCTTACTTAAAAACTTAGCCCTTTACGTCCTCTTTAAGCAAATATTTATATAAATAATGGTTATTTGTGAATTGTGTTATATATTTTTTTAATTTATTTTAACATGCTCACATGTAAGTAAAATAAGCATAAAATCCTGAAGATGGGAACTTGTACCCGAAACAGGAAGCGAAGAACTACAACAAATTTCGAGACGTAGCCTATAACCAGGTATATATATATGGCTTAATAATATAAATATCCTTTAACTTAGTATTATACAATTATTGCAACTGGCGACAAATAAATTAAACAACAGCTGTTCGTAAACCGATAATAAACGCTTCTACTTGTAACCTCAATTTGAACTAGCTAAAATGAACGAAGAGTGTTGTTTTATTAGGAAATATGAGCCGTTGCAGTGACTCTTATGGTGAGCCCTAAGGTCGGGAGTGGTCAATAAACACCAATCATGGTCTTCAGAACCCGTTTTGGGGTGTCATTAAAATATATAAATTATTGCATTATATATAAAATATGTGTTTGCTCTAACGGCCGCATTTTACTCCCGATTTGGTCCAAATTTGGTATTCTAGTTGGTTTTCTAAGTCGCTCGGACGACTTAACTAGCCAATTAAATCAAACAACCAGAATCACTTTTTTATCGGAAGTAGCCTATTAATTTTGTTAATTTTTCGTATTAAAAACACAAATTTACTTCAAAATATAAGTATATTTGATTATTATGCACATTTTGTTTCTTACACGACCTTATTGCCCGTTTGGTTTTCCCAAAATCGATCAAAACGTAAAACACCGGTACCATAAAAGTACCCGGTCCAAATCCACGTGGGGTATTTTACCGTGGGGACAGTTTCTGATCCGAGGCAGCTGCGAGCGAAGTGAAGCAGTACAAAATTCGAGGTCGAGGTGCAAACTCGCAAAGCCAGTTTTTCCGCTGCAAGCGAAACGAAGCAACGCGTGAGTCGAGTCTGGAGGCTGAGGTACAGACGAATTCTACTAACATATTTCGTACACGCAAACATGATTCAGCGCCTTCATGATTAAACCAATTTACCAAATGATTGGAACCCTTAAACATATAAACTAAATTTTGCAACGGTTTAACTGCGTGATCGAATTATTTAATTTTGATATATATATATATATATATATCGACATACATTCTCAAAAATGGTGTTAATAAGATTGCCGCAATTGCACATTTAATATTACCTTTTCGAAACCATAAAATCGAACAGGATACCTATTGATGTTTGTTAATACTAAAATAATGAGTGCTAATTGTGATTTTTATTTCGGCTGTATTTACATTGGTTATACAATAATAATGTCCGGGCCTATGGGCGCAAGCTCCCAGGGGGCGCACGGCCAAGAGCAAAAAAAATATTTTAAAAATATCTAGAAATAAAAATAAATAGCCATAACTTAACATATTTTTTGAATCGATTACAAAAAAATCATTCTGATTTTGAAGTTTATTGGAACAAATAATTGTTGGTAAAGTTAAACTACTTTTCAACATTACGCATCAACTTGTTTCAGTCCCACAAACGTGAGCTCACTATTTAAGGGTCTGCTGTAGTGGCAGCCATCTTGGATTTTTATCCCATAAGAGCAATGTTAAATTGCAAACCATTTATTTCGTTTATTTTTTATCATAAAATTGTTTGCAAAATCTCGTTTTAAGCACAGTCACAATACGCATCCGTCTTGCAATTTACATTGTTTTTAAATGCTTTTGATTTTGACATTTTGTAAGTACAAAGTTTGAATTTTTTTCCTAACACAATAAAAAATTTAATAACGAAAAATAATTTGCAAGCCGGATCCGAAATTTTATTAAGAATATTCAGTTTTTTTTTCAACACTCAATTACAAAAGATAGACTTATAAAATGATTTGAAATGAGGCAATGTCAGCGCAAGAAATTGCACTGTTTAGATAGGGATATAGTGAGAGGCGTTTGCGTTCCGTTGGATTTCTCGTTTACTGGAGCAGACCCTTAATACATAAAATTACTAAACGTGTTTTAAGACGGCATTTTGTTAAACCCAGAACCAAGTAAATTACTCAAAAAACTTGCAATGATAAAATTGCATCGTGGAGTGGTGTTTAAGCAATTAACATATAGGCCTGATATAATTTTTTAATAAAGGTTTTTGGAGCAAACTTTAACCAGACTAGGGGGCGGGAAAAATTATTGGGCCTAAGGGCGCCAAAATGCTAAATCCGGCCCTGGTCACAATAGTCAGTATTTCCTTTTGTTTTTTATACAAAATTTACGGTTTTAGAGTTACAACCGCAATTCGTTAATTCGTTAATTCGGGTTGCAATAGTTCGAGGTTCCGGGTATTTCGAGCTGTATTCGGAAAATATAATAACCGCTTTTTTCGATATTTTAAAGCCTTTAAAACATCGATTGTAATGTGCCTGCAAAATTACTGTATTACCACCGCCCCGTTGTACATTTAAAATGCCGTACAACATTGGGTCTTATCGCCGTCGCCTATTATCGGAAACAGATTATTGGAAAAGTTGCTTATTTTTTTGCAAACTACAGTAAAATGAAGTAAAATATCAGCTCAATCAGTTAAGGCGTTCTAGAAATATAAATTATTTAGAGCCTAGTAGAAAAATCAAAATGGTGAACAGCTGGTAAATGAAGCGAAACTTTTTTCACCAACGGAATAAACCCTAAAAATTTCTTCTTTACTTCATGGGTTACCCTGTATAAGGGATATTGCTATATATCTACTAATTTGAATAATTTTCTTGCAGTTAAAAATCTCTCTTTTAGTTTATTCCAAAATATGTTCCAAAGAACGAATTTTCTTGTACTTTCTCTCTCAAAATTTTAAATCTAATTTTATTACTTATTAGACACGATATAAGTTTTTTACAGCGTATTTTTTTCTAAATGACGGTTCTTTGACAATGACTTTTTAAATGTACTCAAGGAACGCATTACAACAAGACTAAAATTACTAAAAGTAGAACTTTAGTTTGGTGTTATAAAACCATACCTTCCGATAAAATTTCTACACTGTAAATAAGGTTTTGTCTGTAATGATACAATTATTAGTCTATAGCCATAAAATCAAAAATTCATAGGTCAACACTCAAAGTGGGACAGATGCAATTAAAGTGATTTCGCCACATTCTTTGTTCACATAAGGCAAACTAGGCGGCCGCCTATGGCGGCAACCTGGGGAAGGCGGCAAAAAGAGGAACAAATTTTAAAAAATTGATTTTTTTTTTTTAATTTTAACCTAATAAAACGGATTTGTGTTGCTTTAAAACTAAGTGTTTCGCGTATAATTATCTATCATAACTATAGTAGTACTAGTAGCCAGACAGGTTACATTTTCCTCGTTAAGTATTATTTATATTGTTTGTATTTGTATGTGTAATTTGTGATTGTGTGTGTAAATTAATGTAAAAGTCTCGTTAAGTGCAAAAACAAACAAAAATGCGTTAGAAGTGGTGATTTCGGGTAAGGGCTCCAATTGAGGAGGAAAATGGCAAAAAAACTAATTGTGGGGGAGGGCGTAAAAAAATATCTTGCCTAGGGCAGCAGAATAGTTGCGCCGACCCTGTGTGTTATAACTCTAGAGTATGTCTCATTCTTATTAGAACGAATGCAAAAGTTAAAACAGAGTTCAAAGATAAATTAAACAAATTTAATCAAGAAACCTTTTAAAAGAAACTAAATCTCACTTTTTTACAAAAACTTAAACATTATTGAAAGTCCAAAAAAATTTTAAAAGTACATCCTCGTGAATATCCTTGTATTTTCAGTAGTGAATAGGACCTCCTCTTTGCCTAAATAACTCTTAGCACCTTCCGGGCAAACTGTTTATAATGTCTAGAACTGATTTCGGTGGAATACGAATCCATTAAATAACTGAAGCTCCTCAAAGCTGTCAGGGGCAATTCCACGATATCTGACTTTCATCTTGGCACCTTCCGGGCATACTGTTTATAAGGGCTAGTACTGCTTCCCGTGGAATACGAATCTGTTCTAAAATAACTGACGCGCCTCAAAGCTGTCAGGGGCAATTCCACGATATCTAACTTGCATCTTGGCCCTTTCAGGGCATACTGTTTATAAGATCTAGTACTGCTTCCCGAGGAATACTAATCCATTCTTAAATAACTGAAGCTCCTCAAAGCAGCCAGGGCCAATTCCACGATATCTGACTTGCATCTTTGCACCTTCCGGGCATACT
>JAGFPH010000721.1:337588-370585 GCA_018207615.1 Philaenus spumarius
CCGTGTCCCGGACTGGCAACCAGTATCCGTGAGGTATCTACTGGCCTCCAGTGGGAATGTGTGTAACATACCTCACGGCATCACGGACCACCCACACTCTCTTCTTTACATTTGAAGTATTTACATTATTTACAGTATTCGTTTAATCACATTTTGACATTTTCTTTGGATTATTTTTGGTTTGTTGGCTTACTACTAGACAGCGCCGGGCGCGGCTGTGATTTGGATCAGATGTCGGCTTTTGGCAGTGGCGCAATAAATTATGCATGCAGACACAACCATGGCAATTTTGTTTTGTTTTTCCATTCTTTGCGCCCTTCCAAAAATGCCAATTGCCTAGCACCCTAGGCACGTGCCTACCGTGCCTATTCGTTAAAACGGGCCTGGCCACATGGTACTAAAATGGGCAAATATGGAACATGTTCTAGTTGTAGAAATATGCTTCTTAGTCAAAAACTGCTTCATGGAAGTGTTGTATGAGCAGAAGTGTTGTTCTGAAGAAGAATGAAACCATTTTACCACAGTTGTTGCCAATTTCTCCTGACTCTTTCTCTCAGATTTATCAAAACTTCCTTTTAATAATGCTGGTTAACTTTGTGCCTTTAGAAACCCTTTGTTCCAAAATTACACCCTTTATACAAAAAAGCAACAACGAGCATGACAATTTAACAAATTTCTTTTCATTCTTGGTGATACTAGGTTTTGGTTTCAGGGTCATACTGGAAGATTCAGGTTAAGTGATTACTTTTAAACAAGCTTGGATCTGCGCCAAGTTGCACCAGAACTCATCTTTTTAACTATTGTGTTTGTTTTAGTTGGTAAACTTGTACTGTGCATCTCCATGGCTAGGCAGAGTGCAGAGTGCAAACTGTGATGTTATGCTTGCATTGGTCATCTCTTTTTATGTGATAGTTTATTAATGTTATATTTGTAGTTTTGATTAAGAAGTGCAATTTTTACATTCTATAATGAAAAAATAGATTATACAAAAATCTTGTAAAAGGAACATCGTCTAGAAGTTGACTTTTTTTCATCAAAAGAGCGAAAGTTTATAAGAGTACTTCTTTGATGCTTTGACATTTGAAGGGTGGTGAGCCAAATAGCCAATAAAAAACCTACATAAAGTTATACCAAGAAAAGCTTTTCATTCATTTGCAATGTGTGACAAAGACATTCATTCTACTATAAAAGTTATTTTAAAAGTCTTGGCTTCTCTTCCTGTAAGTACTGCCAATGCAGAGATGAGTTTTTCTCTACCCTCAGAAGATTGAAGACAATGGTCAACAATGGCCAAGTGCAGATTAACAAGTCGTACACACATTGATGTAAATGTAGATTAGATTAGCTTGGGGTGGACTCCTCCTTGGTTTATTGTAGTTGTTCTTAGCTTTTTAGAAGCCTGTTCCCCGAAGTCCTTTATCCTTGTCTTCTTTGTCCCGTCTGACAAGTTTGCCATTTCTTGCAAAACTGTTAAGAGAGATCATGCTATAGTTTGTAGATTAACCCTTCAACGTGGTTTGACGTAGTCACTCCTGCGGAAAAAAATATCCTGAAAAGTGGTTTAAGGTAGTCACTACTTTTGGCGACAGTCCGCCATGTGGTTTTATCTGGCGGTTTTTCAAACTACTTGGAATTGAGACAATGTCCAGCATGTTGTCCATTAGTTGGCCGATGATTTACAGCTGTTTATCGATCGATAGTGTGTGCAAGAGAGAGAGAGAGAGAGAGAGATGTTGTTTACAAACGTTGAGGTTTTTGACCTTGCTTAAATTCAGTAGTTTTACTGTGTAATACACTGTTTTACATTGTTTTATTACTATTACATAGTTTTAGAATGTAGTATAGTAACGAATTGTAGTTTTTCGACTGGAATTGTTGTAAAAATTGCTTCAAGGATTACCACATAAAATTCGTCTTCTGACATGTATGTAAAATAAATTTTCTATTGGAATATTATTTTTGTGTGTGTTATTTGTAGAACTACTATTTATTGGTAAAATAATTATGTTGATAGGACATACACAACTAAAGTAATAAAACGTAAAAATAAAAAAAGTTAAAAAAAGTTCAGCATTTTGTTGCAAAAATATAGCGTGACTTGAAAACACTATCGCGCCCTATTTATGCAAACTATTGCTAACATATTTATTACTCTGGTTATATACATGCTATCAACTTAATTTTTTTACCAAAAAAATAAGAAATAATTACACTACAAGAGACACACATATTATCCAATTAATTTTTGTTTTTTTCATACTGAATTTGAGTTTTGTATTTTACTTTCATACAATACGTATATTCTGATACGTAAGTAAAAAAAAATTTATTTGAATATTATATTTTAGTGTGTTTATTGTAGTGTACTTCATTCTCAAAAGTTAAATAAAAGAATTATATTGCTAAGATATATATAGAGCCAGAATAAATAAAATTATTGCCATTTGTAGCAAAAAAAGTACCAACCCATATTTTTGCACTATATTGTTAAAATTTCAATTACTCTGGTTCTATATGTCCTATGAACATGATTGTTTTACTAAATTGTCCAGAAATAAGTACAATACAATAAACAAACAGTAATGTATACCATCCCAATGCTTTTTGTTTTGTAATACTTTTGTTAGAACTTCAGTTTTGTTTGGTAGCCCTTGAAGTACCATACAAAACTCAAATTTTGACAGGTATTAAAATAATATAAATATTATTGGAAAAATTGAGTTTTGTGTGTTTATTATAGTTTATTTATTTCTTAACAATTTAGTACAAAAATAATGTTGCTAGGATGTATAGAACCAGAGTAATGAAATAGTTAGCAAAGTATTGCAAATTAGTTGCTTAATTTAAAAAATTGTTTTCTTGTCTTCCACAGTCTTCCACAGGAGTAAATAATACAAAATTCAATATTAGTAGAAGCTGTTTCATTTGGTAAAAAAATTATTTAATTAAAACTATTATCTAACATTTCACATTAAAAAAGGGAAAATAATACACACAATAATTAATTAAATAAATTTTAATATGTTTTTACCCTCAAAATAAAAATATATACAAAATACTTTAAAATTTTAAATATTTACTAAAAATGTATACATTTAAATGAAATTATAAATATAAATATTCTACGTACAGTGGAATTTATTTAGCGATATGTAATCTAATTATATTTTACTGAACATAACCTATATTTGTTAACATTCTAGCCTACAGTAACCCAATCAGTTCTGATTGACTTACAATATATAATTTAACAATTTATTTTGATTGCATGGCTCCGTTCTAAGCAAAATTATAGTAATTATATACCATAAACTAATGATGACTAGATCACAAATTACATAATTACTTAACAAAAATAATTTGTATATTAAATTTTATGTATTCTTAAAAGTAAAATATTTTGCGCACAGGGTGTAGTAAGTAGCTACTGGTGGAAGTTTGTGCAAGGTAGGATTTCAGCCCATCTTGTTGGGTTTATAGTTTTTCCAAATAATGTTTACGATGAGAAGTGTATGCCTATAAATGCTAAAACAGTTTGTGCTGAATTAAAGTCTGGCTTTTTGGTCTTAAAATACAAGCTGTGTATTTCACCCTTTTTATCAAACAACTGTCATTAATTTTAATTAGTCCTTATAGAAAATTGGAGCCATTGTATAAAAGTGCAAAATATCAGCAAAATAAATTAAAATATTTTGTTTTTATTTATTATATTAATACCCTACTTTTTTTTATTTTTAATGCACTTTACCATTGTTATTTTTTTATATTCTGTAAACCAGCTTAGTAGGCCTATAGAATTACAAATTATTTGCTACTCAAAACATTACACACTTTTAACTTTTAAAGAATTGGATTTACACAGTGATTAAAAGTATAACGAAGAAAATTAAGCTTTTCTTGGCGAACAGTATTTCACTTTTACTTAAGTATAAACAAATTAAATAATCCCAGCAAAAACAGTAATATAAAAATATTTTATTTTAAATTAATTATAATTATGCATAAGAATAACATTTATTAATTATATTACAAAAATATGTATTTATTAAAGCGAAACAAATTCTTTTTTTCTTGAATATTCTATAGGCCTACCTTATTTTTGTTGTTTATAGATTTTTCAACAACAGGTTATTATTTGAACTATAAATTAAATCAAATATGTGGCAGCTACCTTCCACCT
Source organism: Philaenus spumarius (assembly GCA_018207615.1). Classification (NCBI taxonomy): domain Eukaryota; kingdom Metazoa; phylum Arthropoda; class Insecta; order Hemiptera; family Aphrophoridae; genus Philaenus; species Philaenus spumarius. The sequence goes on from JAGFPH010000721.1 coordinate 341,769, forward strand.
TGTAGTCGAAATAATAAATAATTTGAACTAATAGCATTGAATAGGTATAGATGAACGTGGTCATGCTACATTGGCTTTGCACAAGTGTTATGCTGAGCAGAGAGTTTTAGACAAAGAAGGGATGGGGCGCAAGTGGAAACTTGTGGAGTCGTTAGAGTGAGTTTGTTAGTAATACAGTATAAACCCGCTCCGGGTAGCTGTTTGCCTTTGCCTTGTAGTTTAGTTTAGTTAGCATTTCGGGGCAGCAGAGAATATGAATGTTTCTTGACTAATCGCATTTAAAGACATTTTTGATTCATTAAAGAACCCTCTCCACACCTAAATCATCCTGACAACGGCTGGAGGCCGCGCGAGAGCTTACAGCTATATCGGCAAGGAAACGTCCTCGCAGGGGAGCCAGAAGGGGCAACCAGCAAGGCGCACGTCAAAAAGAGCGATAAACAACACATTGCTGCCATAATCAACAACTTCAGCCATTATTTCAACCAATTCAAAGCTAACAAGAAACTACTAAAAAACAACCGCTCATAAAGCTAACTTGAAGAGAGCTGTTTAAATATCTCCCCATTGTTTGCGGGAACAGAATTACTGCATACAATTTATTTTTAGTTTAAAAAGCGATGTTCCTCTATCTCCTTATTATAAAGAACTTAAAGCTAAAAATAAATCGCGATCTTTCGTTAATTACTCTGCATTCGGCCCTACAAACTGGAGTGTCTAGTAGTTATAGGCTGAAAAGTTTGTTTTCATCTTCTTTATCAGTGCAAAGCAAGAGGTTACACGTATTTTAGTTTATTTGGTAATAATACTGTTTATCTTAGTTTTGTGGAGCCTGATTTACATGTATTATGTATGAATGTGCTTGTGGTGTGTTTAAATATCTATGTAATTTTGTATAGTCATGCATTTGTGTTCTAAAATGTAAATTTCAGTTTGCTGTTTATACAAATTTTGATTTTGTCAATTAGTCTTCCTTTTTTGTCTTTTAAATTGTTCTTCGTATTTTTATTTTTATTTTCTGTTAATTGTTAGTTTAAATTTCATTTAGTTAAGTAAATTTTTTATTTTTCAATATAATATTGTTTCTTGTTTGTTTTATACTCTAGTTAATGTATAATGTATTTAGAGGGTAAAGAGGCTAGACAGTCGTAATCTCGTCTCGTAAAATAAAGGCAATTATCTATCTATGTATTCAGCTACAGTGTAAGTGCCTAAAGCAGAGATGCATATTAGTTACTTACGACACTGTTTACATGAACAATTTTGACTGTCGGACAGAAAATTCGCTCATTTTTTGCAGATGTAAACCCATCTTTAATATCTGAGCCAGAAACCGGTTTTAAGACATCCTCACTCGTATAAAATAACTGAAACCCTTTCTGATCATTTTCATTTTAAATGTACTGCACAAAAAATATAGAGGCATCTAATAAACAATAAATAACCTAACTAATATGTTGTTTAAATGAAAAAACTAATTTCAAAACATTGGTAGTTCATGAAACGATCGTTTAAACTATTTCTGTGCATAATGCTACGAAAATTGGCATCAGGCAAAAACCTAACAAAAATATTGATGTGTCAGCTTAACAGCTGTTGTACTAGGTCTATATTTACAAATATTTACAAGCGATTGTCTACAAAGCAAATCATTATTTAAGACTAAGTTCTTAGAACCAAAATGTCACGTTCGTGAGTTCACTAAGAGGACTCACCTCTAAATGGCTTACTATTCCTGAACAAACACTAAATTCCATCAGTTCAGAGTAAAATATTCAACTCAGTTTTTTTAGTACTCCGTATTGCAGTTTTTACATGTCAGTACATCCGTGTGCTGCAGCTTTGGAGCTTTTCCATGGCTAAAATTTGTACAATTTATATGAAGGATTTATTATATTATCCTTGGTCGAAACTATTTGACTTCTGTTGACTCTGAAACACGAGTTTCTCTCTACTTTGGTTTGACCGTTTTCCCCAGTTACATTTTCACACCAACGAACTTAACACACTCGTATTTCAACGAACACGTTGAAAATAAACTAAGTTGAAAAGTTTGTTTCACAAAAGTACACACAGTTTCTTCCAGCCTTTGAGTTGGATCTGTTTTCCCCGTAAAAAAACATCAACGTGTTTTGTTCAGGAACTAATTATGACGATCCTGATTGGCTGTCGACGTGATAACGCTGGGTAACATATCCCGGCCGTGGATTGGTTCTAGAGAAGGTACACTGAAATCAGAAAACGAATGATTATATCTGTCTCAAGACAATTCAAATGAATTACACACTTACTATCACATTGTCTTTTATATACCTCTGAATTTGCAATGTGGAATACAAAGTTGTTTACAAAATAGGCTTAAGTAATCACAAGAGTTTTTTTTGTTCTGTACTTAGTCGTGAAATAATTATTAAGGGTAAATGATTATTAAGGGCGCAAAATGTGTAATTTTTTAAAGAATTTCGACGACCGACGCGCAGTTGAGGGCGACGATCTCTCAAGGGCAAAAAATACATATACACAAGATTTTCCCTACAGCTGAAATAAAAAATACTATGAACATTTTAATTACATTTTAGGATTAAGAAATATTAAGAAGCATCAGGTTTGAATTCATTAGATTTTATGGTTTTACGGTTTAAGAAAGTACTACTTTCATCGCCATCAAACATTACCAGCGCTTATAGAACGGTGAGCACGGATTCGGCATTAGTTCTATCTAGAGTGCCTCCGGTGGATCTACTGGTGGAAGAAAGGGAGATGGTGATGATGGAGGCTGAGGTCTTAAAGAAGGATCTGGGAAAGGAATTGGCCGCAAATACCGTATGAGCCTGGCAGTATATCCCAGAGGTAAATGGGTTGGACGGAGACACGCTGAGCTGAATTATTACTTAACACGCATGGTCACAGGACACAAAGAGTTTGGCGAATACCTTCACAGGTTTATGTTAAGGCACTCTCCTATACGTATCTATTGTGAAGAAATTGACCTCACCTTGTCCAGCTGCCCTCCCAATACAGCTCCCAGTTAGGGAGGAAGTAAGGAATAGACTTGGAGGAGTGGACAGCAGTATGAAACTAGTGGAGGTCATGATAAAGAACAAAAGAATCTGAAAAATAGGTGCCAGGTTCGCCAAAAATATATATCATAAAGCAGAAATAGGAAGAAAGTAGAATCTTAAATAATCACTGAGTGGGACAGAAAGGGGGAAATTATCCATCGGAAGAAGATCTAGACAGCAGGACCCTGAACTAATGCTTTATATGAGGTCCCGGGGTACACCCGAGAATAGCAAAGGTGGTTTAGTGAGCGGAAGCCCCCACTACCAGGAATGCCGCTCATAGTGTTGGCCGGAAGACCGCCCATCTTCTCTACGGAAAACAGCAAAGATTTTATGGTTTTGAAATGGTAATGTTAAATGTGCAATTGTGGTAATCTCGTATCATTCCTGAATGAGATATGCTGGTGAAACCTTCGGATATGTTGGGTAGTTTAATTTAAAACCTTTAAAAAAACTTAATTGATGTTACGGGAAGAAATGGAAGCGTTTATTTCGTAGCTGCCATCAATCGATTCAGGCAACAGCTGATAAACGAAAAGCTGTTGTTTATTAATAACCATTAAAATAAGCTACATTTTTTACGAAATGGAAGACTTCTAAACTGCGCCAAATTTGCCTCAAATTCCAAGCAATAGTTTCACTTTTTTTTCATTCATATTTTAAAGCATCAGTTGTGTTACGAAAGGTTCTCTTTTTAACTAGTCTCTTCTAATTTGATGCACGATTCCTATTTCAGTTTCACGTGATATTTTCACAAGTCCCCATACCTTATAGTACGCTATTATTAAATATCGTGAAATTACTATTCCTTTCTAATTTTGCTATTTGCATATATCCACTATGAAGCCTAAAAGATTTAAATTCCAATGCTCTTGGTAAATAAACACTACAACTACCTACTTTGAAATATGGCGACTCAAAATGGAGGATGACTGTACTATAAGGGGCGACTGCGGCAGGTAATGTTCGCTCCCGCCGAGAAGGGCGTCCCTGTTGTCGTTCCCAAATAGATTCTGGAGTACGAGTTTGCCCTCTGGAAAAAAAATGTTTAAGGGATTTAATTGTTGGTTTATTTAAAGTGATTAAATAGGATTTTCTATTAGATTTAGTTAATGGAATTACTTTTATGAGGAATGAGAGAGATTTTAACGTATGTAAATATATTATGATCGTTTTAATAGTAAGTGTTAATTCATAAAAAAAACCTATTTGACATAGTTTTAATGGTTTTCACAAAACGTTTGAATTCATTGGTTTACTGAGTAATAAACATTTACGAAGAAAGGATTTCCTCTTTAGTACTTAGAATCTGCGTTGTTCCATATTTGAAAAGTAATTCGTTATTTAGTGAAAAGTCCACAATTTGAATACTAACGGTTTTGATTTAATTTGGCCTTAACACGTTCACTGCTAAGGACGCACATGTGAGCTTGACACTGAACACTGTGAAAAGCGGCCGACGCACAGCGCATTGCGTGCCTCGCATGCCAATTCTCTATTGGGAGTATTTTCAATACACAATGCATTGCGTGCTTCGCACGCCAACCCCCCGTATTGGGTAAATTTTCAATATACAGAGCATTGCGAGCACATAAGCCAATTTATGTGCTATGGACGTCCGCTTTAAAATATTAGTGTTTATTAAGTAGAAAGGTTGAAAAATAAAAAATAAAATAATTTCTACTCGTTTAGGCTATAAATATAAAAAATAAAAGGTCCGCTCCTAGCATAGGAAATACGAAATTTGCGTAGCAGTAAACGTGTTAAATGGCAGTTCAAGCCAAAGTTTGAACATTATTTATTTCAGTAAAGATTTATTTTTGAAAAGTATTTAGGCCTAAATTTGGAGCGTCGACTCAGTTGGTAAGACGGCGATGTCCTAATCCAACTGAGTAACATCTTCAGAGTGCAATTCCACTCCTCATCTTCATTAGGCTAGAATAACTGGTATAAAGTGACCGAGTTTGGTAGTTTTTAATTAATTTGAATTGTACGTACTATTGTTAGGTGGATTTAGTAAAAGTGCCTATTGCAAACGTTACCACGGAGAGAATTCCGAGAAATCTTTACCTAGTTTTTCGTTTCATGATCCCTAAACCATAAGTTTATGTGTACCACTTTTTTATGAACTCGGTCGAGTTTGTCGATGGGTAAAATCGGAACAAGGGGTTGGAAATGAAAAGGGATTTTAGAAATAAAAAATTCACTATGGCACCCATCATATTAAAAAATATTAATATACAGTATTTCATCTGCTACTGTAGAGAAACAAAAGTAAAACTAAAGGAATCAAAAGAAACGAAGGGGTTAGGAACAAAAAGTGCTTATTTTCTTTGGTATAAAAGCCGTTTTTTACAATTTTTGATACGACCAACCCTTACTACAACACAAGGGGTGACCAATAACAACCCAATGCCTCAGTAGATACAATATCAAAATTAACATAGTAGTTAATGGTTCAAAATTGTTATAAATCGTTTAAATGTTACCAACTTCTTTTTGACTGGAACTGTTACCTATAGAGCAATTAGGGAATACATTCATGTAATTTGTGAGAAGTTCAAAATAATAATATTAACTTGGATATCTTCCTGCGTCTGTAGGGCGAGACAATATTATTCCGTTTCGGTTGTTATAATTTCCGTGTCTATATACTAGTAAGTCCCCGTGAAAATCACGTACAGATTAAATCAACTATTTTAACCCCAAATGTATCAAATATAGCCATTTAGGAAAAACTATATTATTGTACACTTTATAGTTCCCTCGAGTTTTCATTAACAGTAGGCCTGTATTTGCCTATTAACGGTTAGCTCAAACTTCTAAGATTCTACTAAAATAATAATAAGTCAAACCAATAGCCAATGACAGATAATGCGCATGCGCTATCCATAATATAATCTATTCTAATATTATAAAGAGGTAAAATTTGTTTTTTGTATGTAGGGGGTAATCTCTGGAACTACGGAACCGATTGGAAAAATAATTCTACTAATAAAAAGCTTCAGTATCCGTGATTAACATAGGCTATAATTCATTTTGATCAAAACATTTTTTATTTCAATATTTGTAAATTTAGTCGGAAAAAATTCTTAGGTCAGGCCTAGAATGATGAACAAACACACATTTCTTGAATGTATTTACATTCATTATCATAGCAACCAATTAAATAAAATAACAGATAAAACAGCTGTTTGCTTTAATATTTACATTAACACCTGATTTCAAACTTAGAAGCAATTATTTGTACTTTAAACCTTTAGGTTATGTTGTTATTAAAGTGTAGACCTGAGCCTCGCTGGTTCTTTTAACCTTTATTATAACTGCTGCTATAAAATAAACGAAATAATTTGATTTGAACATTTAACATTATTTACCATCTTAACTTTGGGGTTATTATTAATCCTACACATTTATTATAAAGAAAACATAACACGATTATGTGTATAGAAGGTTCCATCAGGTTTGGCGTGCGGAGCACGCAGAGGTTTCCCCTAGTATAATATTATGTTGAGAATTAGAAAGATTTAATCAGATAGTATGTGTCAATGTACAGTATTATTCCTACGAGAAGCTCCCGTGAAAAATCACGGTCAGATTAATTAGATACACTATCAATTAAGTGTTATTATTATAGAAATAATCACGTAACGCCAAAATGGCCGTGGTTGTTAAGGCGTGAAAACTTTATCAATCGTCATGGCAACCATAAATAGAAAAGTTCCGGGTTCAATTCCCATTGACCCCGAATAGTTTTCCAAATGGTTTCTTAACATACATAATTGGCTGTGGTTCGGATTCCACGAAAAACTGTAGGTCCCTTCTTCATTAGCCTTAAAGTGCAAAACAGCAGGACGTTAAAAAAAATAATAATCATGTAGGCCTACATTAATACATCTGATTAGCATTCAAAATTCAACTCAAAACCAATCCTAGAATATATTTTAAGGTTATGTTTACAACTTTAATAAAAAGGAATGTTCAAAACCTCAAAAGTGGAATCTTCGATAAAGATTTTAATTTATTTCCACTAAATAAGACGAATAAATCAAACAATACCACCATGCGCGTGTACTATACACTATACGCTTTTATTCAGCGTGAAATATTATTAGGCTCTGTACTTTTACGATGTGTAAAATCCCTAAAGGCATAGACCCGGTTGTATATAGTTTGTTGTTTGTAGACCTAAATATTTTCTTCTAAAGATCGAAGTAAACAAAATGGATTGTAAAAAATCAACATTTTCAACTTATTTTAACCTCCAAACATACATAGCCTAAATTGGTTATACTACATAAATCAGCTGTTATTTGTTAAAGAATAAATCAAAAAATACAACCTTGAGCATGCGCTGTACTCTATTGTTACGTACGTGCAATCGCTTTTATGCTAGCATAACTTAAAAAATCTATTACACGTTATTTAATTTTAGATTTTGCATAGTAAAATAGAACACCCAAATATAAATGACTTCACGTATCAATTATAAAAGATTGAGTACCGGCATAAAATAAAAAGACACCAAGAAAATCATACTTGTATTTTAATGTCCAAGTACCTATTGCTTTCTGCTTGATCCCGCGACTAATATTGTGATGTAGATTTATTGTTTTCAAAAAATTCGAAATTTTAGAGGGGGTTGGGCGTGGTTAGTTAAAGTTACTAAATCACGATTTCTCCAAAACCACAGAACGGATTGGAATGCAATTTGGTACGTAGCTTCCTCTAGAGCTAGAGCCATAGGCGCTCGCTAAGAAAGGGTTTCAAAAAATTCGAAATTTTAGGGAGGTTTTGGGGGTCAAAGTTACTAAAAATCCCCATAAGAAATACATAGTGTAATATATTTATTGATATAACATATTTTTTGTTAATATACATTTAACTTTGATTTGTCTATCCGTGCAAAGCCGGATCGGGCCAGCTAGTTACCCTATATTTCTTTCATTCATTTATTCATATCTGCTAGTTTTCTATATTTGTGCTTTTTACACTATTATAGTAGAATGGTATATAAAGATCCTTCCTTCACTAACAGTATATAGGGTTGCATCAAAGCTCCAACCCTCGTTATCTTGAGTAAACACAGAACGGACCTTTTATTGTTAACTGTGATAACTGAAACAAATGTTACTCTTTCATATGCTCTCACATAGGTCTCCATATCGATATGAGAAGAAATCGATATGTTCTTTTTCTACAATGCAAAGAGCGTAGGAACGTAACAAAGCTTATGGCTTTCAATAGTATACAATTGTTTTCACTAGCTCTTGAGTGCTTATCAGACCAGCGTCGCAGTAGGTTTCTATAGGAGTTGGAGATTTACAAACAGTTTATTAGCATTATTTGTAATTCACTTAAGACTCACAGTATCATATCACGTTTCGGAACTTGAAAATGCTTCCGTTGAAGTTTCTAAATGTGATCCTCAGAAGAGCAATGGTTATCGATTCATATCATGTGCTCCGGTAGTGGCTTGAATATTTGAAAGGGAAACAAAACAATTATACGATTGTTTTGAGAATGGGCAGTAATTGCCAATCTGGATTTCGTAGAGGCAGGCCAACCACACAGGCTGTCGAAAGTCTGGTGAATCAGATGCGTGCAGTGCTCGAAGACGCATATGAGAACTCACATTGAAGCACCATACGGATCTGTTCTGGTCCCCTTGCTTTTCTTGATTTTGATCAATAAGGCAACTTCATGTACTGCAATGTTTGCTGATGATACATCTTTCCTTTGCAGTCATATAGATTTGATATAATTGGATAAAAAGTCTCTAAACAAAACAATTTTCTTGTTACACAATTGTTTGAATGAAGAAGAGGTGTTAGCGGATGTGCATTGGACTATGCATGGAATTCCGACTCTTTTGGAAGGTAGGCCTACGTATTAACAGTGTTAATAGAAGACTAACCAGGGTGATTTAAAAAAAAATATATTTAAGAATAGGGGTGACATAGAGGTAATTAAGATGAGTTTATTTAGCTTTTTCACACTCCCAACCCTGTAATAGAACATCTGATTATGATCATTATGATCTATGATCAAAAGCTTAACAATATAATTTCAAGTTAGGCCTATAACGAACCAACACAAATTTCTTGATGTATTTATTACATGCATTACCATGGCAACCACTTACCAAATTTAGAATCAGTTAATTATTATTCACAACCTTAGCTTTTTTGGGTTAATATACGATATAAATAAAAATGATGCATGTATGGATGAGTATAATATTTCAGCATACCTGAAACCCATGGGCTAAATTTAGTACCCATATTGATGAAAAGAAGAAAAGAAATATTTTGGGGTAAAGCACCCACAGCACTCCTAGAGGTGGGATGGGAAAGGGATGGATGTGTAAAAACAACAAAAAAACTACTGTTATTCTTGTCACACCCATATTTTTCAAGGTCTCTGAGTTAATAGTGGCACTCCAAAATTATTTTAATTAATGTTTTGTGCAGAAAAACTAAACACTGTTTAGGAGTAAAGCACGGTTATTCAAGTTTGTTATTAATATATGGCAAATGGAAAATGAAACTCCACATACGTAAGCTGATTGGCAAATATGGCCGTCTAAAAACAGTCCCGCGTGAATTCTCAACTATTGCAAATCTTTAGTTGTACCAGAGAAGTACTTGAGGGCAGAATCAGCTCAGGGTTTACCTTGGTGGCAAGACAAATATGATAATTGATGACTTCAAGTTAACTTTATTGTAAAGGTATAATTCCTTAGTTTATTCGTTAGTTAATGGTAGATGGTAGTTATTAGATGGTAGTTTGAGCGGGCACTTTGCAAATTTTTGCTGAAGGCTGCCTGTGACTTGTCGTTTCTAAACTTAACCGATTTCTTACTTACTCTTTCTACCGACCTTTTGCTTTCAACATCACCATCTTACCTGAATTTTTGCCGTCAGATTTCATCATGGAGTTTGGAGAGACGCCAGAACTTGGATTCTTCGGCTTTCGCTTTCTGGTCTGAATTCCGTCTTTCTTCATGGCTAAAGGCCTGTTCACCTGGGGCAAAAAGTACAACATTAGTCCATATTTCATTATCATCTATAGGATCAACAACTAAAAATTTAACAATAACATTTATCATCAATTTTATTCATTATCCTCTATGTTTACAAACTTTCATTCGATTTACATCAAAGCAAAACTTGAATAATGTTTGATTGATCGATTCATTTATTTGCCTCATATTTATGGCATACAAAGTTCAGTATACATATGAGCTGTCCTACATAATCAGATTGAACAATAAATATACAAGACATAGAACGCAGAGATACTATTTACTATTTTTGCAGGCAAAACAAAAGTATAATACTTAATGTAGCAAACAACAATGGTATAGCCTCAAAGACTATAATTGCTCAAGAACTCTCTCATTCAGTAAAATGCCCGCTCAGTGAGGCATCTTTAAAAAATGTTCTCAAAATGGAGTTAATTTATTTTAAATACTGAGGCATTCTATTGTACCACTTCAAACCCGAGTAATATACTCCATGTTTAAACACCTACATCTATGTATTGGGTATTGGAGTATTTACTGACGGAAGGAATATCTATGTTGGTGCTGACTCTGGTTGGATTTAAAATACAGCAAAATATAAACGTTTTAAAATGGCAGGGTTACAAAAAAAAATGTTAATATATTTCTACACGAATCTCTATATGTACTTCAAATTACAAATTATTATAATGAAATATTTGTATGGGCTTTACAGAATTGCCCCTGATGGCTACGCATATCTGAGTTGTGAATAAACGTAAGCATAATACGCGGTCTTGGTTGCAGTATAACTAAACGTTTTTGAGATTGCAAAAGTTAAGTTTGTAGAAAAGAGAACAAATATGACATTTCCAGTTTAACTTCACATCAATAACGATTCCTATGAGTTTTTTATTCTACATATAAACATAGACTAGTTATTTGTTTGCAAATTCAGATTGTTTACTGTCCAAAATTAAAGTTTTTACAAATACACAAAATGACACACTTTAACAATAATATCCAAGCTTTTGAAACACTACCTCTGATTTCCATTTTTTTATGGCAGCCAAGTTAGTTTGCTTTTTATAAAATCCATTTATGGAATTTTCTCAGTAAGAAATTGTAGCTATTACAGTTGATAATTTGAAATTTGTAAATAAAACACTTTTTCTCCAGACTGTTACATGTTTATGTATTCCATAGTGCAAGGAAACACTATACGTAGAAGCACACAGTACTGGTTACATTTGGTGAATTTCATCCCTTATTTCACCGATATTTTGGAAAAGTTGTTGAAGATATTTTTACAATCGGATTGAGTCTAAGCAAAAATGCTTTTAATGGATTACTAAAACTGATTGGAGGCGACAGTTAAAAAATTTACACAAATTACCTTCTAAACAATGTCCTTTCAAATTGTATCCCAAATGTTTAGTCTTTAGATTACAATAAACCTAATTGTTTAACTAGCTACACACAAGGTTTATTAGGTGAATTAGAGATGGTTTTACAAATGAATTATTTCACTTTTTTAAAGGCCACAAAAAAAACCAACTCCTTTAAAATTGTTTGTATCTTTTACGTATACAATAATTAATTATTCTCATGATAAAATTACCAACCTTGGTCTAATTTTTATTTCACAATTTTTATGTTATAACAAAATAAACGCTTTGCCTTTAGCGTCCCAGTATTAGTATGTACATTTACACAGTATAAAAGTTGAACAAGGGATTTGGCTCTATAGTCTGTTCTTGGTCAACAGGCAGCGGAAGTATTGTTGACTTTGTCTCAGATCCGGTTCCGGTCTTAGAGGCGAGGAAGGTCGAGAGAAAAACAGTGATTCACTAAAATCATTCCGTCGAATGAAGACCATTTTGTGAAGCTCTTTATGTTTAAAACAATGAGTCCAATTTGAAGTACATATACGATATTTAGGATAGATTAAAAAATCAAAAACTTTCAAAAACAACTAAACGTTTTAAAAGAATCTCCAAAGTGTTTTTGGATTGGATAGTACGAGTGATGCTCAGAAAATTCTGCCTGAAGTCGTCTTTCCCTATTTTATTCCCATTAAAACAAATAAATATATACAAAGAATTGAAGGAGTTTTATATTCGGTCAGATGATTGGGAAACTTCTTGTAGAAGTCATGTCTTGAGACCAGGCAGGGAAGTCTCATTTGCCTTTCCAACGCCGAAAGTTGTATTTAGACAGAGTCTTGAGCATGGAATATGAACGCAATTTAACACATTATTTTAGATGATGAATTACACGTGGAATTATAAGTTTTTGTCTTGACTACATAGCTCCCAAGGTAAGTTTATAAAAACACAAGACAGACAGTATTTATCGTTAAAAATATTCAAAGATCGTGACCAAAACTGGCTTTTCTCAATAGACGATGTTGAATTTTTATTTAGAATTGTTCTTGTTCCTTCATTATCCTTCATCCGTTTGTTTTGACTGTGATACCATTCGATAGGGAATCAAAAGCGGTACAATAAAGGTGTCTTGACATAGTTAAGTTATGTGTAGGCTAATAATTGGTTTTTTCAACCCTACATCCTATACCAACACAGTAAACACAACAATATTGTACGTGCATCTACTGTTATTATATTTAACTAAGCTATTATCCTTCATCTGATTGTTTTGACCGTATGAGACAATCCGATAGGGAATGAAAAGAGGTACAATAAAGGTGTCTTTACATAGTTAAGTTGTGTGTAATAATTGGTTTGTTCAACCCTACATCCTATACCAACACAGTAAACACAACAATATTGTACGTGCATCTACTGTTATTATATTTAACTAAGCTGTCCTCTGTCATAGCTCAACCGCTATGGTACTTGCCTCATAAGCAAGACGTCCCGGGTTCAAATCCCGCGGGGGACCATAAAATATTAAAAACCCAAAAAAAACATGCGTTAGCCGAAAGGCACAAAGTGGCATGGAAAGCAAAAAAAAAAAAAAAAATTTAACGAAGCTATTATCCTTCATCTGATTGTTTTGACCGTGAGACAATCCGATAGGGCGGCGGTTCTCAATCTGTGGTACGCGTACCACCGGTGGTACGCGGGAACGTTGACAGTGGTACGCGAGCGTAATTAGAGTCAGAGAGAAACAATGCATATTGGCGACGGCGAGCGAGCGGCGACACGCTGAGATTCGTACATATTGTACCTACCTAGTTAATCCAAATATCTGCTTAGTTTCATTTTTTTTGAAAAATATATGTTTTTCGAAAGTCTTATGTTTTATGCTATTTTTTAAAACTAGGGACTTCTAGGGATTTTTCAAGAGCTCATATAGTGATTTTTTTTTAACTCTGGTTGGCAACACTGCCCCCAGTCGAGTTATACACTTCGTTGGCGCCGAACGTTCTTACAGCTGCCTGCTTAGCAAGCATAACCAGCAAATTGAAGCGTTGTTGTTTCGTGTAGTTTGTGATTTTATTTCTCAGTGCGAATTTAATCAAGTTCAGTGTTATTAAATTGCTAATTGACGGACAGAAATGGATAAGTGGTTAGTGCGTCCTACGTGTGTTAGTTCTAAAAAGCAACGAACATTGTCGCCTAGCAAAGAAAATCCTGTTGCCGTAGTCTTAGATGTCGAGCAACCAAGCTGTTCCTCAACTTCCACACCATTGATTCAAACGTCCGAGAAGAACAAGAAATCAGCAAAACGTAAATATGATGAAAAATATTTATCGTTTGGTTTTACTTTTATTGGAAGTGTAAGTGAGCCTGTTCCACAGTGTGTTATTTGTTTGGAAACTTTGTCAAACCACTCAATGAAACCATCTCTCTTAATGCGACATTTTAACACCAAGCACTCCAATCTCAAAAACAAGTCTATAGATTTTTTTAAACGGAAAGAGTCGGAGTTGAGAGTAAACAAAACAGCAATCACATCATTTACGGGTTTGAACACTAGGGCTGTTGAAGCTTCATACAAGGTTAGTCTTAGAATTGCACAAGAACTAAAACCTCATACAATTGGAGAAACTTTAATTTTACCAGCAGCTAAGGACATTGTCTCCACACTTATAGGAGAAAAAGAAGGAAAACAACTTGACGTCGTTTCCTTGTCTGATAGCACAGTTTCAAGAAGAATATCTGACATGGCTTCAAATGTAAAAGAAATTTTACTGAATAAAGTGAACAAAAGCAAATACTTTGCAATTCAAATAGACGAAACTACAGATATTACAAATTTGGCTCAGCTTTTGTGAGTACGAGCTTTTCGGTATGAAGACGAAAATGAAGTCGGTGAAGATATGTTGTTCTGTGAATCTTTATCAGCTCATACAACTGGGGAAGATATATTTGGTAAATTGAATGAGTTTGTGCTCAAGAATGGAATTGATTTCAAGAAATGTGTGGGTATATGCACGGATGGTGCAGGAGCTATGACAGGAGCTCAAAGTGGATTAGTATCAAAACTAAAAAGGGAAGCTCCACAGGCGCAGCATATTCACTGCAGCCTTCACAGAGAAGCGCTTGTAATGAAACGATGTCCTGCAGATTTGAAAGTTGTTTTGAACGAGGCTGTAAAGACGGTGAATTTTATTAAAAGCAGAGCATTGAATTCACGCCTTTTTCACAATTTATGTGAAGAAATGGATAGTATTCATAAACAATTACTGCTTCACACCGAAGTTAGATGGCTATCAAGAGGAAAGGTGTTGGCTCGAGTGTTTGAGTTACGGCACGAGATTTTCATTTTCTTGACGGATTCTGATTTTGAGCTGCGTAATCGTTTTACCAATGAACTATGGCTGTGTCGGTTGGCTTACTTGGCTGACATTTTCACTAAACTCAACGATGTCAAAAGGAGTCTCCAAGGAACTTACAATACTCCTTTTCGGGTATGTGACAAAATTAATGCATTGAAACAAAAAATCAACTTTGCGGACGATGAAGCAAAGAAAGGCAAGGTTTCACTTTTTCCCTCTCTTGGCACCTTTGTAGAAGAAAATGAGCTTCCACTTAGTAGGACAGTACTTAGTGACATAAGTGAACATTGTAATGTGTTGAAGGCAAATTTAAGCAAGTACTTCCCAGAAAACTTTGCGGAGCATTTATGGATGAAAAACCCTTTTATTGACGTCAATAAGTTGGCAATCCCAGAAAATTTCTCAACAGCTGAAAAAGAGCAACTGCTCGAGTTAAATTGTAGTTAAATTGCGATTCAGATTTGAAGGAAGTGTTTAATCAAACAACCCTAATTGACTTTTGGATTCAAAGACGCCAAGACTACTATGAAATCGCCGACAAAGCAGTAACATTTTTACTGCCCTTTTCAACATCCTACTTATGTGAAGCTGGCTTCTCTTCCCTTCTATACCTCAAAAACAAGTATAGAAATAGACTGGCCTGTGTTGAGAATGACTTGCGTTTAAAACTTAGCCCAATCTCACCGAACATTGCAAGTTTGAGCAAATCATTACAAGCACACCCATCTCATTAATTTGTGTAAGAAACAATTTCTTTGTTTTTATATTTTGTTTACGAAATAAATTTTTTTGTTCTTTATCACGTTTATTTTCATTCTTCTTTACCAAATACTTATTTTTGTTTTTATAATTGAGCTTTATTTTTGCTTTCAAAATGATGCGTATTGGGAGAAGAATGTAAAATTTTACTACACTAATAATATTAAAAAAAAAGTAGTACTTGGTAATTTGAATTTATTGATAAGCTAAAAAGAGCTTGCAAAAAACTACTTAACAATTCTTAAATTAACAAATATTCTCATGCACAACATAATTATTTTTATATCAGTGGTACGTGAAAATACCATTTTATAACAAGTGGTACGCCACCAAAAAAGTTTGAGAACCGCTGCGATAGGGAATTAAAAAAACTACAAAAAAGGTGTCTTGAGTTTTTTGTTAAAATAACGGTTTTTGAGTCATTTAGGTTTGAAATTTTCAAACAGCCACCATTTTGAAACGCACGATTGGATATTTAATCGTTTAATTTTCTTAAGATATATCATTGTTAGGTTAAACTGCAAGGCAAGATTGAACTCAATCAGTCAAACATTTCTCTAGATATGAATTATTTTGCACAAAAAACAAAATGGCTGGCAGATATCTGGAAAACGAAGCGTTATTTTGCTTAAGTTTATATGAACTTTTTTCCTTATTTTTAGCTATAGAACGAGCTTCCGAGACAATGCCGCAAAGTTCTGAATCTTCCTGTATAACAACTATATGTATGCCTTTAGACATTAGTAGCCTACAACTTAAACCCGAAAGGTGATATAGCGATATTGTCGAAATATACATCAGACTTGTAAGTATATAAATAATATAGTTTTTATTCAATTACTTGAAATCTTAAGGATTTGTTTTTAAACATGCAAACGTCAACTTTAAAAGAAGAATATTCAGTGCGAGTTATTTTGATTACAAAGAAAGTTAAATTCAATATGGCACACAAATTAAGGCTCTTCTCCGGTAAAAGAGAAAACAACCGGCGACTACAAGGACAGAACAAACAGTGGAGTTTCTTGCAGCTAAGCGCTTTGGCATTGACTCATTTAAAACCATTCTATAAATCTATCTTTTACTATTAAACGTGATACTTCAATAATGTCAGTCACATAAAAGTTAACTGGATTTAAAAAAATTTAGTATCGCAAAACGGATTCGTATTGTAATTGTGGTTAAAATGAGACATTGCAACCAACTTTATGATAAAAAATATATTAAATAAATTGTGTTAAATTCAAAATCGTTTTTACGGGATAAAAATCCAAAATGACCGCCACTACAGCAGACCCTTTAGTGGCGGCCATCTTGGATTTTTATCCCATAAGAGCAATGTTAAATTTCAAACCATTTGTTTCGTTTATTTTGTATCATAAAATTGTTTGCAAGGTCTCATTTTAAGCACAGTCACAATACGCATCCGTCTTGCAATTTATTTTTTTTTAATGCTTTTATTTTTTATGTAATTCACATTTTGTAAGTACAAAGTTTGAATTTTTTCCCTAACACAATAAAAAATTAATAATGAAAAATAATTTGCAAGCCGGATCCGAAATTTTATAAAGAATATTCAGTTTTTTTTTGCAACACTCAATTACAAAAGATAGACTTATAAAATGGTTTGAAATGAGGCAATGTCAAAGCGTTCAGCTGTAAGAAATTACTCTGTTTATACCCCGTGCGCGATAACTTTTCACTTGGGACTTGCACAGTTTGGCAACGCTGCGGGTCGGCTCACTACCCCATCCCACTTATCAAATGTATCCGGTTGGACTCACAACTAGGCTCCTAGTAAAAATTACACTTTTTCTTCAAAACTTAATGAAAAGTTCATTATGACTATGCATCTTAAAGATAATTTTCTAACAAGAAATAATATATAAAAATGTTTGTAATCAGACAACTAATAGTATTGGAAAAAGGGTAAACTAAATATATTGTGATCGTTTTGCGGAAAAACTAACATTTAAATATAAAAGAAATACTATTAAAACAATAATAAATTCAATATAATATAAACTTTCAAAAATATCGTTTTTAACCTGCTGACATTAAATATCTTATTGTAAAAAGTACAATACAAAGTACTTTTTTTATACAAAATGGCGGATTACGGCTAAACTAAGCCAAAATCGAAAAATGTTATACTACATTTTCGACTTACTTTTGCATGTAAAATCTGAATCTGCATAGCCCGCTACAAAATTAACTAAAAACTTTGTTAAATTTAAAAAAATATGATTTTAGGCTAATTTTGTTTGTTGTAGACAATTATCAATAAATTATGTTTTTATCGATAACTCGGTTATCCTTAGACCTACTGAAACTACAAAAAGAACATTGTGTCTGTCGTTAAAAAATAAAAATATTTTGTCTCTTGTAATTTTTTGTCAAGTTAACGGTTTTTAAGATATTCCACGTTAAAAATTTGTAACGGCCGCCATTTTGAAAATTATAAAAATAAATTCTTTGTGTTTGGGATACTTGTTAATTCTAACATATAAAATGCTTATTCTAAATTTGAACTTCATATATTATCTATTTCCAGAGTTACAGTGAATTTTTGTAAAAAAACAAAATGGCGAATTACGGATAAACTAAGCCAAAATCGAAAAAATGTTATACTACATTTTCGACTTATTTTTGCATGTAGAATCTGAATCTGCATAGCCCGCTACGCTTTACTGAATCACCCTGTACATCTATAAACAATACTTATAATTGTCCAATTTTAATACATTTTAGATATTTATTATCAGCAAAGTATGACCAAACATGTTATGATAAGAAATATTAAAAAATTTATCAGAAGAAAAAAATAATAATTTGCAATTTCGAAAGAGCCTTCTCAGGAAGTGCACCTGTGAGTCAGCGCGGTAAGACACATCCGCTCGTCTCAACAGTGCGACGTTGCCGATACCATTTTCACATTAAACTCAAAAAATCCCAAGTGCAAAGTTATAGCGCGTGTAGTATAGATAGAGTTATAGTGAGGAGCGCTTTCGTTTCCGGTTGATTTCTCGTTTACTGGAGCAGACCCTTAAGAGCACTCACTGAAATAATAAAAATGCTAAAATTTTGTTGTGTAGCAAAATACGATTTTTCTCGGTAGAGCATCAAGAAGAAAATAAATCAGAAAAAGTGGAGTAGCAATTTTACATAATCTGCGCCTTGTTGTCCAGATACAGCTTTGGTTCTTGTTGCTATTGGAAGTAAACAATCACAGCTCGTCTGTACATTCGCTCAACTCACGTCAGCAGTTCAGCTGCGTAATCGGATTATTTATATTGCATATAAATTCTATTAGAATTGTTGCTGGGATAAATAATCCTTAACATTATAGGATGACGTTTCAGAATCACTGGATAGCTAACCTCAAACAAGAAAGTAATAATAAACAAGTTTAACAATCAAACAATGTAATCAGCTGTTCTAAAATCCAACCACAGCTGCTTCAATTGGTGTATGATAAAGGTGTAATAACAAACGACGGTAATCTCCACAGGCATAACGACTGCTTCAAATAACATGTTTTACTTACATTGTGCAGTTTAAAGTACAGTCCACACGCGTTGCAAACGGGCTCTCCGCTGTTATTTCTTCGCCAGAGTGTGGTAGTGCTGGTGTTACAGTTAGCGCAGGATACGCCGGAACGTCTGTTGCCCGTCTGTAAACACAAATATAAAACATAAAATTGTATCCATTAGAAGTACAACAGCTCAACAAGAAATAGAAACACTTAGCTACGGACACAATACAAGGGTTTCGGCTCCTGCTACATTCTGGCGTGTTTCCACGCTTGAAATGTTGTTGTGGCTACACTTGCCTCTTTTCACGCACGAGCTAAAAACCCTGTTTGTGGTGAAACATTGTCAATTTGATATTGCACACTGAAATTTTGCGTGAAATTAAAAACAGTCAGCGGAATAACTTTAAAGAATTTATTTCTCTCTATTATATAAACAATTCCAGTCATTCACGCAAAACGTCTGGCCCTAGTGTACATGCGTCAGGATTAAGGTCACCTACCCTCCCCCCGCCCTACCCTGATTCAAGTGCCTCTGTCCTAATCAAAAATCTGGCACTGCGAATGCGACAGGATCGAGGTCACCTTGTCCCATCACCCTAATCCGATCCAAGTGACTCTGTCCTAATAACAAATCTGGCACTGCGAATGCGACAGGATCGAGGTCACATTGTCCCATCACCCTAATCCGATCCAAGTACCTCTGTCCTAATCAATCGTAATTTCCTTGAACATTTATCAGAGTATACAATAATCTGTTTGTATTTTCTGCTTCGCGAGTCAACTATAAAGGGTTTTACAACAATACCCCTTGCACAAATCAATAATATTGCAACTCAAACAAATTGACGGAAATGATGGTTTTGGAGCTTACTGGCGCAAGTCTGACCACGTATGTAAGCCTAAATGGGAAACATATATTATTTGGACGAAACTCCCTATATGGTTTTGGTCCAGTGGACGCTCAATATCTAACCGATTTTTCTTTCATTCTTTTATTCATTTCTGCGAACTAAGCCGTTGGTATCCCTGCTAGTAGTAAATATACATAAGACGCAGATATTCGTGGATACAGAACTTTTTAAGGAATACTTTTTTTCAATCTTGGAGAACCGAATTAGCAAGTAAAAGTGTTCTTCATGTGGGATTAGATTAAATTAACGCCCTTCCACTATACTACAGAAATATAAATAAAGTGGAAACATTAAAAACTAAAATCAAAAAATAAATGTGTGCAGTCGTGGGACCCCCGTCAGGAACGAAGTTCATACGCCTTTTTTTCAATTCTTTTACCAGCCTTAACGGCAACATACACACATAATTTTAATCTTTCTACTGCCGTTTATTATTATTTCCTTTTTTATTCAAATGTTTATTGTTTCCATACGTTTAATATTATTATAATAAAGGTGTAGAATTATTTATAACATCAAATCTAATATGGTAAACACAGTTAAATTTACATTAATTGTAAATACATTCAATAAACATAAAATGTTGGTTCTTCGGTCTAGGCCTAACCTAATATTATTGTGTGTAGGATGTTTAATTTATTTTACCTGCCTTAACGACAACGTCCATACAATAATTTTAGGTTAGGCTTAGATTTAAAATTACTTTCTAGGCCTAACCTAAAATTATGGTATGTATGTTGACGTTAAGGCAGGTAAAATAAATTAAATATACATACAATAATTTTAGGTTATTCCTAGACTGATGAACCAACATTTTATGTTTATTGAATGTATTTAAACGCCTGACGATGATATCTGAACTAAACCGGACGGAACCGATCGTCTTTTAATTTAAATTGATGAGCCAAAACACATGTTTCTTGAATTCACATGTAATTACATTCATTGCCATAGCAACCAATTTGATAACGCTTTTTCGTTACTCGTATTTTATATTTGTCATTGCCACAGCAAAAAATTATTAACACTTTTTTTCCGTTACGCATTACATTTTCTATTTGTTAACTCCTCTCGCTACCCGCGTTACGGTACTTTGTTTCAAAAGTATTTCTGGAGAAGTCATATTATTGTATGATTTCTTATTTGACCATGTTATGCAATAAGGGACCAAGCGCCACTTACTAAACTTTTCAGGAGAGCACTTTTAGTGTTTTATGTCACCATAATTCTGTAAAATTAGTTATTAAATTTATTTTCCCACCATACTGTAAATGTGTAAAACTGAATTTTTACACTTATTATAAAATCCTAATGTTTAATAATAACATGGTAAATTACAATTTAGTTGATGGTCTCTTATTGAAAAATATGATATGAGCTTTTTTTGATATGCAGTAACAGACCAAACGACAAAATACCCTGCAAAGCACATTCTTAGTTTTGCAATAAGAGACCAATAACCAAAAACATTTTTTGTTTTTTTTTAAACTGTTGTTAAATTGGTAGAATGGTGAAGTATGTTAATGTTATTTATGACTGGAATCATTGTCCTTCACAGAGATAACTGAGATGCCATAAGTAGTAATTTAGTGTCAGCCACTTAAAACAAGTTTAAAGTTAGAGTAAATGCGAGACACTCATTTACATAAACCAAATAGCACAAATTTGGTAGTGGAATAGGGAACGTCATGGTTATTATTCTGATAAAGAAATAAACATGGAAGTTTAAAGTTTTATTTTTTACAGTACTCAGAATCTTAAAAAATCAGACCAAGTGCTGAAGTGTGGCTCTTGGTCTGGTATTGCAAATCTAAATATAGACAAAGCAAGAAATGCGTTAATGGACAGTTCTGGTCAGTTGGTCTCTTTTGCAAAACCAATACCCTTTGGTCTGTTGTTGCAAAACTAAATTACCCCATAGACATTTTTCCGCTTGGGTTTTAAAAAGATATTTAATAAAGTAATTAACATATGACAATAAATGATTTTTTCTTAGAAAGTTTATAACATTTTCTACCAGATAGCATCAAAATCTCAATTTTAGCAAAACTGGCGCTTGGTCTCTTATTGTATAACATGGTCTCTTATTGCTTAACATAAAATTTTTATATGAACTGTTGTTATATGAACTTATTGCTACATATTATGAACTGTTGGAAGTTTATTGACATTTAAAAAGTAGATGTAAAAACTAGACATCTGTGATCATTGTAATTGTATTATGTGATACATGTATAAAATAACCACAAAATATGTTAAAGATGTAATATTGACGTTACTATGTTTTGTAAAAAACCTCAGCAATAAATGTTTCTGATGTTAAATAGTTAATAGGCCTACCTATAAACCGATAGAGTTGACGTTGTGCACGGTTCTTACCAATGTAAAAACTTAGTTTGTGAAAACAAAAATTAAATTGTTTAATAGTTGGTTTAAAAATGGCGGCCATATACAAACTTTAAATTAAAATAACACAAAAACTGTAACTTTTGTAGCGCTTTTCATTTAATAGCCAGGTTTAACTATACTTTGTTCATTCTCGATCTCTATTGTAAAAGTTCAAGGCGAGAATGCAGACACATTTGATGTGTAATTGATTCAAGAAAATATAATTTTATTTCCTTTCAACTGTTTTTTGTTTGATTTGATGTTTTAACTGACTTATGCAATATATTTTTTATAATAGGATTTATAAGCAAATATTTCTTTTATGTTATAAAAGTCATTGCTGAGTTTTCAAATCTATTGGACTTTATTAGCGTGACATGTCTTCTTTTTTAGTTATATTTTATGGCAATGATATATAATATATAAACTTTGGTGTTCACTTTTATTAATTTATTATTTATTTATATTTTACTGTTGTATAACTTTTGTGTATAATATATTTTTTAATATTTAATAGCAGCAAGATTATTAAATATTATGTAAATTTGGTTGCTAGTTTCGGTGAAAAGTACTTCAAACCTCGAATGAAACAATTGAAATCACTCTCTGTCTAGCTACACACATATTGACCAACTATAAATGTTGATAGTTTTACTTACTGCAGTAACTTTCTTCTGATGCGTACGCACCGGAGGTCTGTTGACGCCATTAATCCTGTTATATAGACCACAAGCGTTACACAGGTGATGTCCAGTACCATCTCGCCGCCATAGAGGAGTTGTATTTGCTGCACAGTTCACACATTCCTTTATATCTATGTTTACCATCCCGTCTGTAAAGAGAGATCAATGAATGGGCAGGGATAAAGTTCGATGTATGGCTTAAACTAAACAACACCACACAACTAAAGCCCTTTTACAACAATTACACAAAGAGAGTTTAATGAGTGGGCAGGTATAAAGTTCGATTTATGGCTTATACTAAACAACAACACTCAACTAAAGCCCTTTTACAACAATTAATCAAAGAAAGTTTAATGAGTGGGCAGGAATAAAGTTCGATGGATGGCTTATACTAAACAACACCACACAACTAAAGCCCTTTTACAACAATTATTTAAAGAGAGTTTAATGAGTGGGTAGATAGGTATAAAGTTCGATGGATGGCTTAAATTCTAAACAACAACACTCAACTAAAGCCCTTTTACAACAATTAATCAAAGAGAGAGTATAAAAAATAAACGTTTGATTGAACCAATCAGTAAATTTTATATTTCAGTATAATTTTAGTTTTAATATTTTAAATGATTCTTGTAAATTTGACAGTATTAGTATTATTATACAAGTTTAAAATTTTAACGATCACTATAAATTTGACTATTTGCTAGTATGACATTTAACAATGTAAACCAGAAATAATAAAGAAAGTAAGAAAAGTAATTCTGCAATATAAAACTTTACCACTTTAATTTATTGGTTTAAAAATTACTTTTTAAACAATCGGAACCATGGTGTAGTGAGGTATGTTTTCCTGCAGCTGATTTTGTACTACATCAGAAAAGAAAACAGCTTATTGTCGCTTTAGAATGCAAATCTGTTTATACTGCTTTTATTTCCAGAGTCAAAATTTTAAAATGTATAGCAAAATTAAAAAAAGAACATCCAGGATACTTACTTGCATCATATTGTTCCTCCAGCCATGCCGACGGATTGTTTGACCCATAGACGTACGACGAGGAAGGAGGCACAGCATCCCCTAACACTGTAGGCAGAGACGACGTTCCGGCCGTGGAGTAACCTACATAGTCCAGTTGTCCTGTAGCTCCTGTCCAGTACTGAGACTCTGGTATCTTCCCCAAGTAAGCACTGGCATACCCCGGACCTCCTGTTCCGTAGATGGTCACCTGAAAGGAAGTTAGCTATTTGAAAGAAAGCTAGAGGTTGGTGAAAAGTAAAAAAATATACATATTTGGAATGATTTGTTTCTGAATCTGTTAAATTTTAGTAGTGTTATATTAAAATTTTATATTAGTGGAACACATTACCACTATTTAGAAGCAAAGTTGAATAGAATAATAATGTTTTAGAACTAAAAATTAAGTTTATATTTACAATTTTCCTTTTCTTTTTAACATTTTTGTATGGTTCCGTACACGAAGTAAAAAAACGTAAATGGTTATAATTTACAGCTTCAGAAATTTGCACAATCTTTGCACCGTTATTGCACAATCATTGCACAATTATTGCACAATGATTGTGCCAATTCCAGTACAGGCAAATTATAATTCTTTTTAACGAAACACTTTGTCTGCCTGACACCGTCTATTGTATGAAGAACGGATAAAGGTATAACAATGACATCCCACAAATATACCAATAATTAAAAAAATATTAACTTTGAATTTTGAGGGGTCATAGTTTAGTACCAAAAAAATAAATATATAAGGTATCGGCTGAAATGGCTTTGTGATTTATAGTTTTAAGATATTAGCGAAAACTTTGCTACAAATCCATCCTCCTATATTTCAGCAGCTAATTTTGTTTTTAAACTGTAGTGTTTTAAATACACACATGCTTTACAACAAAAACTATATCGGTAAATTTTTGTCTATAATGTTGGTAAATGGCTGATGGTACTCGGTGATGATGTCTAGTAAAAGTGGAACTTCTTTTTACTTATATCGTCTTTACTTTATTCTAATTAAAATAAAACAAATATATACCTGCTGTGCTCCTGGCGACGTGCTATGCTGCTCGTAATGTCCTTGAAGCACAGAATAGCCAATAGCTTTCCCATGACTGCCAGCAGAAGACGTCGACGGTGTCAAAGTAGGATCAGACTTCATATATACAACCGGAGATCCTCCAGGACTTTCTTCCTTCTGTTGGGAGTAACTGACAGCGTACGTCATTTCCGCTGAAGGAGAAGCTTCTGCCCTGTAGGTCATATAGGAAGCCGGCTGGTTGTATGCAGGAGGACTGTCTTCGCTGTAGGTCTGTATCTGCTGGTAATTGCTGTGAGGTTGATGGTTGATGGATGATACTGTCTCCAGAGTAACGTACGTCGCATCAGCTGGGTTCCCACCGGCCGGTTGCTTCTCTCCTTCTTCAGGTCTCTCATACTTCACGTGTATAGACTCATGATAGTGGTTGTCTACTCCTTCCGGGTATCCTGCCACTATGTGTCTTAAAGGGGAATTGTACCTTTCTTGTTCCATTACCTGGTATCTCTGTCCCGGCCTGGGAGTGTTGTTAAAGCGATGGTGTGTCAGACCTTGAATCGGAGGAAGGTTTTGAAAGTTTTGGAATTGTTCTTGGTATCTTTCGCCGTCTTCTATTTTTGGTAGAGTCTTCGGATGGACGTCCTGAGGTTGCGGTGTGTTCTGGTATCGTACTGGGGGTTTGATGTCTACAGTTTCTTGGAATGTCTGCGGAGCGGGAGAATGGTGCGGAGAGTTTGTGGAGGGTGGTGGGGTGGGTTTGTATTGCTGGTGGTAATCTCCCGAAGAAGAACCGTGTGAAGGTGAGGCCATTTCTATTCTCTTTGATCTGAAATAATAAAATTAGGTCATTAATAAATATAGTTAATTGCTACTCGAAGTAAGTTTTGCAGATAGAGTTTTATGTAGTAGAATTCTTATAATCTTCTCTATTATGGAATTACGTATAGTGGCAAATTCTTTCTAAAGTTTTCTCTCTGACTTTGTACATCTTACTTTTTTGCTATTGGAATTAAAACAAGAACGCAAAGTCAAACATGGATTTTAATGAAGTATGTTAAGGTCGTAAAAATGTTCATAATTTTCAGTTATTACACTTTCAACATTCTTTCAAAGTTTTCTTTGGAACTAATACAAAATTGTATGGCCCAGTTAACAAGAATAAACAAAATAAAATAAAACTAAATAACATTTATAAACCAACTCAAGTTGTATAAAGTTAAGCAAAATTAATACAAAATTTAAATTTATTATTTCAGAATAAACACTGAAGTTAAAATAAATTTACTAACCAGGAGAACCTCGAAAAACTAAAAACACAAAATTAAACCATTAAAACAACACAATATACTACATAACGTAGTATAATACATTGCATTGCCCCAGTTCAACTCCGAAGAAAAAGATAAAATGTAAATATATAATGAATGTGTTTGTAAATTAGAAAATATATGTCCTGGAATAGGAAGTCCCTTCGATGGTCCAGAAACGTTTGGATCATTCTAGAACATTATCCAAACTTCTGGAAGATTCTATAACATTCTGAAAGATTCTACAACATTTTCTAACATTGTAGAACATTCTGATCAATCTCGGCCACTTCGGCTGTCGATTCCCCAGCTGCGTCACCGGCTTCACATTAAGGCGATACGCTCGTTTGACACAAACATCTCAGAACCCAATCTCTGAAGTTCCAAAAAAACATTTTTAAGGAATGGGAGATGGAGAGCTACCACACCATATGACCCCCATGGGACTGCGGGTAGGGTTGCGGAGTTTTAGCGCCAAGTTCGGACAAACTACGCTTACATGTATTAAATTTATTGACTATACACTAGTATATCCTGATTCTTCAGATCTCTTATGTCTATATATTTAGTGATGATAATTATTTGTGTTTAGTTATACACTTTATTTTTATGATTACTGTGTATGTATTTTTCATTTTACGTATTTTTAAGTAACTATAAAACAATGTACTTTATTATAAGAAGTTAAAAATTCACTTACAAACATAAATTCCTTTTATTATGATATTATATAACTATATTTTAAATATTTATAGTAGGCTAAGACATTTTGATTGTTTGTATGGACAATACAGATTGTTTTAAATTTCACAGTCAAATTTCTGGTTTTGTAAATTGTCTAATTTTTTGATAAATTAATTAAATAATTTCATCTTTAATTAGTGTCACTAGAAATATTTAACTAATATTAACTCTAAGTAAAATTACCCTCTTCAAAAAATTAAATTCAGTAAAAAACTTAAACAGGTTTTAAATTTTCAAAGATTGTACTTTCACCTACCTAATCATCGCGTTGTCAGTAAAACTCCTGTCATCCACAGGGGAAGGACAGGCGGAGTTGTGTGCCGAAGACATTCCATCCTCGTCTATCCTGGTGTTGGTTATCCTCCCTGAAGTGGTGATCGTCCTCACAATCTGCCCACCTCGGATCACTCCTTGGTTAGGACTTGGAGCTTCGGTGTTACTGTTATTTCCTTCGTCCATACCTTCGGCCTACAATCATATAAACAATTGCAATAATTACTAAACTGTGCATAAATTCCGGTATACGGCTAAAAATTTGGCTTAAATTTAGTTTTAAATTTATATTCTCTAAGGACACCCAGACCGTTTGACGGATCGGGACCAAATTTGCCATATTGGTTGATTAGTACAAACTTCTGGAAAATTGTTTCGATTACTTACATTTAAGGGGTTAAAATGGGGTAACCACCATAAAACAATACACGTTTAATTTTCAAGAGAATAGAGAGCTGAAATTTTGCACAATGATGTGATACGTAAAAAATAGAGCCCTCGCATTTTATTATTTGAGTTTATGGGATGACAACTGGCATACCATCCTAAATAAATTTATTTTACTTCCTTAAAGCTAGAGAGCTGAAATTTTATTAATTCATCTCTTAATTGTTTCATAGAAAAAGTTAACACGCCAAATTGTAAAACCCCACCAAAAGGGTTAAAAATTAACTACCACCAAACAATAAATATAAATTGCAGAATAATCACTACCGTACAAGTTAGAGAGCTGAAATTCGGTACATATTATTCTTAGGCGATATACAAGAAAGAAACCCCATTTTCATTTCGATTACTTGAGTCTAGGGGTAAAACTGGATGGCATTAAAAATAAATTATAATTCGTAGACTTATTATGAAGCTAGAGACCTGAAAGTTGGCGTTACCCATAAGTTATATGGAAAAAGAAAATAATTGCGTTTCGATTATCTGAACCTAAGGGGCGAAATATATAACACCTTAAACGATTGAGTTGACATTTTGAGCTGAACGCATTCATTTTGAAAGAAATAATCAACTTGTTCGAAAAATTTGAGCCGTTGCATTTTGATAATTTGCGTTTAAAGTGTGAAAACTGAGATACTAACACTTAAAACAATAAATATTTATTAATTTACTTGTCTTGAAGCTCGAGAGTAAAATTAACATTTATTTTTAAATGTTACATACAAAACATAACCCATCGAATTTCGGCCTCTATCATTTAAAGACCGATAACCTACCCCTATAAAATTTAAATAAATTCCACTAACTTCCTACAAGCTAGAGAGTGAAATTAAGTACACTTATATATTTAATATTACATTAAATAACCCATCAAATTTCTTCTACTATCATTTAAATGATAAAATGGGGTAACTACCCC
>JAGFPH010000721.1:371015-412148 GCA_018207615.1 Philaenus spumarius
AGAGTGAAATTAAGTAAATTTATTTGTTTAATATTACATTAAATAACCCATAAAATTTCGACCACTATCATTTAAAGGGTAAAATGGGGTAACTACTCCTTTACAATAAAAATAAATTCCTCTTACTTCCTACAAGTTAGAGAACTAAGAGGTGGCCAGAGGACTTAAATCTGTAATAGTTTATTGAATTGCGTGTAAGGCTCAATATGTATCTAATATTATTTTCATTGATTTATTACATGTGCTAGCGAAGCCTCGGGTACCTGCTGGTAACCTATTTTATAAACTGGCCCCATTCATAGCATTACATTAAAGTAAGCACGTAGAATTGTTAACACTTATCAGAGGAGGAAAATGGGCCACTCTATTTCTCAAGTGAAATTTAATAAACTTATTTTGTCCGTATTGATCACCGTGTTATTAATCGCAAGTCATAGGATCTCTCACTTTTACCGGGATTCTTATCGGTTATAGTATGAGTTGTAATGACAAGTTTCGGAATTACACTTCTTCGCTTTATTGCTGTTACAGATATTTTGAAAAATTTCCAACACTGTTCGAAATAACGTTATCACACCTATCAAATAATCCAAGGCGTGCTCACATTGACACAAATATGTTCATGACATCATTCATGTCAGCTTTAGAGCTCTGTGATTGCGACAATTGTAGGATATAATAAGAAAGACTAAACTGTTTATTCTTCTTTACGTTCAAAGAAATTTAACTCAACTTCATTCAATAAAGGATTCGTTTGATTATTTAATTTCCAATTACTCTAGTATGTAAAATATTTTATCTACGACCATTGCAATAAACACCAATAACGCTATTACAAGTAACATCAGAAAGAGGTACATTACAAACCAAAAGCCAACCCGATTAGGTAATGATATCATTACCTAACAGGAGTCACTTTACATAATAGGCTCTAGACCAATGAGAGCTCGTCATTTGACGGAAGTAGAGTTGTAATAAAAATAACGCTATTCGTACATCAGCTGATTGTACCCATAAGTTCCGGATGTTAGTGTGTTATTGTAACTAACCTCAAACGTGAGTTGACGCATTCCGCAAACATGAGTGATAGTGATGAATTTTGTTTAACTCCAGAGGAAATTAATACAAAAGCAAATTCGGCTCTGAACAATTTGTTGCCAGAAAAATCTAAATTTCGTTATGAAAAGGTTTATAACCAGTTTATGGAGTGGAAAACTAGAAATGGTGTTAGTTCGTTTTCCGAGAATGTTTTCATTGCGTATTTTGAGGAATTGGCCCAAGATAAGAAACCTAGTTCGCTTTGGTCTATTTATTCAATGATTAAATCTACAATCAACATTAAACATCAAATAGCCTGTATATTTTTGGTCGTAGATAAAGTAGTGTACGCAACGATTGTATTCAGCCTTTAAGCCACTCGTGAGATATTTAGAACACTCGCTTCGCTCGTGTTCCAACTTACATCTCACTCGTGGCTTAAAGGCCTTCATAATACAATCGTTGCGTAAACTACTATAGTTAACCATACTACTTAATTACGTCAATGTGAATAGGTCCGGTTTATAAAGTACTAGCAGGTTCCCCTCGCAGATATGAATAGCAGGAAAAGCGGGTAAATATTGAGCTTTTACACGCAATTCAAAAAACGATTTCAAATCCGAGTTCCTAATCCAAAACGCACAATGAGTTTCGTCCAACGGACTAGTGTTTCGCAAAGTGAGTGACACAAATCGATCTGTTTCCCATGTATGCCTCCTACATACATGATCGGCTAAAATCACATTTTCCACCAGCTTTGTTACTCATAACTCCCGAACGAACGTGAAAATTAAAAATCACGTTTTTGAATTGCATTTTACGTTTACGAGTACATTTTACCTAAAGTATCAAAATGTTTTGCACCTTATACTCAAATAATCGAATTGCAATTGTGTTTTTTCTTCTTTGTCTGTTTAAAATAATTTATGTTATAAAACAAATTTTTCTAAACATGAGTAACTAGCTGGCCCGATCCGGCTTTGCACGGATAGACAAATCAAAGTTAAATGTATATTAACAAAAAAATGTATCAATAAATATATTACATTATGTATTTCTTATGGGAGTGTTAAGTAACTTCAACCCCCCCCCCCCAACCCCTCTAAAATTTCGATTTTTTTTAAAACCTTTCTTAGCGAGCACCCACATACCTTTCTTAGCGAGCTTCTAGAGGAGGCTACATACCAAATTTCATTCCAATCCGTTCGGTGGTTTTTGAGATTTCGTGATGAGTGAGTCAGTGCGTGGTATTTGGATTTTATATATATAGATAGGTGCCAAGTTTCAGGAGACTAGATTCACAGCAAGTGTAAGCATTAATATTGATTTTTAATTGTAGTTATCCCATTTCACCCCTTAGATTCAAGTAATCGCGATGCAAATGGGTTTTAGTTTTAGTATATCGAATAAGAATAATATGTAGAGAATTGCAGCTCTTTAGCTTTTAGGAAGTTAGAGAAATTTATATTTATGATACACCCAACTTTGACCCCTTAGACGGTAATGATCAAAATTCGAAGTGCTTACTTTTTTATGTGACTTTAAGTAAATGACTTACAAAATTACAGTTCTATAGCTTCAAGGAAAGTAAAATAATTAAAATGTATTGCTTTAGGGGTTGGTATTCCCGATTCCATCGTTTAAACGAAAATAATCCAAAATATGTGGACTCTAATGTATCGTATAAGAAACAATTACAATTATCATATTCAGTTTTTAGTATTTATCTTGACAGAAAAATTGCATGGAACGTGGAAGAAGCACATTCGACAGTTAACCTCTAAATTACGTTCATATCAAAGGAAGTTCTATTATTTGAGAAACTACAATGCGGAATAGGTTGGGGAGGGGCCTGTATGTTTGCGACCGTACCTCTAATTCTCTCCCAAAAACATTTGATCCGAATTCTACTTCTCAAGAGTAAACTCCATCATTATTCGTCTTACATATAAACAACTAAATTGTATTGACTCTGAAACATTCATTTATATATAAATTCCTACAAATTTTGTATAGCAGCAGTAGAAATACTTGTAATGCCTAAACTTATTAAATAACATGCCCAGATGCATATAAAATGATCACAAGTTAACAGAATTTGATTCAAAAAGTTGTTTTTTATATTGGTTCAAAAATATTTAATGAATTGCCTTTACCAATCAGAAAAAATAAAAGATAAAAAATTATAGATACAAATTTAAAAATTATAAATACTTCCAATGTCTAAATTTATTATATAACATGTACTGCCCAGATGCAAAAAAAAAGACCAGAAAGAATTTTGTATATATTGGTCCAAAAATATTTAATGAATTGCCTTTACGAATCAGAGAAAACCCAAAGATAATAAAGTATAAGTAGCGAGTGAAGGGTTGTGAAGGGTTGTCTTTGGGGTTCCGAGTCCTGCGATGAACTGTTTAGGAATCTGATGTAGTGAATTCCTTATGCATTGGTTAAGTTGGGATTCATTTGTGTGGTAGTTTACAGAAGTCCGAGTGTATGTGGGTACATGTGTAAGCAATTATGTGTATTTGGATTTAATTATGTATGAAGAGACCTGCTAAGATATACAACCTCTAAGGTAGCAGCATTATTTCATACTAGTGGACCCGGCAATGCTTCGCTATTGCTTTATTTAATTTTAAGGGTAGTTATCAAATTTCTTTTTTTTTTTGACTTAAGTTATTGAATTGCAAATGGTGTTTATGTCAACAATTTATATTAACAATATTTTAAACAGCATATATGTAAGTAAATAGATATGTAACAACCGATGTTTGAATTTAATTATAATACAGTAAGCATTTTTCGTTGATTTTTCTTTGTGTTGTTTGGCAATCTAACCTAAAAAAGCTGTTTTGGTTTTTGAAGAATAATAACCCGATTATAAATTAGAGAAATTGGTTGCAAATAAAAGTGTTTTGGTTCATTGTAGGCCTAACCTGAAATTATGTTCAGTTTTTGATCCATAACAGTTGTTTTATTTATAATAATATGTAACAACCGATGTTTAAATTGAATTATAATATAGTAGGCCTAAGCATGTTTTATTGATTTTTGTTTGTGTTTGCTTTTAATTTGTCAATCTAATCTAAAAAGCTATTGGTTTTGAAGAATAATAAACTGATTATAAATTTGCTAAAGTTGCTATGGTAATGAATGTAAACAAACATGTGTTACTAAGCATTTTATACGAACAGCTGTTTTTGAGCGCTATGGTCTTGAGTCCATACAAAAGAGGCTGTTTAGTTTTTTCCAAATTTGAAACTTTTTCGGGAAACTTTTCAAATTTTTCTTTATATAAAAACCTAGTTCGGACTATTACGAACATTTTAAAACAAAAAATTGCCAAATTGGTCCAGCAGTTCTCAATTGATGCGATTTCAAAGAAACAGCAATTCATTTTTATTATATAGAAGTCAACTATCGAAGGTAGACTAATTATTCTGCATTCAATGAAGCTTTCTATTATATTGTAGTAAGTTTAGTTATTTTCACACTAACCATCACCAGTTTAGTTATGTTCACAGAAAGTGATGGTAAAATATTTCCTTATTAATAAAATGTATATAAATGTAAATAAATGGAGGAAATAAATATTATTATTTTTGACGTTTTTGATGATTTAAGAGTTACGATTGATTGAATTACTATTTGTAATATAAATGATCAGGAGTACATAATTATTTTACATAGCATCATGTTAAAAATATCGTCAAATTTAGGCATAAAAAATAAATATATTTCAATTCCTTATGGAGTGTTTAGGTACCGTGTTTTGATTTGACTTACCATTTTTTGTTAAACAGTAAAAATTTCACTTTATTAATTTACATCTACCAAAACTTTTGAACACAGGCGGAATCTACGCGACCACTAAAAGAGTAAAACTAAATATATGGAAAAGAGTTCTAGTTTTTTCGACTCGGGACAATATCCTGTCGCACCTTAGGTCTTTCCCTTTCGTCCTATGACGACTAGCTGTGACGTCACGAGACGAACCCTTTCCTTCCGTTCGTTGAGATCTCCACGAACCTGTGACGTAGGCTAATATTTGTTTACTATATCCGTACGAGGAAAGTTCATTTTAGTGTAGTAGTTCTGAAACGCCATTGTTTAAGAGGTTTCAATTATGTTTTAACGATAGTTTCTATAACTAATTGTTAAAAATTAAGATTTGAAAACTATAAATAGTTTTCTGGAATATTTTCAAGACTTTAAATAAACTTTATTATACAATTCTAATGATTTTATCAGATTTTTAGATGCATCATTTGGAACGAAACCCTTGTATATCTTTATAGATAGTGTAAAATTATTTATTTTTGGGTATCACATTTCATCCCTTAGACTCAAGTAATGTAAATACAAAAGATTGTTTCTTTTATATCACCTAAGAAACATTTGTACCAAATTTTCAGCTTGTATCTTGTAGGGACATAGAATTGATATTTTTTGTACATGGGGTTTTACTCTATTTTAACCCTTTATTCGTCAATGACCGAAAGTATGAGGGTTTCGTTCATAAACACCGCTCTGCCCTCTCGCTCCCCATTTACAAACTATTGTATACTCCGATATGACAGAGCCACTTGAATCGGGATAGTGTGTAGAGGTGATCTGAATCTTGAAGCATGCGCAGCAGGGTTTGAGTTCTGTTTGAATTACAGGAATTTCGTATTCTATAGAGTGATTACTTTTCATTGATGGGTCAAAGTAACATTACAAATTTTAAACTAATTTTATGATTTAAAACTGTCTTTTTAATTCAAAATAATTGTTAAATTTTATTTGCAAAACTGGAAGTACTTTAAACATTTTACTGAGTTTCGATTTTAAACTGTATCGATTAAACATGTTTATAAGTGACTTTAAAACGTACTTTGAATGTAGTGTGCAAGCAACTGGATCATTTTTAGTTTTCTTATTTAAAATCACGTAAAATTTATTCACTTTAATTTAGTCATCGTATACATTATATTGACAGTAGCCTACACATTTGAAGTTTTTGTTTGGATGGGTGTTGGCCACTTTTCGATGTTTATTTTTTAATAGTAAACATTGACATAACCGAAATCTGTAAATTGCACGGATTTACTAGTAAATGTGTACCGTTTGGTCACAGGTAACACTGACGAAAGCTTTATCAAAGAAACGCAACAAATTCACAATATCCGTAGAAGTGTCAGTGGGTCACCAAGGGTTTTTACAAATTAGTAACTTCCTGCAAAACATGGCCCACTTCCGGTCTCCCATAGCTCAAATATTCCATTCAAAACCAACGCAACACACGGGTCAGCTGAGACAATATTTGACTATTCAAGGTCAATATCTGTACAAAGTCTGCGCGAGAACCGTGTGAGTGGGTTTAAGGTTTTATTCTTTAATTTTAAGTATTTGCCGGTTGAGAGGATCAAAGGACGTGACAATTTTGGTTACACATTTAAAACCTCTGCAATAACAACGAATCGGACTTTGGTATTAGTGCAGATGTGGGTGTCCAGCTGTTCTACAAGACTTCCCTTTTTACTTTATATAATAAAAAGAAACTAAACACTTCACCGATGCCGAAATAATATATTAACAATATAAAACGAACAGAACAAACAACAAAATCGAAACTTGAATTGGCGATTTAACATAGACAACTGCCAGCCATTTTGCTGAGGTGATATAACAGAATTGTCAGATTTTTCTGAAAGTAAAAAGTGCTACCAACATAATATATATGTTTACCAACTGGATAAATACTGTGAGTAGACATTGTAAGTAAATAATTTAGGCCATCTTTCTTTTATAAGTTTTAATTGTGTTATGCAAAACAACATAATTGGTAACAATATAGGAAATAATTAATTTACGTTATTTGTGTGGAGGATAAAGTTATGCATTTTGTCACGAGGAACAATCAACCTAACGCATTGAAGTTCTTAATGTTTTCTTTAGGAATAGTAGCAGGCACGTAGCCAGGAGGTGGGCTTACCGGGCTGCAGCCCACCCCGAAATTTCCTGATACAATTTTTTTTTATTAGGATTATAAAATTGCATTGATATAGATATACAGTACAAATAACTTTCACTATAGTGTAATTTTGTAATATGGCGGCCTCTTACTTTAAGTTTTCTGTTTTTATTTTTTACATTTAAGCCTACTATGTAATGCATTTAACGAAGAAGTAGAATACAGTTATTGTAATTACTGTACCACCAGAATTTTATTTATCACCAGAAGTTTTGGCCCAGAACAGTCATGTACACTTTGAAAAAACAAATACACTGACTGCTTTCAGACATATATATATTGTTGTATTGTCATTTTTACTTTCTATAGTAGCCTATAGAGAAAGTATAGTGATCGCAAAAAAAATTTGATGTTGAGATTTTTGTGGAAATATAAGTTTTGGGACCACCTGAGTTCAAAAAAGTGGTTTTAACAAAATGTCTGTCTGTATGTATACAAAGCTAGAGAGAAAACTATTCGATCGATTTCGAACAAATTTGCACCAAACACGTCTGTCAATTAGACCTGTATAGATGCACGAAAAAAGGTTTTGAAAAACAACAAAATGTTTGGCCAAAAGCCCAGAAAATCACAGTAATTATTTTTTTATAAAAAAACGCTCTAACGATTTTCATAAAATTTTTCTTATTTTACCCTACCATATGAAAAAAAACGCATCTTTCTAAACATTCTCGTTTAGCTAATAATAATAATAATAACTGATTTTTGGGGTTTTTTGGCCAAAAGGGGGTTTTTTTCAAAAAATTTCAAAACCTTTTTTTGTGCATATTTACAGGCCTAATTGACATGTTTGGTGCAAATTTGTTCGAAATCGATCGAATAGTTTTCTCTCTACCTAATAATAATAATAATATTTATTAGTTACTCTCCTACTTTAATGTACGCCATCTCCTACTTTAATACAATTATGAAGTCACTGTGAATTTGTTTAATAATTGAAATATGTTTGTGAGAAAGTATGTGCCAGTTTCTGGTGCCGTTTATTTGAATTGAATTACTTGAAGCTAGTAACACAGCTTAAAAATATGTATGCTTCTTTCATGAGAGTGTACTAAAAAGTCGACTTTATATTCCTAAAATTTCTTGATTTTGGAGAGTATTCCGTAAACCCCCGGTGTGGTTTATACTATCAATCAGAATCAGCCCACCCCAAACAAAAATTCTATCTACAGCCCTGAATAGTAGTAACATTGTCTTTAAGACAATGAAAACCATAACTAGTTTTCATGTTACAACACACAGAAAAACTGTTTTAATCATTTCTACATGATATTGCTACAAAATTATTTAATAAACTGCCCAATGCGTTACAATTAAATGTTCAGAGATATAAGCTACGGCTGATGTGTAGGGAGGAGGTTGAATATTTGTTTTATAGCAGTAAATAATTTTACTAAAATCTCCATTGTATTTGATTTGGCAGTATTTTGTGTGTATCAATTTTGGTATTCTAAGCAGTGACTTTATTTTTATGTTTAAGGTTTTTATGTAAACGGCTAATGAAATTTGTTGTGTTTTGTTTTACTATAAACCATGGTAGATGTACTAAATCATACAAGTATGTTCTTTCTCTTTATTTTGAATTAGGTGAATGAAATGAAAATAGTGATTTTATTTTTATACATACTAATACTATACTACACAATATTCAAACTAACAAACACTTTTGGCATGGTCTAAAATGACCGTCAGCCAGGTTGGCACTAAACTATAGATATAAATATATTCTTACCCATATCTATACCATAAAAATAATAACAATTCATAAATTAGAAGAATCACGTAATGGACATAGTAAAAATATAACCTAAATTAACCTTACTTACCAATAAAAAATAAAAATCTTTCTCATAATACAAACAAAATATATAAAATGTGGTAACCAAATAATCTAAGGAGCCATCATCAGCTAGATTTTCATGAATTAATAATTGAATTGCCTTACCAACAGTCTGACAGTCCACGGACTTTTCAAAAAGTTTCCCAAATCACGCCAATCCTTCCCATTTATAAAATTAAAAAACTCCTGTCTATCTAGAACTGATTTCACTAACCAATTCCTTCTCTGATACATCAATAAAGGACATTTTGCAACAAAATGAAATACTGTCTCATCTTCTAACAGATTGCACAGCGAACATGCGAAATTTTTCTCTTTTAACCATGGTTTGTAATTAAGATTGAGCAGCTCCGTCCTAGCTTGAATACATGAGTTAGGTGATTTGTATTAATTTGTACTTGTATTTTTGCGATATGTATGTGCAGAACTCTTGTATTTATATATACAGATGCATCATAAGACGCTAACCTTCATACTGACTCTGGCGTAAAGAGACATAATGTTTTTGTTTTAGCCTCAATGTATTATATTTTGGTTTGTTCTACTTTTATTATTGAAATGTAATTATTAAATGTAAATAAATAAAAGCATACCGTTTATATAACGCTTCAAATCTGATTCGATTCTTGGAATTTCGGACACCGCGAAGAACACAAAGCTGTCGAGTATTTTCCGTTTTCATTACATAATACACTCTCATAGATTCGACAACTATGTAAGATTGTCATTATTTTGACCCGTTCTCTATGGAACTCTTGTTTTACTTAAATATTCGCGAGTAAGAAAGAATTGGACGGAAACAGAATGGCTCTTATAAGAGTATTATTTGTTTTTGCCTACGTCTCGATTACTTAAACTCGTGACGTCACCAGGTACACGTGGCGACTAGGCGCACGCAACGGTTTGTGAGTAAGATCAAACAACGCATGTTGAGCAAAGCGAGTGAGATGAATGTGATGGAAGTTGAGGATTAATTTGGAATATTACACTTTGAACTTAATTTAAATTGCATATCAAGACTAAGGACAGGCTATAGTTTCCTGTAGACTTAGTTCATAACAGATCAGATGTTTAATTTATTCATCTCCACTATTATGCAACCCACCAGCAGAAGAAGTAAAATTGATGACGGAAGTGCTAGACCTGTTTAGCATAATATATATTTTGTTTTTAAAACATCGATTAAACTCAATACGTGCAAAAAATGCAAGATAAATTAACCAAAATAAACTGAAGAATACACCGAATTTTACTTAAGAGCCAAGGATCCGTACCAGCTTTCCGAAAGTTTAATGAAAATTATATTAATAATAAAACTCACCAACATTGCATACACTGATATACTTAATTTCTTTCGCTGACGATACAGACTGATTCATTTAAATTCTTAACTCCATAGTGCCAGTACATTAGCTATGGAAGAGGATTTATTGATACTTAGATTGTTATTCACCAGGAACCAAATAGTAGACCCTACTCAGCACAGAAAAGTCATATTTTATAAATTTTTCGTTAAAAGCATCTGATTACACAATTTAAAAAATATAATTACATAAAAGCTTAAATTGTACAGGGTTCTTACAGTTGCTTCGGCAAAACTCTCCAAAATCAATATTATGATGTTTCTTAATTAATTGCTATTTTGCATTTTTAAGGTTTTTATAACTCTTATAGAAAGTTTGTGTTTTTTAGTTAGTTGAAAATTATTAAAATTGTCACCTAAACTAATTACATTCAAAACACCTATTCTGTAAATAACTAAGTATAATCCATCATTGCATTCATTCATTCTTAAATACAATTAATTTTATTATCAGTCGTTACTATTCGTTCTGGTGTTAAAAACATATTCAAATTATGAACACATTGTTTCTTGATTGTATTGCAGCTTTTTTTTTATCTCACCGTCTTTATACAGGGAACAAATCTATCTGTTATATAGGAAATTCCTGTCATTCATGCAAAAAATTTAACCATACTTTGTATGCGTCAGAATCTGCACCACTCTACCCCGATCCAAGTGCATCTGTCCTAATTAATCGTAATTTAGATGAAAATGTCAGAGTATACAATAATCTTTTTGCATTTTCTTCGACGTGGGAGGGTTGGTGAGTTAAGTGAGCAAGGGGAAGAGCAGTCTAGTTTTAAAATATGCAAAACAATAAATATAAGTTCTTTTCGAAAATCGGGCCAAAATCATATTACTCAACATCGAATTATTAAAACAGTTACCAGCTCGCCAAGTATTAATTAGGACTGTTATTTTACTGGGCTATTTTTACTGAGTTATCCTTTTTACTTTTGATTGTGCCATAATGTTATTGTTTGTAATTACGTTTGCCCTCAAAATTTGCTAAATCTTGTTTTTCTACCATTTTTTATATGTATATATATAAGGCAATCCATATCAATTAATAGCATCTTTAGGTTCTAGCACAGCAAAGATACAGAAGGCAAACTGGAAGACAAATCGCACTTGAGCTCACAACAAGTATACAGGATTGCCAAGTTGAACGTGTACGCAGTGGGAAATTGACTTCTCCACAGCAAACAGAGGGACTACCATTTTCCCTTATTCTTGCCGTTCTTTCAGCAATAACTTAAAGCAATATTCCCGTAAAGGCTAGTTTCTAAAGAAAACCCAAAACCGTTACCGCACCCGCATGTTCAACCTTAAATTAAAATCAAATGAAAGCGTAGAAAACTAAAACATAATGAGTTAGGGATATATGCAAGTTTTATTTAATATCTTTGAAACACAGTTTTATCTTTTATCTTATTTTTGATAGTAACATTTGTCTTAGGCATAAAATCCGTCTTGTCTAATCATACATAGTTAGGTTCCTTTGGTCGATAACAGGACTCTGTTTAGTAGTGATATAGCCTATGTATGGGGATGTACGATGGAAACTTTTAGGTTAGGAAAACTACCTGTTAGCGAGGAAGAGCAAGGCGCGGCCACGAGGCTGTCAACAAGTAGGTGGAGTGTGTTTGTGGTGTGAGATGGATATTTGTTACGACTTGAATTTAGCATTACATTTATATTTTGTTTTTGTTTTAACGTTGACCTAAAAAAAAGTGTTAACCTTGAAATTTTAACAATTTTAACAATTTTTATATTTTGGCGTTAAAATATAAAAATGCCCATTAAAACATAAAAATGCATTTCTACATGCCCATAAAATTGTGGCCGTTTTGAGTTGTATAGATGTTAAGAAAATCAGAATTATTTAATATCTCTTAATCACGTGTAGATGGAGTCAAAGAACGAACGATATATCATAGTAGATGAGTTAAAAATCAGACACACTAAAAACTCTTAAATGTGATTTTCCAGCCTTTTCTTTTATGATATTTTTTCTTAAAATAAAGCAAAATTATAAGCTTTTAAAACAAAGGTTCAGTTTTGTTAGTGAACGATAATTTAAAAAATATATATTTTTTTTTAATTTATGATTTTAAATTCAAGGTGTAGTTAAAAACAAAACTATTGGTCATTTTTATTTATTGAGTTTTGATTGTAATATTTTATTAAGTATAATTTATTTCGTTATTTACGCAAATAGTTAGCCGAAAATTAGACCAACAGTATGTTACAAATTGTATAAATGTGATTTTCCAGCTATTCAAAAAAATCGAACAAATATTTGTAATTTTCCTTAAAATATAGAAGAAATCAAATTAAATGCTGTTTTCAGAAACAAATATTCATATTTTTAACCGTAGTTAAAGTGGTTTAAATTTGAAATTAGATCCGTTACATTAGGGTTTGATTAAAAGAAGAATTGCAATATTTAAAAGAAAAATACAAAATTAATTATTCATGTCCAGTGAAAAACATTTAATTCATAGAAAACAATATTTGATGTGTTAAAAAAAGACAAAATAATTGTACGGTTTCATAACAGCTAGCCAGAAGAAATGAACTTTGGAATACCACTAAATGGTACCTCATTTTCAGTTGTATCTTTTCACTCATTCAAAAGAGGGTTCGTGGCTCCATCTACATTCATTGGAAACGGCATTTGGACGTACTTAGGATTTACTTTATACGTCAGAAAAAGTACAAACCGTAGAATAGAATTCCAGGGATGAACACCTGAATACCAACCCCTAAAACCATAAATATTCATTATTTTACTCACATTAAAGCTAGAGAGCGGAAATTGGTAGGCCTACATTTATTCAAAAACGTTGCATAGAAAAAGTTAATCCATTAAATTTCAGACTCTACCACCTAAGGGTTTAAAATGGGGGTGGGGGAATCTACCCCTATACTATAAATGTAAATCCTACTAACTTCCTACAAACTACAGAGATCAAATTCGGTACATATTATTCTTAGGTGATATAAAAGAAAGAAAATAAACGGTATCAGTTAACTGACACAAACTTTCTCCCAACTTACTGTAGTCAAAATAATATTGTTTTTAATCATTTTATTTACTACTTTTTAGAACAAAACAAAAAAAAATAATATTCTACCTACGTCAATTGTATAAAAAAATCATTGTCCCAAGTGGGATTCGATCGCGCGACCTTTGTAATACTGGCCGTGCTCGCTACCGTGGTGCTACCCCGTGCGGCCGCTGCCGCGATGCTAGATTGACAACATAAACTTGTTTATTTTTAAACATTTCCCCATAATTATAAAACGCCGAAGTTTTGATAAAAGCGGGTGGTGTCATTTTGTTTGGCATCTTAAGCACTATAAATACTGAAAATTTGATCAAAATCGTTAGAGCCGTTTTTGAGAAATTTGCATTTTTGTCGTTTTTTATGGGTTTTTAGGGGTAAATTATCCTTGTAAATTAGAAATTCCAAAAAATGAAAAAAACGCCTGGAGATATTAGGGTTTAGTACCTACATACCAAATTTCATGAAAATCGGACCAATAGTGTCCTCTCTGGTCGTGTATACATACAGACAGACTGACAGACAGACACCACTCTAAACACTTTTTTGGGTTCAGGGAGCACCAAAACAAAAAATTCCACTAAAAATATTTTTGGGTTCAGGCAGCACCAACACAGATAATTGCACTAAACAATTTTTTGGGGTTCTGGGAGCACCAAAACAGATAATTCAACTGAAAATTCAAATTCGAACATTTTTACGAAAACAATACTTTCTCCATAGAGTATTGTAGTAAACCCCACTACGTATAGGGTGGAGAAAGTAAAAATTGCATTTCGATTACTTGAATCCAAGGGGTGAAATGGGGTAACTGCCCTAATATAAATATTCATTCGTGCACTTGCTATAAAGCTAGATCTCTTATTTTTAGCACATATTATGCTTAAGTTGGATACAGTATATAGTAAATAAAACAACAATTGCATTTAGATTATTTTCATCCAAGAGGTAAAATATTTTTTGTATTTAATACCTTATGTAAAATGTAGTACATGTGAAATATACTTCAAAACTTGGTTTTTAGCGCTTATTGGTGCGTAGATAACCATTTAATGTAGAGAAACATAGATCGACTTGAACGAAACTCACAATGCATTTTGGGCCCAGAACTCGGATCTGAATCGTTTTTTTTTTTCATTGCGTGCAAAGGTAAAGGCTTAATCTTTACTCGATAGTCCTTTCATTTATTTAACCACATCTGCGCGCGAAGCCGCGGGTACGAACTAGTACTTTATAAAAACAAGAAAAACAACAAAATCTAAACATTCGCAGTTTGAATGTACATTAAAACTAAACATTTAATCAGTTCAAATGTGCTTAGGTCGGCAGCACTCCTTCTTTTTTAAAATAAGGTTGTCTGCAAAGATGTTAGCAGGGAGGCGATGTTTTTTTATGTATTTATTGAATCAAAAGTATTAATAATTTGATTCGGGCTTACTTAAATTTACTAATAAATCCATTAAATGTTTGTTTTTCAAAAGGCACATCGTTTTTGTATTTAAGTCCAAAGCTTCTACTTTTACTCATACTAAGCTTCTAAGAGTCGATCAATCATAATAACTCTCTTGATAATATTTATTGCTTCAGTTCTTAATCTTGGTTGTAAAGTTCATATAAAAAACCAGCATTCAGTCAAACATGCAGCTAATATTTTGTTTGGAAAACTTTTAAATAAATTGTACAAGTATGAGTTTGAAAACTCACTCGTTCAGATGGATTTGCGCGTTTTGTCGCTCTTGCCTTTATATTATGTCTATAGATAGTTGCTATTGTACTTTGTAGTAAAATGTAAGAGATCTTTTTAAGAGATTTAAACATTAATTTTTTCTATATATTTGTATTTTTAATGTCATCGTTTATCAGAAATTTAGTATAATTTTTGCCAAACATATTAGATTGTCCTTAGATCATATATTAAAAGAAAACGAATAGAAATACCAATCCCAAATTCAGCAGACAAAAATAAAGCACATATTTTACATTTAACTGCTATAAAATAGACGCCAATTAAACTGAAATTGCTATGTACTTTTACAGATGAAGAGGTAGCATTACTTTTAAACCTGATGTACAACTTTTGTGTAGCTGAGATATCGGTAAAAACCTTTGTAAAATTCTTGGTAATTTGTTATAACACACATGTTTTTTAGGATAACCGTGCTTTTTTATCCGTATGTCTAATGCATGTCAATGTGTACGATTCTACAAGCGATGTAATACAAGTTATACTGCGTATCAGAATGTACAACAAAAGTTGTTGTTACATTACCTCTGTTAATAAAATAATTGTTTCGAAATGTTTGCGTTCGTTATTGTGATTGCCCTCTTTATCTGGTCTCAACAGTTTGACAATCATACTTGTAGCATTACACAACGAAACGTTTCTCTAACAAAATTATTATTATTTTGTGTGTGCTATTAGGCCTACGTTTTAATATGTTTTCCATTTTAGGTTACGTATCTCCTCCAGT
This sequence comes from Philaenus spumarius, assembly GCA_018207615.1. NCBI lineage: Eukaryota > Metazoa > Arthropoda > Insecta > Hemiptera > Aphrophoridae > Philaenus > Philaenus spumarius. The sequence continues at coordinate 386,803 of JAGFPH010000721.1, forward strand.
AATGTTTACAAACATCTGGAACACCCTTATACAACTTGTACTTAATGCGTTTTGTTACAGTTTTATTCGTATTTTATCTTTTTATGTTAATTTTTTCAACCTAACGGTTTATAATAGGTCGAGCAAAGTTATATTAAACCTTTACATATTACTTCGATGTTGTTAAACAGTAACTAATATATCGGAGCTATTGAAAACATAAGGTTCGGAAAATGTTTTGCCAAAGTCGGGAGACGTCACTAGATACAAAAGTATTTGTAGAAATATACAGGGTGGGTCGCGAGTAACAGGCACAACTTCGGGAGGTAATAGGGGACCTAAATAAAAGCAAAAATGTTCATATGACCATAAGGCCGGAAAAGTTTCGTTTTCCGTCTGTCGGCCTTAAAAAAATAATGATAGATTTAAAAATGAGTAAGATTATGAGTCTAAATTTCGAATAAGCATTGTTTATACTATTTCAATCAGTTTACCAACAGCCAAAACTTTAACTGTGTTAATATTCAAAATGGCGACCGTTCAAAAATTGTAAAGTCAAACATCACGGAAACCGTAATTCGCGATAATTTTATAAATAACGATATATATATTTTTTATGACTAACAAAATAGATTTTAAAAATAACGAAGTTATCGTCAAAAAACGCAAAACGAGAAAAATGTGTAACTGTCAAGAGTAGAGGAGGGATGTAAGAATATTACATTTTCCGGTGTTTTTGAGAAAGTAAGGACTTCTTTCGAGCTCCTACTAAACTGGTTCAGTTTTAGAGTTTTGTTTCTCTAAAGTAAAAGAAAACCACCTTTATTATCGCATTTCCATAGGATGTTGCAGTGACTCTTATGTGAGCCCTACGGCCGGGAGTTCAATGAACACCGACTATGGCCCCCGGAAAACGTTAAAAATGGTATATATGTATTCGCACTCTGACGGCAGCATTTTATGTCCGATTTGGTCCTAAGTTGGTACACACGTTGTTACCTAAGTCGCTTGGACGAGTTCATAAAACTAACAACCGGAAGCATGTTTTTTGACAGGAAGTAATAATGTTGTGGGGATTTTTCGTATTAAAATGAAACTGTTTTGGGGTTTATCTAAAAAAATAAATATTGAATATTATTCTGGTCGTTTTTGTTTTTTACACGACCTTAAAGCCAGTCTGGTTTCAATAAAATCTATCAAAACGTAAAATACCATAAAAGTACCCGGTTAAAACCCACGTATCTTCTGATCAGATTCTGCAAGGTAGAGGTGACAGCTCGGAAAGGACCGCGTGACCCGGGGCTGGAGGCTTAGGTAACAATCACTGCTAATATATTTCGTACACTTAGGCAGCCATTCAGCGCCTTTGTGAATAGGCCAATTTCAATAGTTGGTTGAAACCCTAAAACATATACGCCCCCTGAACTTAACTTTGGAAATTCATTATGTAAGCTCCCGGATTGGAAAATGATAACAATTAAATAAGTAGGTATAAATTACCTGTCTGCTGTCATCCAATCCTTGTTATTCACCTTGTGACAACCGCGGTTTCGTTGTTACCCCATTATCCGGTCAAATTAATTAAAACACAAATATAATCCGTTTACCCTCGGCCGAGTAACATATGCACATATTTTAGCGTTAGTGTTTTGTGTTCGCGTTAATGTTTTAGCGAGTTACGTGCATCGTGTTTATGTTCGTGTGTTTGTGAAAAATGTTCTACGACGATCTCAAATAACAGTGAGTGATGAGTTTTTAATTTATTTTATTTTCGTGTTTTTGTGTTATAATTAATGTGACCGGATGATGGGGTAACCCCGAAACAGCGGTTGTCACAAGGTGAATAACAAGGATTGGATGACAGCAGACAGGTAAATTATACCTATTTATTTAATTGTTTGGAAATTCGCTCAACTCACGTCAGCTGTTCAGCTTCGTGGTCGAATTATTATTATTTTAAATTTGACTTAACTAAATTTGTATCTCCATTTATTTTATAGTTGTAGAGTACGAAAGTGACATATAGAAATTATTACCTATTGCATATCAGTGTGCAATAGTGCAACTTAACGTTTTTATTAAAAGTAAATGTTGAGTGAATGAAAACCAATAGTTACTAGGATTAGTCAAGGGAATCAAAATGTGAATCCAAATAATTAAACATAAATATTTGTTTAGATAACTACAAAAAAGTAAAACGAGAAAATAAAATTCCTTTTAAATGTCTACTTAGTTTGCTGGTAGAACTCCCCACGTACGAAAACAAAATTTCAAGTTTCAAATAAAGCTCCTTTCCCAGAAGCCATTGTTTAAAATATTTTAAATAATTTTAAATAAAAATTTATTGAAAATTGTATAATAAAAGTTGCTACATAAGTTGATATTTTAACAACTCTTGCTTGCATATTATATGAAGTATTTTTCTAATTAAAATGAAAAAACAAGTTTTTCTGTTCTTCTCCGATGACTATAGTGCGTATGCATTCTTTGTTGAAATGGAAATTTCATTACTCAGTTGTAGAACAATTTCAGCATTACTTAAGTGTAAGTTGTTGATGTGGAGGGCACTGTCGTTAAGATCTTGAAGGCCATACTTTAGATAAGATAAAGTAAACTACTTTTATACAATAATTGGCATGTTCTCATCAACCACACAATGTTATGACACAGTTATAAAAACATTATATAGTTGAAACGTACTAATTCTTTATCCAGACTTCATTTCCGGGTTCAAATGTATTCTACTTTAAATTCAAATAAAATATTTTTTATTTTTCGAATATGTTTTAAGAAATATTATACGGTAGGCTAACAGTACTGAAATTAAAGCAGCTGTGGTTTGTTTTTAGAACAGCTGATTGCATTGTTGATTGTTGTTACTTATTATTATTGTCTTGTTTGAGGTTAGTTAACGCTGTAGTGGTTCTTACTACTCCCGAGAAAGTTTTTATAGTAGAGCACTTTTTTCGCTCAGGTTGTTCCGGTGATCGTAGTTTGATTAGAACTGCTGTAAAGTTTCAAGAACGGTTTCACAGACTTTACGAGTAATATGTCTTTAAGAAGAATGTTTAAAAACCTTGGAGGAACCCTTCAAGTATAAAAACTGGCCAACCTTGTAATTCTAAGGGACAAAAATACAGAGAAGATTATTAGCAGTAAACAATAAAATCCCTCATAAAAAATGTGTTGTTTTCATTTGATACACCTAAACGGTTTCATTAACTAACAAAGAACTCGTTTTCTTCGATTTCAACGTCCCGACATTGTCGTAGAGAACCTACAATATAGTGAGCGCGTAACAATATGGTGCGGTGTATCAGGGAGAGGCTTACTAGGTCGGTATTCCGTTGAAGATGGTAACTGGATTGCCGATACTCCAGAACATCCTTCAACCTCTCGCAAGAGATCTGAAGAGGTTTTATCGTGCTAACAGCCTAAGTGGTTCCAGCAAGATCACATCGTTGTAGCCACTATTGCTTTACTTCAAAGAAAAATTGGCAACCGCCGGTTCTCCCGAGGAACAAACTTCCCATTCGCATCCCACTCCCCCCCTCCCTTCACCAACTGACGCTTATGTGTGGGGAATGATGAAGTAAATCGTCTAGTGGAATGAGCCACCGACTATCATTGCCGAACTTCGTAAATAAATAAATACATACGTTAAAAGCGTGCAACAACTCTTTTTCACCAACATCTTCGAAGATCTTAACAATGCTATGAGAGTTGCCTAAAACTTCATGTAGAGCCAATAGAACATGTGAGTGTTCAAAACTCAAGTTTTCAGTTTCCTTTTACTTTAAATGAGCAATTCTTGTATCTATCTTTGTACCTTTGTATCTGTCGCGGATCTCGTAAACGGCTCTAACGATTTCGATGAAAATTTGCATACAGGGGTTATTTGACGTCAGGAATTGAATGCGCTAGGTCTTATGTCTTCAAAAAAATGCCCATAAAATTTAAAATCTGAACTTATTTTTATACAACCATTCAAGTCACTTAGAAGGCGAATAGGTACAGCTTCTTTTTATACCTCCTTCAAAGTCACTAAATATTCGAATAGATACATTATAGATACAATCCAGATGTTAAAAATACTGAACGATGCTCGTTCACCCAGGTACAAACGAGCCAAAGATTAGCGAGAGCCTTTAGAGTGAAGCTGCGAGTGAAGCGAAGCAGCCATCTGAGGCGGGGTTGGGACCCTAGTTTGTCTAAAAATAAAACTATTACAATTTTAGTACCGTTATTTTAGCGCAAACAGCATTTCTATAAGACTAATTATTTATTATAAGTTATTAATCAACATATCAATTTAGTAAATAACAAAAATATACATGTTTTTAGAAATATGTTCGTATATTGAAGGGCAGGGTTCAAAATCATAAAATAACATAACTTAAATATTTTCTCTTTAAACTGAGAAACTTTCAATTTCAATTTGTTTTAATATTTAAAGAGTTGTAATTCAACTTTTTTAGCTTAAACTGCAGATATTATAATGTTTAAGTGAGTTTAATAATCCTTACTTTCCACTTCTTTAAACTAGAATAATACCGGTATATATTTACAAACAGTATTTAATGTTTCAAGAACATCTTTTGTCTATAACTGATACTTACTTATTGGAGTAAGAGGTCTTATCTTATCTTTTGTTCAAAATTCATTTCAAACGTGAGTTACACAATAACCAAAATGGAGTCTTGCGTTGAAAACTAAAATCCTACGCCGATCGAATAGTCAATCCACAAGCAATTTCTTTCGGAGGTTTCCAGTATTAAAATTATGTGTTCGAATAATGTAACTGACATTAAATCTAAAAATTGCCTAATTTTCCACAATATAATAAGTTCCGTTTTCTTTTGTAACTGCACATATTTTAATTTAAGTACAACTTAGATTTAATTGGTTTATTTTTGTGATATGAAATATTTGTGTGCTACATTTAAAAAACGATTGATTAATAAAAAGGAAACATTTTAGAAATATGAACAATCCAACTTTAAAATCTGTATACTTCTTGTTTATTTGCCTATGAACATACGCTAAAGAGTATGCTTTACAATAAATGAGGTTGACTATAGTAAATACAAGTTTGCACAGCAACATGTAAAAGTCGACATCCTCATATATTATAACCGTTATAATTGACTATTATGGGGAAGACGACTTTGTCGTTGAAATGCATTTTACAAATAAACATATATTTGTACAAACAAATTTATTAGTTTATTACTTTAAAAATGTCACTAAGTTATTTACAAACACTGAAAGAAAAATACTGCTTTATCAAGCCAAGACTACCTTACACAGTCTGGCTATAACATCATCCACCGATGAGGATACAAAATTGTTTCGAAAATGTCAACGATCCTTAGAACCTTTACCTTAGTTTATCCAACAGCTTGCAAAATATTATTTTATGTATATTTTGCTGTACTTATTATATACCAGAATTATATTAGTTAATGTTTTCTCTAAGATACAATATTGTCGCCATTTTCCTATATGACTCATGGGGTTAAACGGTTGACTGTACAAACTGGATGGGTTTTCTTGGAAAAATAGTGACGAATATTTCTGTCTAATCTTTTGTTTTTCTTAAGGACGAATTTAAAATCAACCATGAGTGTAATTCTGATGAGTCAAAATCCACAAAATAATTTTTATTCTTAGCTAAATCTTATTGCCCATTCCTGTACATAAGAAAGAAAAGTCTGTGGGGATGTATAATGTGTTGGCTACGCACCCTCAAACCGTTTAACTGACCCAGAACAAATTTTGCACAGTGATTATTTAGTAAATGAAGTACAAATTATGTCGATTACTTACATTCATTAATATGAGGCAACTATCCTAAAACAATACACCTTTAATATCCATGAAAATAAAGCTGTGACTTTTACTAAATTATTTCTCATGTGATTTATACAAAAATTAGACCCCATATTTTTATGATTTGTCTTAAAGGAATGAAAATGAATATATCAAGTCCTAAAACAATAAGTATTGACATATTATCTTATGTTTTTTCTGTCAAACAAAAACTTAGGTAGGCCTAATATGTATTCAGCAATTCAGTTAGGTTATGGCTGTTAAATATGAAGACAATAATCATTATTTTACTTCTTTTGAAGCTGGAGAACTGAAATTTGGTACGTTTATTTCATAAATGTTACATAGAAAAGGTAAACCAAAAGTATGTCTACTGTCTAAGGGATTGAAATGTGGTAAGTATCTCTAACAAAACATATAAATTCCACTAACTTCCTACAAGCGAGATAGTTGAAATTTGATACACTTTATTTTTAGGCGATGTAAAGAAAAACTATTTGCATTTCGTTTCGATTAATCGATTCTAAGGAATGAAATGGTATAGTAACATTTATAAATAAATAATAATTCGTATACTTGCAATGGAGCTATTTAACAAGTTATTTTACCTTATAGTTACTTATAAATTACGAAATTTTCATTAACAAACTAAAGGTGAATTGTTTCTTTCTTTTGTTTGACGTATTTAATAGTTAAAAGAAGGTTAAAGAAGGTAGTACAGAGCAGGTAAATCGCGCAAACTGTATTGGAGGTTATAACTGTAGTAGACTGGACTAGCGCCTAAGGCTCTCGGCCACTCTGATGCCTCTAGGACTTATTACCTGTTCAGCAATGATATGACTGTCACATGTCAGTCACACATTCTCTAGATATTTTATTACATTTATTCTAAAACCTAGGGGAGACCCCTCCGTGCTTTGCACACCAAACCCGTTGGAACCTTCTGTAGACATAATTATGTAATGTTTTCTTTATAATAAATGTGTAGGATTAATAATAACCCCAAAGATAAGACGGGCAAATAATGTTGAACGTCCAAATCAAATTAATTCGTATAATGTATAACAGCAGTTAAAATAAAGGTTAAAAGAACCAGCAAAGCTCAGGTCTACACTTTAATAAAAACCTAACCTAAAAGTTAGAATTACAAATAATTGCTTCAAAGCTTGAAATCATCTATTAATCGAAATATTAGAGCAAACAGCTGATTACTTATCACCAATAAACATATTTATTTATTATTTAGTATGGCGCTCCCAATACCATAAAATATTTAGTATATATTGTTTTGTTTTTATGTTTAATAGATGCTGCTGTTTTTCAAAAAGTATATAAAAACATGCTTGTATTCGAATGTAGCCTAATGTTGTGTTAAAATTTGAAAGTAATCTATGAAGAACTTTCGGAGATTTGAGATTTTGAATAAACGAACATTTACATTTTTATTTATAGACTAGGAGAGACCCCTGCTTGCTCCGTACGCCAACCCCGTTGGAACCTTCTACACACATATGTTAGGTTTTCTTTATAATAAAGGGTGTAGCTTATAATAATGACCTCAAAGCTAAGATGGTAAATAATGTTAAAGGTACAAATCTAATTATTTCATATATTTTATAACGACACGTATTATTATAAAGATAAATAAAACCAGCAAGGCGCATGTCTACACTTAAACACAAACCTAACCTAAACAGTTAGAAATACAAATAATTGTTTCAAATTTTGAAATCAGCTGTTAATGAAAATATTAATATCAAATAGCTATTATTAATATACCAACTATAAACATATTTAATTATTATTTATAATGGCGCTCCCAATGCCGTAAAATATTTAGTATAGTGTGTAGTAAAATTTAAAAAATAAAAAGAATGAACTCGCCAAACTATCAAAAAACACAGAAACATGTTGAGTTTAAAATTTTTGTGAAATGTACTACTTCTTGTTCGACAAACTTACGCTTTTTGGAACGTACAAAATAAGATTAGTGAGCAATCAAACTAAATACAAATTAAAAAATTTTGAAATTAGGCTAATGTCAAATTACCGCATTTTTATAACTTCAAGTTAGGTAAAAATCGATAGCTTCATCGTAAAAATAAATTTGTTTTAATACAAATGTTATGTTTGAATAGTAACATATTACATTTAAAAATATCATGTACAAGATAAGTTACATAAAACTTATGTTAATTTAAATTAGAGTGAAACAAGACATCACAGAGTAAAATTATTTACATGATAGTAGAATAAACGAAAATAATAATACGGTAAAAATAGAAATTAAGGTGTAAATATCATGAAAAAATCCGAATATAAAAGCTAATAAGATGTATCATGAAAAAATACGAATATAGCATATTGTAAAACAAATAAGGTGTAAGTTACAGTATCATAAGTAAGTCAATAAGTATAAAATGACAAAATCGGAATATAAAAACAAATTAGGTGTAAGTATCATGACAAAATCTGAATATACAAAAATAAGGTGTAAGTATCATTTCAAAATATGAATATAAAACAAATTTTGAAAAGTATACAAAAACAAAAACTGATATAAAAACAAATAAGTTTTAAGTATCATGACAAAATCCCAATATAAAAACTAATAAGGTGGAATTATAATGAACAAATACGAATATAGCCTACTGTAAAACAAATAAGGTGTAAGTTACAGTATCATAAGTAAGTCAATAAGTATCATGACAAAATAGGAATATAAAAACAAATTAGGTGTAAATATCATGACAAAATCTGAATATACAAAAATAAAGTGTAAGTATCATTTCAAAATACGAATATAAAACAAATTTTGAAAAGTATATAAAAACAAAAACGGATATAAAAACAAATAAGGTGTAAGTATCATGACAAAATCCGAATATACAAAAATTAAGTGTAAGTACCATTTCAAAATTTGAATATAAAAACAAATTTTGAAAAGTATTTTTACGAACGACAATCGAACTTAACCTAAACGGCATCCAACAAAAGCTCATAGAAAAATGAGAAGCTGTTGGACCAACATTTGAGTACAATAATATAATAATCTATAATGTATTGTGATTATTTTAGTATATATAGTTTATAGGATAAGATAATAGATAAATAATATACCCAGATAACTCACAGATTAGGCGAATCTCGCAGTTCAAAACAGACTGAAAATTATCCAAATGAAAAAGATTATAACATTTCAAATACAAACTCATCACATTTTGGAGGGGCAGTCGTCGTTGTTTGCCTATTATCTTATCTCTGATTGGTTTAAATATTAAGGATGGTTGCAGCTGATTGGCCGGTGAATTGAATAGTTTAAAGGATTGGCAACAGACATCATGTGAAATTATTCTTGTCGGCCATTTTGTTTTATATCTCTGTTTAAATTATTGCCGTGATGATTTTATAACGCTGGGATTATGGGATAATCTGATGGTGACATCGTTTGAAACGAGGACAAAATGGCAAGTTTGCTAACCTGGCTTTGCCTTTTTTGTGTTTTTATGTGTATCAGTTTATCTATTACTTTTCGTTTAACCATAAAAATTTATCTTTATCTGCCACTAATCTACCGTATTTTTGTTCAATAAATATTAGTATCAATGTTATTTTATTTATTTCTCTAAACAAACAATTCCTTGCTTGTAACCATTTAATCGGTTTAATTTTATATTACCTCAATTAAAAATACAACTTTTTGTACCTCTTATCATTCAAATTTTAATAATTAATCTCTTAATTATTGGATATAATAAAACTTGAACACAGACTCCTACAACTAATAGACTACTGTAGCCAACTTCAGTGAAGCACGAGCTGCAATAATAACAATATAGAAAGAATATCTTTATTAAAAATAATCTACAAAATATTTTCCATTTTTTAAACTAACACAGCTTCTGACAATACTCTCTTTGTCCAAAGACCGTCAAAAGGGTTGCCTTTACATGTCATTACTGTTTACCCATCGGAAAAAGAAATCATATCGACGATTAGAATTTTTACAATTCATTCATTTTAACTAAACAGTAGAAAGAAAACACCCACCAACATCAAAAAGAAGAAAAATAATACAAATTAATAATGGGCCTAATACTAAAAACGAATAACTTAAAAATTAAACACTTTGGTTAAACTAAACCTATATGGCCAGCGTTCGCCGCAAAATTTACTTATCATTTAAGCCCAATGCCTTCCATTTAAGTATTCCATAGACAACGCACACCCTTTCCGAAATGTTGGCGACTAAACGCTCTAAGTACGGGACACATAGCAAGGACAGTCAGATATCTTTCTCTTCATTGATATTGAACAAGGAACACATTGTAGAAGTAGCTGAGGAGGAATATTTGCTCAAATTTAATAATTCCGTTCTGTCTTTTTAAAATCAAATAATTAAATTAAATTTCTTTTCATTTTTTAAATAATCTGCATTGAAGTTCAACTGCTTATATTAATGTACGAAAACTATTGTACAACAATAAATCATAATTTGATTTAATTTTGGATTTAGTTTTGTCTGTAACTTCCTCAATAAAAAATTCGGAAACATATAATTACTAGGAATGTCATACAACTCACATAAAACTTGCCACTTTTTTTATACAAGTACACCTTTTTCCCTAGTAAATGCTTCGCACGAGCTACATTAATCAAACTATAACTTGAGTTCCATTATTGGTGCTTGTGCGTCACTGAAGATGGCGACATTGTCGTTGAAACGCGTTTGATTTAGTAACTTATTGTGAGATTATGAGTTAAAGTTTTATTCCATCAAGTTATCTTCTCACAATTCAAGCTCAATATTTATTTATTCCCTTCGATACACTATTAATTTTATTTTTAGATTTCTGTACTTTAAAAGGAAAACTCCAAAACTAGGATCATTAGTTAGTTTATAAAGGCGTAATACAATATCTAGAACATTTTATTAAATGCTCAATTAGTTTAAGCTAGATGAATTTTTTCCAGAAAATATTCTATCAAAGATTATCTATTCTCTAATTAACTTCTTATTAATTTTAATTTTAGATTATTTGGAAAAAAATATGTCGGTTTTTAAACATATGATGGATAGATTTTGTAAATTGAGGTTGAGACTGTTTACGTTTTGTTGCCATGGTTGCATTGTTCACAATGCGTCGTAACGTAAGTTACTTTTAAATAGGTCGATTGTATTTTTTAAATGAATTGTATTCTGAATGAAATGAAATGTATTCTATGGAATAATTTTAGTTTTCTTGCACAAAATAATAATTACACTTTTTTAGTGTCACTGTGTATTTCAGCTACCTTGAAAACCATGGATAGGGTTCTAATAACAGCCGTTTTCTATTGTTTTTACATATTTTTGAAAAGCCATTTTATATTTCACGTTTCCCACCCTATCCCTATGGATGTTATGGTTGTTTTATCCCTAAAATACTTTTTTCCAGATGGGAAGTTATATGCGTACCAAGCTTTATCATGTTGGCCCATGCGTTCATTTTTTTTTTTATTTATATTATAATATTAACCTAAAAACTGTTTAGTGGTAGAAGTAAAATGGTCTATCTGATAAAATGAGAGGGGATTTTCAAGAAGGTGAAATATTTATAAAACCCACATTTTCACATACTAGTGTAGCCTACAGGCAATAGTATCCATAGCAGACTAATAATTAATTGAACGGTTTATAAACATCTAAAGTTTGTCGTTTTTCATGATCGTGATGTAAAAAATTAAATAGAACATTTGTATCGGACTTTTAATATTAAAATACTTCAATATAATGTTAGGTAAATTTTACAATATTATATGCAAAAGAATAGTTCTATAATTCAAATAATGTTAGTTCTAGCTTTTTAGGCCTAGACGTAGGTTTTATTTTTTAGTTTATTTTTTTAAATTAGGCTTTTAAGGTTATGTTTGCCATTTATGTTTTATATTTGAATTTAAGAGTTCGCACTAATAACGAAAGTTGAAATAGAGTTATTTACAAAAAGTGCCTCAGTCCAAAACGACGACTTTTCAGGAGAAAGGAAAAACAGTCTGACATTAACTGTGTCTGTCATATGCTGACGGTATTTTAACAATTTATTCATAATACATTTTAAAACAGTATTTTAACAGTCAAAAGTTAAGCTGTTGTTATTAACAATTGAAAATAAATTTTTCAAATTATCGGTACACGGACAATTGTTGCTTTGTAAAGAAAGTAAGACTAAATTTAACACGTGACAAACTTTACAACTAATTTTTGTCAAATAAAATTTTCAAATTTATTTGGAAACAACGAATTAACATAATATTATATTATTTAAACAGTTTATAAGACACAAATACTCATATTGAAGAAATATTACAATTTAAACTAAAGTTTGAAAATCACAAAAAAACTAATATAATTAACCGCCAAGCATCTTCACCACTACTATCTTCATCACAAGAAACATCATAATTATGTATTGCATCATCGACATGTTCCTCTACACTTGCAAAGCTTTCGTAAAAATATTGACTTGACTGTTTCTGAAGAAAAACTGGAAAGTCTCTTTAGGTCCTCTAACTTTGCTGCATTCAGAGGAATTGAAGACTGATAGGATAAACTTAAATTCAGACAATCTGGAAGTCTCACTTTGTTTCTAACAAAAATTTTATTCCAAGGATAAAATAATAATAATAATCATTATTATTAGTAACATTGTTTCTAACAATACTCTTTATATTTCCTTATAATATCTAATCTGACTAAACTAACCAAAATTGTGAAGCTTGCCAAATTACCATCAGCTGACTTAAGTCATACGGTATTTGTTAAAAAAACAACTTTTGTCCTGGACTATGGTTGTTTTTATAAAAGTGCTATATTTTTAAATGCTTATTTCTATTGGACTATTGCTGTTTTTGTATTTCTTCTTAGTTTATATTATGAACACCAGATAGAACCACTGAACCTGATAAAAAATATTGAATACTGTAATTTTGGACTTTTTGTATTCTTGGACTACTCGTATCTCTTCTAACAACATCGAGTATTTTATTGTTTACAATGTCTTGAAATAGCGTAATTTATTACACAGTGTACCGAACCATTATCAAAGTCCAATTTATTTTTAGGTTTTTACTGTGGGATAGATTATTATATTTTCTAATATTTTATTATATCTGTGTGTATTTATCAACATACACAATTCCTACGAACATACTATGTATGTGTAAAGACTATGTATTTATTTATAGACAGTGGACATATTTATTGTTTGTAAAGTAATCATCATTGAGGAAAGATGTAGGATGACTGTCGCTCACAACTAAAATTAGTTTGGAGTGCTGTACCAGAAAATGTTTAGCCTTTATTTTTAAATTGTGTAAAAGGAATCAAACATTTACAAAAAGAAAATCCTAAAAGAACAAAATCAAACAATTTGTATCTACTTCAACCTAAATGTTTACCGTTCAAGCTTGAATTTATTCATTTAAAAATTAAATCCATTCTTCTTGTTTTAACTTGCTCGAAAAGTCACAAGTTATAAAGATAAAGCATTCTAAACTGAAGGTTAGGTAAAACTACCTTCTATCGACAGGCGGCACTGCGGGAGCGACAGTTCTCAGCTTCCTATATGTGCATGCGCACAACAGCCAGACATAACGCCGCTGGAACTGTGAAGCGACAGTTCCATACAAAGACGTTTGTACGTTTTTCATAAACTTGGGGATGGCTATTGACATTAAACTCAAGGATTATATATTGTACAAGTATAAATACAGAATTAAAGCAAAAGGGGTTCATTACAGCATTGGACCTTACCGATAGCAAGTGGGAATAGGGGATGCTGCAGTCCCACAGGGCCTAAACGCGACCCGAAGCTGATGTCGCCTACAGAAAGTCGACCGTGACAAAATTGTTTGCAAAACAAAGTAGCCAGTGATCGGCCAGCCTAAAAGTTAAGAATTACTAAAAATATAGCCTAAAAACAAAAAGAGTTATTATTTGAAATAAGAATGGTCCCAGTCTCATATGTAGAACAACAAAATAACACAACTTTTGCATCACATTTTTGTACAATTTGGAAATTTAACAGAAGTTTAAAATTAGTGATTCAGATAGTTACTGAAAGTACCACCAATCATTGAGGGCGGAGAAAGATCAGTACTATTATTAGCAAAGCCGCACCCAAAAATGACGATACGATGTCATCTAAAGTGTTTTCATTCAAAATGTCTGCCTGTCTATTCCGCTGTCAATATTTCCATGTTAATGGCTTATCAGTTTTAATAACTCGCGATCCTAGTTTACGGAGCTCTCGAACAGTCTGGTAACTGATAAGGCTGTGCGCATATTATGATTAATAAATTTAGCGTAATCAACTTTAATTTCAGTACTATTTTTAGTGATATTCATACTTAGATTTAAAATAATGGAGTTATAAATCTAGAACAGATTAATTTAGTTAGACTATTGAAAAAAGTTAAGAGCAAATTAAGAATTTCATATTCTACATTCAGAAAATGTGAAAATACGCTATTTAATTTTGAGCCATAATTTTAACTGGAAGATTCTTTTTTAAATTGAAAATACCAAGTACTGTAAGGTCTTTCAACTCTTAAATAGTTACATACATTTTAATCGATTTTTCGTTAATAGTAAAAAAGAAACATAATTTAAAGAGTCTTTCTACAAAATATATATTTGTAACTTTGTTAATTTGTTGGTTGGGGTTTTTTAGTTTGTTAAAGGGTAATTTTTAACGTATGTATTGTGCCATGTAATATAGCCTAACTGTCGATTTTATTTTCTAACAATGAAGATTGAGATGTGTCAATGGTTACTTTTAGAGCATTTTGAGATAATTATTGTATATTAATATGTTATGACGTTATCGTGTATTTTACGTTTCGACATTAAAGACTGGTTTGATTTGGTACTTTTCTTTGCCCAACATTGTATATAATTTATTGTTTAATCTGTTGCAACTCCTAAACTACCCTCAAAATTTAAAAGAAGATAGATCTTAAATAAACATGTAAAATTATTATTATTGTACTCAGTTTTATCACAAAGGTCTAAATTAAATCGCTTTTTTAAGTTTAAAAAAGTGTGAATCTAAAACTATGTTATTCTTTGGATAATGATTTAAACCATTTTTTAAAACAAAAACACAAAATAATTAAAATTGTAAGTTTCTTAATAGCAAATGGATAAGTATTTTTTTTTTTAATAATTAAATAAGGTAAATCGAGATCACGTTCATAATTTTAAATTTATTATGATTGGTAATAATAAGGAAATGACTTCAGGCTCTTCTCAACCCTGGAGATAACTCTGATTGTACAGAGTGGTCATAATAAACTGGTCCAAGTAGTCAGTGACCTTGGGAGAAGCTGGAGGGAAGGTCAATGTTGGACTAAAAATATAAGAATCAGCGTCTGCTTATCGCCCCCCCCCCCCCCCCCCCGTGGTACCATCTAGAGTGCCCTACTCTGAGCACCATCTAGAGTACCCTACTAACTCTGAGGCTCTGTGCTAGAGTGAGTGTGCAAGACGACTTTTATAGGTTGGCTAGTAGCACCACAACCGGCTTGAATCCATTGTGATAGTTGAAACTTTCATTCGTAATTACGTGTTTCGGATTCTATTATTTATAAATGAATATTCAGGGAAATAACTTTTTTTTTATTTTTAGAAGTTTTTATATTTTTCACGTGTGATATTACTTTATACAAATTGTATGAAAACCCCTAAAAATGCATTAAAATTAATACATTTTTATTTAATTAAATCTTTTATTAAAATGAGTTGCTGAGGATTTCTTTTAATAAAATTATGATGTAAAGGAAAAAGCACATATATGTAGCTTTTAAGAACAATGTAAGAGGCTTCACAACTTTTTAATTTGAAAAACGGCGACCGGAACCCGTTAGTACGAAGACTATGTGTTTGCTGTTTTACACAAGATAAAAAATGCTCAGTTTTAGATAAGGCATCTAAATTTGTAGGATTATATAGGAAAATATTACTGCCAATACTAGATGAATGATCATTAAAACAACAAGATCCTACGACAAAGTAGGGACAATTATTTATAACTTCAACAAAATCAACTTTAAGATCTTTAAAAATTACCTGATATTTTCTCAAAATTAGTGACTCAATTTGTTTGTCAATGTATTTTTATATTTTTTTTTTATAGAAATGAAAATTCAATTCGAATATCTAATTAAAATCGAAACCTTATCAACGTTGAAGATAGTAGCATAGATCATGAATAATAAATAGATCTTACATCCATACGGGGGTTGTGTGCCGGAAAAAAGGCGCTAGGGAAAAAGCATTGTAAGCATTGGTGTTTCCAACCAGCTTCCTTCGTTTCCCCAATAGATAGCGCCAAAAAAGTCGAATTTCCAGTGGAACAAAATATTGCATTGGATCGGAGTTCTATTAGGTTATCCAAATACAATGATAGTAGTTAAAAACGTTCTTTCACGGCTACGAATAAACGAAGATGTGGGGGGAACAGACTTCCACACATTTGGGACAGTTTTGTGAAATCTACTGATCATGTTGGTAATGTCAGGTGTTCAGTGCATCCCCAACAACATAGTTTGGAAAAAATTATTTTCATTTTTTTTTGATAAAATGGCATAGTTTTCTACACAAAAGCAGTACAAATATTTTCGTTTATTAAATAAAAATATTTATAATATATAAATACTACAGTAAAATTAGGAAAATATTAAAAGCCGGAGACCAAGTAATCAGTTATATTACGCCAACTTTGAAACTAGTCGAACACCGTTTGCTTAAGTTCCGCCGTCCTACCTTTAACCACGGCTGTCACTCAACTAAGGCTTGTAGAAAGTCCTAGAGAAACCCAATTAACAATTCTTCGGTTATTTTACTTTTTCTTGTAACGTTAACTTCAATCTGTAAATGATTGCACAAACAAGTAAAAACTTATAACATCAGCACCATCTAGGAGTTATAGTAACAAGTTTGCTTGCTTTTGAACTAAATTTAATCTGTGCAAATCGTACTACGTAAGGGAGGTAAATTTAGAGAAAAACTAAATAGCGTGAGTAGACTATTCCTTTCCATAGTTTGTTGGTTTAAGGTTATGTTAGAGGACCTGTCTGACATATTTATGTTGGTCAGTCCACTTGAGCATTAAACGCATCATATATGAAACTTGTACAATTTGCTTCACTTACTATTTCCAATTTCCGTATCACTGTTAAGACGAACTAAGCGACGAAGCGAACACGAACCAAAGTGAAAAGTATATTCTCTTTCTTCTCCGACATTAAATCCCTAATTAAAAGCATTCAGATTTTCGATTTTTCATATTTTTTCTTGCGATTTTACTTTTTGCCAAAAAGTGATCATGTTGGCTTTGGCAACACTAACTGCATAATATAGTACGTTGTCATTTGTTTGTTGGTTATATACCGTTATTCGTGTATCCATTGTTCTGTTAATGTGGAGTTCTTGGAATGTTTAGGATTTACTGATGTGTGCTTTATTCACTTCATTCTTATGGAATACACGACACTTAAGTTTTTAATAAACAGTTGATTGTTACACCAACATTGAAAACTGTTCACCAGTTGAAGTAGCTAATTTAAACGAATATACATTCTTTTACACCTAAATATTAATTTGTATTTAGATAGCCTATCTGTATTTTCTATATAAACCAGAGGGCTAATTTCTTTAACCTCAAAATTTCTTAAGCCGTTTAGGGGGGGGGGGGGCTTTTTAATAACCTCAAAGCTAAAGTATTAAATAATATTATACTCTAAGTCAAAATATTAGATAAAATATGCCCAACATGACTTGCCTCTAAAAAAAACATAAACTACAAATCAGTGTAGAAATTAAATCTAGTTTGATTCAGCTGTTGTTCAAATCCTTTCACTAACAACTAAAACCTTTGACGAGCTGAGGTATTTAAAATTAACAAAATGCATTTTTTTATTCCTGTATAGGCCTCCATATGTTTTTAATTATTGGGTACGTTCCCCTCCACACAGGCTATGCATATCATATATAGCAAAAGTATTCGATGTTTGAAAACATCGATCTTTACTACTCGATCAATCGTATTACATCGATGGAGAAGTTGCGATGTATTACATCGACGTTTTGTTTCAAGTGGATATTCCTACTCTGACTCAGAATGAATCATTTTGAAAATTGTTTGTAATCCTTTTATATCGTAAACTTAAAAATATGATTCTGTTGTTTAATATTATCTACTATCTTAGATAAGGAATTATAAAATATGATTGTGGAGAAAGGAAGGAGGCGTTAAAAGCACGCACGGGCCTCGCCTAGTACTAAATTATTTTTTAATCGTAAATCTCATACACCTCATAGGTCATACACACCTGAATATTTGGGATTTAAAAGGCGATTTCGCGAAAATTAATAACGTCGAAAACTGGGTCGCAACGTAAAAAGGGGAGCGGAGTGGGTCAATGAATGTAGAATGTTGATGTGGAACACCATACAATCTATAAAGCCCCTATTTCAAAGCAAAAATATTTCATCTGGATTGTGTCGTTTAGTAATATAGGTTCACTTTGTCTTTCCCTCTATTTGCCAGATATAAAATTATCATGCTTAAAAAGACATACGTTTGTTTTTAAGGAACTAATAACTTTTTATAAAAGAAGCTGGAATAATGCAACTGAACAATGTTACAAGACTAATTTCACGCGCTAGGTTTTGTCAAAAGAACTGAAACAAGTAAGACCTGGTTTGGAGGTTCTTTTTCGTTTATCGGTCACAAAGTGTAAGAACCAACAAAAGCTAATTAGTAAGTTACAGAATTTTCTGAGAAAAGTGAAAACTTGGCTGTTCACATTCAGTATCACTGTTGAATTACTACGAGTGTAGAGTGTACGAATGATGGTTTGAAAACAGGGGCGTTCCCTTTGTTTATATTTGGGGGGGGGGGGGGTTGAGGAAGGAGCTGATGAGATTGGTTTTCTTCACACACGTACCTATTGGTGGCACTTCTGTTTAAAAATATATATAATATATATTTCAGTTTTTTTTGTACAATTTGTAATCCTATTGTTTTATATGTCTAAATTGTGTATTATTGTGTTTATTATTATTATTACTATAGACTAATATGTTGATTATATATATTGTTAGTGTTTGATGGTATAGCCACACAGTGGTTTTAGCATTCAAGACCCGACTAATTTATTTTGTATTTTTATATCTTTGATTTAAAACCAATCACCTATAAATGGTTGCGGTGATTGGTATAATTAAATGTAAACGAACAAAGCATCGTCGCACAGGTTCCTGTGTGCGTAACGCGGCTCTCCTGTCTTCTAATTGACGTAAATTAAACTTGAGTATGAAAATGTTAAGACGAAGAAGGGGTATATTGTTTAGCTAACCTGACTTATACGGGAACGATTCCCATTGTTAAGTTCATCAGCTGAGTGATCTTACTTTGGTGCGTAATGGACACCCACTCGGTATTTTGTAAAATTGCATCCGAAGAAAACAAAACTAATTCTCTATTTCCACTTCTATCGCAAAACATTGCCTGTTGGGCGAGTCCTAAATCACCCGGCTGACATTATCTGAGCGGGCCTCCACAAATACCAACTCCGGCCCGGCTAGTCCGACGTCTTTATCAACCCGACACAACCTCAGCAACACTATCAAATCTGTGTAAATACTCGGTTGATAGTATTATCTGCAATTCTACGACAGATTATCACTGATTAACCTTATAAAGTATAAATTGTCTACTCTCGTATCTGGTAAAATATTTGAATTCACAACCTAGCTATATATAATAATCCGCCGGCGTATCTTGAAAGCTGCGGGGCTATCTTTTGTGATAAGTTATCACAGAAAACCATATTCTGTTTTTCAAATTCATTTTCAGTTAACAGCAAAACACTGGGTAGGATGCTGAACACGTCTTGGAGAATGTTTTGTGTCTTGGTGCGGGCGCTAGGGCTGGAAGTGGTGTAATTTTTTAGTGTTGTGACTGTGTTGTGTTGAGTGGGTGTAGTTTGCATTGAAGTCTTAGGAAACTGATAGATCTTAGTTGTGTCTTCTTTTTGCACTTATTGTGATCTTTAAACTTTTAGATTTATTTTTTAATAGGGCCTACACAATTTATTACATAGTAAAAATATTACATTTATTTCCGTTGGAAAGCAGTTTAATTTTTCTCGTCGTTTTAACTACTAATGTTCTACGCATGTTCTCTCTCGCTCTTTCCCGGATTAAGATTCTTTCTATGGAATGTAGTCATGTAGGATTATATTAATGGTAGGTTTTGGAATATTATTTAAGTGAATATTAATATATTAAAATAAATTACCTTCAAAACCGTTAATAAAACATTTTTCTGGTTTTAAAATTTATTTTTAATGATAGATTGATCGTATTTTAAAATTTTTCGTTCGGACATTTACTAATATTTCTGTGTAAAAAAAATAATACACGACGCGACATTTGCGAGTATAAATCAACTCTCGCAATCCAGTGCAAAACTAATGCTAACACTAAACAGAAAACATAACCTAGGCATATAAATATTGACGACTAACCACCAATCTGTCTAAAAAATAAGCTTTAGATGTTTTCAATTTTTAGGTTAGGCTTAAAAAGATAAGCCTAGAGGACTAGGCCTCTATGTTTGTATTTTTTACGACTAGCCTAAAGATCTATCTAAAATAAGTAAAACCTAATTAGTTATACACGTGTTAGCTTCAGTTTTTCATAACGAAAGTTGATTTATAATCTCGAAACGATCTATATATCATTTATTTACACACAAATGATGAAAAATGTCAGAACAAAACATTTTTTTAAATAGTTTTTTCGGCCACTAACGAGTGCTTTTTTGTTTTCTGAATTGTTCCCGTTGTCAATCATTAAAAATGCACAAAAATGTAGCACTGTATCAAAAAAAACTCTAAATACATAATTGCAATTTTTAATTTTTAGATTCACGTGAAGTAGGTTCACTGTGCCTCGAAAGTAGGCCTGCTCTTTCTTTTAAGGTTTTGTTACGTTTATAATCTATTTTGATTTATTTTATTTGGTTCTATTTTAGGTTTTATAAGAGTTGATTGTAGTTCTACATTGTTTCTGTATGTATACTACAAATCAAAGGAAAAATAGGGCCTGATGAACCTCTCTCTCTCTCTCTCTCTCTCTCTCTCTAAGAAGAAATATTTGTTTATTTAAATTATACGATGTATGAATGTGAACATGAATTTAGTTTATGCTTAAATTCATATATTTTTACGTGTTATATGAACTAAACATTTTTTTCTTATTTTCTAGTAACATTTTTTTAATTGTTTAAGTTTAGGATTTTTTATTTATTTTGTTTTTTTGTGTTTGAAATCTCTAAACTACTTCAATAAACTAATACAGAAAATAAATTTACTTTCTGTAACCATATACTGTATAGGCTAACAGAAATTACCTTTGGCACAAAAGTGTTTCTTATTGTGTTAAAGTAAAAATCATCCCTTTTTCTACACTCATTTCTTAATTTCTATATTTTCCATTTTCTGTTTTGATTACAATTTGTTTAGTAAATGTGCCTAGTATTATTTCAAATTCTCAAACATTTTTATTTTTAATCTGGAAATAAAATTGGAATCAGTTTTGATTTTGAACAATCAGTTATAAAAACAAATAATTAAGGCACCAAAATTCTAAAAATTCCTTCCTCATCATTTAGAAAATTGAATTTTTCTAACTGTATTATATTTTTAACTAACCATTCAGGACACACCTATTAACCTATTTTACTTTACCAGTTTAATCAAACGATATTCCAGTATATGACAACATAAACACGAAACATTTTAATTTACCAGATACAACAATTTATAAGCAAACAAAACATAGCAGCATTAAAATAAATAATAATTTCACCAAAGACTCTAAGAGGCGTGTAAAATTGTTTTCGTGTAACGCTCGTGACTATGTTCCACACAAAATGTATTTTATTTTAACAGTAGAACATGCGTCCGCCTCTTGCTCATTGTACCAGAAGCTAAATAATGTGCTTTGTTTAATATGGCTGGTGTTGTTTATTCCAAAGAGATTGTCGTTACAGTTGTACAAAGAGATCAAAGATGAGTCTATGTGTAAACATTTGAGAAGAATAGGTGCAAAGTCCGCTGAATATTGTGTTTTGTCTAGGAATAGGGAAAGTCGAAGTAAACATCAATAGGACTAATGTTGAGTTATGGGGACTATGGTGAAAAGTTGAAGGCAATAATTTATAATTATTTTATTAAATCGAGTTCATTTCTGAAAATTGTAAGAATTAACAATAACTATTCTTGAATGTTATTTTCCTAGGTGTAGTTTGAAAGAATTGTTTGATTTTACAGTATAGCTCTAGTTTACTAATATTAAAGTCATCTTTATTTAAAAAATATAAATTACGAGAGTTGTAGACATATTTTAAATACTGTAAAAAAACTTGTCCTAATTCGAATGAAATCAACTATTGCACAAATCTGAAATAAGAACATATTGATAAACGTTGGTTGTCGTTTTCCTATAGTACCACTATTTTTCACACAAAATATACTCGTAAAACATTGTAAAATTTTCTGTCAGTAGTATATAAACAATATTGGGTACTGTGTTCAATTTTCCGACATATTATTACACTGATTGATTAGTGCTTGATGGTAAAATATTTTGCGACGCACAGTTATCTATTTTAAGTAAAAACTAGTTTAAAAACTTCAAACAGTCGTGAAACTATAATTTAATTTTTTTCAAAAAATACAAACTTTCGACAGAAAAATCCATTTTTAGGTTTGTCTCTTTTAACTGATATTTAAAAAAAATAACGTTTTTACATTATAAACCTATTTGTATGCTTCCAACTTGAATATACCTTTAAGATATTTTACAAAATTTAAAATGCTTACTAATATTTCTTATTTTGACAGTTCGTTCCTGATTAGAGTGTTTCGCGTGAAATTTTTCCGAACAACATATAGTTTATTTCATATAGTGTTTCAAAAATGTGGATTAATAATTCTAGTATGTGTTTAATGCATCATTTACGGTAAAAAAAGTTCCGATAATCATAAAATGCTTCGCTTTCCGTCTTTTAATTACAAGACCTAATTAATGTAAAATAGCTTAATCCAATAACTTGTTTTAAAATGTTTCCCATTTAAAGTAAGAATAACTCAAAAAAGGAAATTTTTTATTGAAATCTCGATACTAAAATATGTAGCCTCTTTAATGTTTCTATAGAATGGTACAACTAACACCATAAGTTCATAAGTTGAACACTTGTTTACTATTATCCTTTGTCCGATACTTTGACACTTACACCATTTGAAAGAAAATGAATTAAAAAATATTTTTCAAACTTTTATATAACATTTAAATATTTTTAACTATATTCTCATTTACAATGACAGCATTTTAAAAACGCATTATTGGATTAAGATGGTTATTTTACAGTAACTAGGTCTTGACGTAGTAAAGGGCTGTGCCTAGTTTGAAATCAATCGGTGAAACCGTTCTAAAGATACAAATTATTTAGTAAAAAACAAAGTGGTAAGGCTGAAAACAGAGCATTTTAGGACCTGTAAATGATTCAATAAATACTTAAGTGAACTGTTAATCCACATTTTTTAATCTCCCTGTATATTTTGAAAGTAATAATGCCAACCCAAATCAGTTTTTATCAAAATTGTAGGCATACACCTTTTAGAAATTACCACATTGTATCAGTTAATATGAGTAAATTGCCTGTGGTGCAGCTTTGTTTTTTTTTAAAGATTTTTAATCTTAGGCCACATTTGTACGCCGTTTGATGAAAGCAAAAATGTGTTTCACTCCAGATAGTAGGCTCTTCAGCACACAAAGTACCATTTAATTGTGTAAATACTTTTTAATTCAAACAACAAATTTAATAAATGTCTGTAAAACCAACAAATTTAAATACTAGGAAATGAAACTTTGTAATGTATATTTATAGCTGTTGAGATACGGTACAAACTGCTTTGAGTAGATTTTTACCTGGGCTAAATATATACAGGGCCTACATAAATTCAGGACCTCAAAGAGCCTAAAAAGTATAACAAAGTAATTTATTAAATGTATTTTAAATGCACCCGGGTAACAATATTGTATTCTAAACGCTTTAATTATTAAAAGTAAAGTTAATTTTGTATTTCCAATATTATATAGGCTATGAGCGTTTAAATAGGCGAAGGTAATATGTTAATTTCCAAGGGTGTACGGTAATGAGATTTTGCCTTCAATAGCTTTGTTACGACTTATATTTTGTTCTACTAATATGGCCAGACCTCCAAGAACATATTTATTAGTAGAAACCATAATTAATAGATTAGTATCTTAATCTTCTACATATTTTTAATTTTTAAATTTTTTTTAAGAGCTGTTATAGATTGTACTTATTTCCTTATAGTCAACATGAAAGTTTTTATTCTGCATATTATACAGTTTGTTGTGGACATGTAATTGTAATATAATTTCTGTGATTACGATTGACTCAGAGTTTAGAGTTCCACTCAGTGGGAAGCTGTTAACCATAATTTAAACACGTAATAAGAAAATCATGACCGACGAGCTTGGAGATTGCTGTTTAAAAATTATGTTCGAAATAGCGATTTCATAAATCACTTTACAATAAAGAACACACGAATTGAAATAAAGATATTGAAGGTAGTTTGTATACAGATTGTCTCAAAATAGAAGTGATGAAAGTGAAGAAGTGAGCCATAATAATTATTGTTGTATTTTGTATAAATACTAAAACGATTAAAATTATTAAATTACTAACTTGTGTTTACCCTCATAAATATAAGGTCTAGGTAAGGACATAAATAATTGTTTTCTTTGACATTTTGGATGGATTTTAAACAAATTAACCAAAACATTACTAAAATAATTAAATAACAAAAATGGCAGTAAAATATCCATGTAACATTTAAACTTCTTTTTTTAAATGTGTTAAAATATAAGGATTTCAAACATCTACATTTTTATAATAATAGACAAAAGGATAAATTTACCCCTTTATCTTTTAATAAACAAATTAAATCATTTACCTACAGATAAAACTGCACTTACCTTTCGTTGTCACCCTAAATTAAATGTATTTATTTTATAAAAAAACGAATTGACAGTTTTTCGAAATGAATTGTCAAAACTAAATACAAGAATTGAGTGTTCACAGAGCAAATGGACTTCATGAAATCATACGGAATTACAAAAGATTTTAGTTAGCTGGGTACCCGCCAGGAGTGTCATAGCGCTAGCGGCGTTCACTTGGAAAACACCAAAATGGTCGACTTTTAGTTTAGGGGGGAAAAGTGTTATCAGTTGGTGCACGCACGCAAACCGACGCAAAGGAGCGCGTTATTTGTATAACTGTAAAGTTTGATAGTTGTAAGATCAAAGAGTGTTTCACGAAAATAATATGGATTTTGAAAGTATTAGGTTTTTTGGGGGAGGCAGGGTTCAGAAATTTTGTTAGGAGGAGGCA
>JAGFPH010000721.1:412248-424474 GCA_018207615.1 Philaenus spumarius
GGTTTTTTGGGGGAGGCAGGGTTCAGAAATTTTGTTAGGAGGAGGCATATTAAGGGAATTTTGATTTATTCGTTTAACTTATTGACAGAAATAATGATAATTATTAAATAATAATAATATAGTTAATGACGAATACTAAATATATAAAAAATAAAAAAGCATAAATATAATTTTGCTGAAAAATGTTTTTGAAAAAATTAGAAGAGTATTTTTTGTAGAACGTTTGATTTCCTATCGAATGGTATCACCAGCAATTGTACTGAACAAATTGTAACATTAAAACAACCTCTATTAGTGTATATTGCTAATGGACACTAATGTAGGTTTTATTTTACTGTTACCCTTTTTCTACAATTTCGACGACTAGGCTAATGCATTTTTTACAAAAATTTACTTTCCTCAATTATTCTCAATTAAAATGTTTTTGAAATGGATTATTTTAACAAATAGATTTTGTTCAAACTATGCCTTCATATTGGAGAGTAACTTGCAAAATTTCAACTCAGTCGGTTTAGCCGTTCTAGAGATGGGCCTATACATTATTATTTAGATGGATGGGAAAGAAGCGAACATGTGTTTATAGGATCATTTTCATTATTTTTACCCATATGACCGCCCCCTAAATTATCTCCGTACATTACAGAATCCCCTGTATACCGTACTTAAAGAATTTAATATTGTATGTAATGATCCGCATTGAGCTAAGCCAGAGGGCTAATTGGCTGCATAATACTCTCTCCGACTCGTAGAAAAGTCAAATTTAAAAATAACGCATATTTTCGTATTCGTAAATTAGTCTTACTTTTATTTCAAACATTTTGTCCTTATTCAGATCGTTTACTAGAACCGCGATAGTGATTTTGATTTTTTGCAAGGACCCAAAAGATTTGAATTAAAAGAGAGAAATATTCTAGAGAGAAATATTGTAGTACAGTACTACATCTCCCAACAGTTTCTATACAGACACAGACAATTATGTAAACCTTGTAAAACCAATAATTCTGGTTAGCTGATGTTTTAATCCATCGCATAAGCTTACCTAAAAATGCTTATATATATAACTAAACAGAGTGTAAAGACTGAACGTAAAGAGTACAGATGGTTAAATTACTTTGTTTAGTTTTAATGCTCCAAATGGCATAATTTAGGTTTGGGATGGTTTTTTTTTAAAAGTTTCAAATGTAAAAATCTTTTTCGTATTTCTAGATGGTGACCCTATACGTAAAAATTTTAGTTGTTGTATTTTTATTTTTCAACTTAATGCCAATGAATATTCTATTATAATGTTTCTAATTTTCGAAAGTGTAAAACCAATGTCAACTTATTTATTTGATCCGTAAGCTTATTTTTTTACAAGAAAGATGTTATATAAAATCAGAATTTTAGCTGCCGTTTTGAAATGTTTGGAGATATATCAATATGTAAACACGGAAAAGATTAGTCACAAATTTAAAACATTAGATATTTTACCGTTACGTTACTTATTTATCAACAGGTATTAAGATTGTTTTTACGAAAGAGGAAGTTATGTTCTGAATAGAAGAAATATTTATTTGGATAGGTTAAGGACTACGAAATAGGGTGATGACAGTATATCGTCTAAATGGTGAAGCATTTAGGAGATATTTTCATGTCCATACAATTGCCGGGGCATATTGTATCTACTGGATCATTCAATGGATTTTTGAAAAAGATTAAAGGCATGAGGAATATGTCTAAAAATAAAGAGGGCATGTTTGTTTTTTCTTTTGCTTGGTTGGTGTTTCTTATAGTTTATTATTAAGTTCAGTATGATTTTTTCATTGTTAGGCTGCTTATGTTGTGTATGCATGTATTGTATGGATATGATAATTATATGTAAAATATGATATAAGTATAGTACAGTTTAATGATCTATACTGTTAAAGGCTTAGTATTATTATTGCTTGATTTATTGTATTATTTGTTTGATAGTTTTCCTTAATTTGCATTGTTGGGTTTAGTTTTTTTTATAATAAAAAAATGTATATATGAGGTGCAAGTTGCACTTTAGAATATTTTATGTTAATTTTATTTCACGTTTGTTTTTATTTTTCTGTAGCATCAGTCGAAGACTGGTCTTTTTTTCTCTGTACGAAGCTATAACGTCACCTATCCATTTTTCAAGATAAGTCTTGTTTATTTACTTCATAAGTTTCGTTCATGTTTAATTGTATATATATTTTTGTTGTTGATATTTATAGTACTGGCTGCATCTATACGTTTTGGAGTGTGGACATGAAATAAATAATATAAATACAGGGTTTTACGTCCTTTATTGGATATCGTACTCAACCTACGGTTATTTAAAATTTTTGAGATGTCGGCTTTTCATTTCTAAACAACATCTTTCTAAACGTCGGAAATGTTATGAAAAATTGCACACAAGTTCTCGAGTTAAAAGTACTTGCTGCTGAAATGTAATCACGATAGATATCCTTAGTCTTTTTAATAATTTTTAACAGCATATATTTTGTCCGTGTTTATTAAGTTGGTACAGAGCTATTCGTATGTGATTTTTTAAATCTGCAGTATGTATTTTTTAAATCTAACAGTTTATAAGCAACAGTCGTTTATAGTTGTATTATATCTATATAAAGTATGATACAGTATTTAAGTATCAAAACGGCTTTATAATGCATAACTAAGAGATATTTTGAGGCAGAAAGAAATGTGAATTTACTTAGTTTAAAATGAATTTACATTATAAGGGTTTTAATTGTGTACACCATTAATCTTTTTAAATAGGAAATACGACACAAGATTTCTGTGTAAAAGTTTACAGTTCAAAAATTAATAAATTTCATAATTTATAATTTTAGAGTTATATTTAGTGAATGTGCCAAAAAAAATATTTCCCTTGGTAGGTTTAAACTGCAGGAAGGTTAATGTCTGAGTTATAACAGTAGTATGCTGCTATACTGATTCAGATCAGACCACTGCATGCCATATAGTATGGTTTATATAATAATATGGTTTATGATCACAAACACATTTTCATCTGCCTGATCACATAATGATGTAAAACCTATATTTGAAAATCTTTCAAGCCCACAGTTGCTATTGTAATGTTAACAAGTTTCCTAAATAATGTTTCGGAATTATTTGTAAAATTGAATACATTAGAATTAGAGTTTGGTGTAAATGGAAAATGTAAACTTTTTGATGCAGCCTTAGACCGAGAAAATACCTGATCAGTGGGATGTCGAAGCTGGATTGGAGAGCTGGTTTTTCGCCATGGCAGAGAAATTTCAACATGAGTTGGTAACAAAATCGACGGGCCAAACATAATTTGAAAAGAAGATTGGAAGTTGAGGAGGAAGAAGGAGACGACCCACATTGCATCTGGGGTTACTGAAGTACAAAGTAGTTATTTTTATTGCATGTTTTTTGTTTTTGTTAGTTTCCGGAAGTTTAGTCAGCAGTCAGGTACCCCTTTGATTTTGTTGTTGTTAATTTACCATACTATACTCTGCCACTGGAAACTAACGAACCAAATAAAAGAAAACGATACTTTGAAAAAAACAATTCTCATTTAAAAAATATTACTGTAAGCATTTAGTAAAATTTAATATTAGAATAAATTTTATCAATTTCAAAGTAAGCAGGAAACCATGTTCTTTTGAAAGAAAATCTTAACTATAAGAAGTTAATTTCAAGAACGATTTGTACCTGGGCCTATGTTAACATGCTAAAATATAGGGCAAAGAGACCCCATGAAAAAAACACACACACTCACAATATTGTATTGCTCAAAAATTATTTAGCCTAATAGGCTTCCGAATAAATTAATTTGTTTTCCAAATACTATAGAGTGGAAGGAGATTGTATCTTTGTTTTAGGCCACTTTAGCTGTAAATGATATTATTATAAATTTCATTGTTTGTGTTTTTTTATATTTTATCTTTATTCTATGTAATATGTTTTTATTTTATGTGAACTGCCACAGAATCGTGTATGTCATTATGTTTTGAATCTTTTCACGACCAAAGGTATGCCTAGTAGATAAAGTCAGCTGTTTTCTTTATTTAATTAATAACATTTATCATAAGGCGGTAAGTAACCTCAACACAGCCTCTGGCAAAGAGGCACTTTTCTTTTAAGCCAAGAGCATCTATGTTTGTTTTTCATTTTATTTACTCAAATTTGTACAATCGTAATGTCTTTCTACTGCACCAAAATTAAGGATTGAATTTAAATAATAAATAATTATTTTGTTGCTAAAGAGAGTGTTACAAAGTGATTATTTTTTGCACAAATAATATTAGGGGAGCACTAGAGAGATCTCGTGAAAAATCGCATGCAGATTAATTTGATACACAAGAGACAAAATATAACTTCAAAACATTAGATTGAATGAGTTAAAGAACTAATATAGACTATATGACTTTTTTTGAGGTTAGAAGTCGTTGAAAATGTATATTTGAAGAAAAAAAATTTGTTTACTTCGTCTTTCAGAAGAAAATACTTAGGCCTAGAAACAACAAACTATATCTAACTGGGTATAAGCCGTTAGGGAATTTTCAACAAGGTAAATGTACAGAGCGTACAATTAAACTCAAAGATCTGAAATAAATTATGGAAAACAAAACAGAAGATTATAAATTTTAATCGTAGGCCTACCTAAAGCAACTATTTAAACAAAAAATATTTTAAATACAGTCATTTAAGCAAAACTATATTATTGTTCGCTTTAAAAATCATACAAGTTTTCATCGTCATATGTGTACATTAACAGAAGCTCAAACTTTTATGATTCTATTAAAATATAATAATTTAGACCAATAGCCCAAGATAGTGACCGTTTAAAATATAGTTTTATGTTTAAAGGCTTGAGTGGTTTTATAAGCTGTCAAGAATGAAGTGAACAAAAAGGATTGTAAAAATGCATACATTTTTAAACGATTTCTATCCTCAAAGCCGATGATATATATAGCATGTAGGGCCATAGCCTACATTAGTTTTATAACTAGACATTATAAGAAATTTGTTGTATTGAAGTTATAAACTTGTGTTTACAGGAGGGTCCAAATAATAAGAACATCAGAAAGAACCTTTTTTTTAATTTGTTTATGGTTCATGCATTAGAGGAAGGAACCTTTAAGAATGCAGCCCGATTATAAAATGTTAAGAAAGAATTAGTTTAGGCCTGGTATAGGGGCATCTGAGACCAAATACTGAATTAAATATCAATATTTTGGTAATTTTTGATAAATATACGTTTATAAAGTCGTAATACGAACCACCATGGGGTCTTCAATAATTATATTTTTATTTCTAATAGTGATACAATAATAATTATATTTTATTGATTTACATTTTAAAATATAATGCTTGAAAAATAAGTTGTTATAACGACATTATTGCACAGAGCAAGCTATTCAACGCTGGTTAAGCCCCAGCACAAGGTTTGCCTCTATGATGTCACAACGTACCTTTCCTACTTCCCTGCTTTATGTCGGCCATATTTTGTTGGTAAAGTCAATATGGCGTGTGGGAAATAAGGTTGATAATCCTACACGACAGCACGAGAAATTAGACCTTATGGTAAACGCTTCTCACACCTTGTAAACTTGATATCAGACTATAGATTACAGTGGAGTTGGTGTTGGATGATTTTGTTTAACGATACCAATTTCAACACATTTTTAAGAATGATTACGTTTTCGTAAATATTGTAGTACAAATTATTGCCAAAATATTTATTTAAAACATTTTTCAGTATTAAAAATTGTTTAGCAATGCTAAAAAAACGAGGGTCTTGAAGTGACTAGGCTATATTGGCAATGTTAAAAAGAACTGAGGTACCATTAAAAGCTAAGTTTATAGAGTTTAAATTTAAAGCACACTTATTGTAGAGCTTCTTAAGCAACGAAACCTATTTTTAAGAAAATTTTCAAATAAACTAATTTACAACAATACAAAATTCAGCTTGATAGTTCAAGAAGTTTAATAGAGAAGTGTTTTTGTAGGTTATATAAAAAATGTGATTTTCGGTATAGCCAAAAAAACTGCAAAAGGTCCTATCAATCACACTAATAGATTCCAGCCAACCATACTAACCATATTTTCTTCCTCCTTGGCTTCCCTTTTCCTTTGATTCTTTGTACTATAACCCAAAGATGCTTTATTATTCCAAAACTATTTTATTGTAATTTTGTTAGCACTATTACACAGTTGCTTCCATCATTCCCCACATAGTTTTTGTAACTCTTGCTCTTTACCAATGGCACCATAGTTGAATGTAATGATAGGGCCTAGCAACTAACATTCCAATTGTCAATGTGTTTTCTCAACAAAGTAGTTTTAGGGATTTTGGTTCAGATGTTATTAAAGGACTCATTTCGGTTTTGGTTTCGTCCGTGGGTACATTTTGTAACAAATTCTAGTCTGACAAGTCCTGTAAAATATTGTTTATTTCTAATATAATGGCCTCAGGCACTGCATGTTTATGAATATATACTAGCCTGAAGATAATTACTTTTGGCACCGAGGTAGTTCTCCATTTTGGCAGAGTTTTTGATGAGTATGGTCATTGGCAGAAAGCAAATGGAAATGTAAAAAACGAAAAACGAAACCGACAAAGTATGTTTACCTATTTTCTTAATGAAGATGTGTGGAAAATACCCCTACATGAATTTCATGTAAAAATACATGGAAAGAATTAATTGTAGGGTAATAAAAACTACAAACCTAAATATTAAAAACATTTTATTACGAGGATTGAGGTTATGCATTACTGTTTGTAGTTTTAGATATAATCGATAGGTACTTTTGTTTGGTTGCTATAAACTGGGCAAGTTGCATTGATAAACAAGAAAATGTGAATAGGGTGTCCACTACTTTTATAAATATTCATCTCTGCACCGTGTTCTGGACTAGTTCTGATCCTGTGCAAGCAAACAAATATACTTAATAACTCATTAGTTACATAAGTGTGTGTTTCATATTTTATTTTTTTTTGTTAAGCAAAACAAAATTTGTTTTATTGAATTTTGTTCTATATTTAATTAGCTTCAAGAAAAAATAACATGGGTTGCGACACTTATTTACTATAATAAAAAATAATATATTACTCGGGTACACTTCACAACCGGAGCTTAGGCTAGTCTTGATGAGCGCTGGTTTTATTCATTCAGTCCTTATAAGTTCAGTTATGCTACCATTCAATCCATACACTCTGTTACATGTCTCTAACATGCTTACTGGCCTGTCTCTGAACCAAAAGCCACAATCAGCTGATTTTCAACCAAGTAGTGGCGTAAGTCCTGGACCTATGACTTGTAAAATAGCCTTGCGCTTCGACAAAAAGTGACTAAATCTGTCAAAAGTGTGTAAAACTATGAAGTACAACGAATATAGAAGAAAACCAAGGCAAGCTCAACTGAGAGAAGAATAGATGAAGAAAAAAGAAGAGGGATGGCATATGGAGCAGGTTGTTTTAAACAACAAAATATTCGGTAAGCTGAGTTCTGATCTTTTCATATTTTATGTCATTTTCAATATTTATCTAGGCCTACACTCATTTATGAACTCTAAATTTGTTTAATGTCTTTCAGTAATGTTCATAAGTTCTGCATTGTTGTGGCTAATTACACTAAAAAATTAACCTGAGTTGTTTACATTCATAAACACAAAAATATTGGTTGAATCCAATTATCTACTTTGATCGAATATTACCGCAAGTTTGATTTTTCCGTGTTTTTAAGTAAAAAATTGATAAGTACAAAAGGAGTCCAGGGATATTTTTGACCTCCTCAAGAAAACTTTTAAAATTTGGGAAGCCAATTTTTCTGTTCAGGTGAAATATTAACCCACACAGCATTGAATACACAAAGACCTATAACACTCCTAGAGGCCGCACCAAGTAGTAACCCAGCAGCTCATGATTGAACTCTTGTAAAAAATAAAATAAGTATATGTAAAATCAAACGGCACATAACATTTAAAACATATTTTAGTGGTAATCTCTTCAAAGAAAAATACCTGACTATAATTAATAATACTGTATATACATATTTTCCTTTCCCTGGAAGCCAGGGAGGCCGTGGCTCTCCCCTCACGCCTCAACAAACACTAGCAGAGCAGAGCTTTAGGCAAACTTAGGAAATGGGACCTGAAAGTCTTGCATCCATAAATCAATCCTAACCAAGGTTTGTTGGGACTAGCTTTTAGCACTTTCGTGACGGATTTGCCCTCAATATTTGCAAAGCAGTTTTTGTTCCGTTTTACAAATTAGGGTGTCCTAGAACACACGAGTCCTCAAGGCCATGCATTTCTGGTATGTGCATTATAAGTAGGTTTACTATAATGTCTTGACATCAATTGCGGACATTTTTCAGAATGTTGTAGGGGGTTTGTGAAAAGTTAAAAAAGAAGCAATTTTAAATTCCAAGCATTTGTTTACTTTTTTATTTTTTACAATCGCCTTAATTATTTTCTGATTAGATGTGACAATTCCAAGTAAAAAAACATCAACAAATGTATTTTTTTAACTAGGATCTACGATTTCAGTATATTTATTATCTGGCTCGTGGTCTTGCCCTTTACACTTTATCCCTCTTGAATTGTTCATAAAATTCGATACGTAGGCCTAATTTAAAAGCTTTCTATGTACTTTGAAGCAGTTGTGGCTCATAGGTAAAATTAGCCGGGCTACTGCATCAGAAAATATTTAGCCTTTGTTTTAAAATTATGTAAAAGGAAACAAACATGTTTGAAAAGAACATGTATTCAGAAACTTGATAAAACTTAAAAGAACAAAATCAAACATGTTTTACTTACTTTAATTACCCTAAATTGTTACAGTTCAAGCTTGATCTATTTATTTTAAAATAAAATCAATTATTATTGTTTTAATTTGCCAGCATAGTTAAATAATTTTCTCTTTAATCCCTGAATACTAAGATATAGTTTCGCAATTTAACAATAAAACAAAGTGTCATGTTCTGCTTGTGCAATGTATATCTATTACTTCACCTGATTGGTAAATATATCTAGTAAACAAATTTGTTCCTTTTGAAATCATAGCCTCATTACAACACGCGGAGTAAAAAAGTATACCTTCCACCAGCCGCCAGGTTATGCACTGCGGGAGCGACAGTGCTCTCTCAACCTCGCGTGTAGTTTCCTATGTACGCGTTCGCACAACAAATTAACGCAGGTATGACTGTGAAGCGCACACCTGATGCAATCCCATTTTCTCATTTACCACATTGTTACAAAAACTAACAAACCGTATTTTGTAACCGTATTTTCATTAGATGATTAGAAAGAGCACTTTTTTAATAAACGGTACCAGGAACTGGCACATACTTTCTCACAAACACATTTAAATTACTAAACAGATTCACTGTGACTTGTAGGGTGGGGTAGGAGAGTTTTTTTATTAAAGTTGGAGCTTAACTAATATTATTATTATTAGCTAGAGAGAAAACTATTCGATCGATTTCGAACAAATTTGCACCAAACACGTCAATTAGGTCTTTATAGATGCACTTAAAAAGGTTTTGAAAAATTTTGAAAAACAAACCTCTTTATGACCAAAAACCCCCAAAAATCAGTTATTATTATTATTATTAGCTAAACGAAAATTTTTAGAAAGATGCGGGTTTTTGTAATGGTAGGGCACATTAAAGGCTACAAATAGGCCAAAGTTTATCAAAATCGTTAGAGCCGTTTTTTTATAAAAAAAGAATAACTGATTTTTTCGGGGTTTTTTGGCCAAAAAGGGGATTGTTTTTCAAAATTGTTCAAAACCCTTTTTGTGCATCTATACAGGCGTACTGGACATGTCTGGTGCAAATTTGGTTGAAATCGTTTGAATAGTTTTCTCTCTAGCTTTGTATACTTTTATTAAAGTAGGCGATTAACTAATAAATATTATTATTATTAGCTAGAGAGAAAACTATTCCATCGATTTCTAACAAATTTGCACCAAACACGTCAATTAGGTCTTTATAAATGCACGTAAAAAGGTTTTGAAAAATTTTGAAAAACAATCCCTCTTTATGGCCAAAAAACCCCCAAAAATCAGTTATTATTATTATTATTAGCTAAACGAGAATTTTTAGAAAGATGCGGGTTTTTGTATATGGTAGGGCATATTAAAGGCTACAAATAAGCCAAATTTTATCAAAATCGTTAGAGCCGTTTTTTTATAAAAAAATAATAACTGATTTTTTGGGGGTTTATTGGCCAAAAAGGGGGTTGTTTTTCAAAATTGTTCAAAACCCTTTTTCGTGCATCTATACATGCGTACTGGACATGTCTGGTGCAAATTTGGTTGAAATCGATCGAATAGTTTTCTCTCTAGCTTTGTATACATACAGACATACAGACAGACATTTTGTAAAAACCACTTTTTTGGACTCAGGGGGTCCCAAAACGGATATTTCCACAAAAATCTCAACATCGATTTTTTTTGCTATCACTATACTTTCTCTATACTATAGTATAGTGAGAAAGTAAAAGTAAAGAGTTGAATTATTGGGATTAAAGGGTCAAATTGATGTTATATTTTAAAATATGAAATCAAGGAAAAATGTATTTGAACAGACCTACGTAATGTTTTTAATTAATATTATTATTACTGAGATACGAGTTATACGTTTCTGAAAGAAACCAAAGTTAATTGCTCAGTTGTGTGTTTAAAAAATATAATTATATAAACTTTTGAACAATATTTTTTAATTAAACGTAATAATCAAATACCAGATTAAATTTTGTTTTTAATGTATAATTTTTCAAAACTCATATTTATTTTTTTTTAAATGTTATGTGTATTACTACAGCAACCTAATCAGCTGTTATAACTGTTTTCTGTTGCAATAACAGTTATTTCAGCTGTTTAGGTTTAATAGCATCAATGAAAGAAAGTACCTGGGCGACCGAGCATCGCTCAGTACTTTTTTTAGGAAAACGTATGCAAATATGAATCACTTACTGAATTTGTTTATGTATTTTAGAAATAACAAGTAATAATTATAATCATTAGATAATTTTTATATTACCTTCATAGAAATATAAAGAATGCAGAAACTGGTGAAAAGGATTTAGAACGGTTAATAACAGCACAAAAATGATGTTTTAGATACTTTTGGTGTTGAAATCAGCTGATAATGGAAATATTATAGGAAACAGCTGATTACTGTTATTATTATAGTCAATAAACATATGTAATGATTTTAAACTCCATAAGCCCAATGTTAAAAATTTTCAATTTTCAAATGAGTTTTTCAGAAAATACCAGTTTTCCTGAGCTAGTGGTTTTCACCAATCGATTTTTAGACCCAAAAGCCTCTAATCCCAAACTTTCAGCAAAATCCTTTCGCTGGATCTCGAGATTGCTCGTACGTACAAACAAACAGACATTGCTCGTATTACAGTATAGGATTTAGGTTTAGCCCCAGCCTGCGCAAAAACAAATGATTTAAAACGGTATTTTAAACTAACGTTTTACCTAAAAGCTTAGTGAGCTATCACTAAAAAAATAATTTCAATTTTGTAATATTGATACAATTATAATTAAAGAAATAATCGAGCGTTTGGTTCTTTCGTCTTTCTTTGTCAGAACGTCACTTCAACCAAACCCTAATTAATTTAAAATTAAATAATGAAGACCAAAACCAAAACAAATTAATCTTTACGTTGATAATTATTCTTTATTCCCATACTCTGAATCTATAAGTACGGCTATATACAAGTATAAAGGTAAGAAGTATTAATTTTTTAGAGTAGGCTTACATCATTTCAAATTGATAAAATATACATAATATCAATGTAAGCATAGTTTGTCCACGATTCCCACTATAACTCCAAAACCCATCATGCTGCCCCATGACGGTTTTATGGTATAGCAGCCCTGCATCCACATCCATGCGGTTTGGAACTGCAGGTGTTGAATTCGGATACATGGGTGTCAAAAAAGCGCATCGCACCAATGGACGTCTAATGGAAAGTCAGCAAAGCAGCTGGGAATCGAGTGCCGAAGTGACCGAGACATGTTAGAATATTCCTAAATGTTCTAAAAGCTTCCAGAATATCACCAAAATGTTCTAGAATATTCCAGAATTTACCAGACAGAAAGTTTTAGAATGTTCGAGAGTGTTGGATAATGTTGTAGAATGTTTCAGAATGTTGTAGAATCTGCCAGAAGTTTCGAGAATGTTCCAGACGGTTCTTGACCATCAAAGGGACTTCCCGTACC
>JAGFPH010000722.1:3085-19035 GCA_018207615.1 Philaenus spumarius
AATCTCTGCTCTTCGGTCGGATTCGGGGACGATCGGTAGAAACAGTCATATAATGTATATCGTGTAACGTCCATCAACAACTCCTATCATTTAACCTTTACCGACAATTCCAAACAGTTATCCTTTTCTCCGCCAGATGTCGACTCCGTACGGTATCTGTAGTCATACATAACTGAACCTTGTAATCCGACAACGATCAGCTGTTCTTTATCTCGTCAAGTAAATTTCGCTTTGTCATAAGATTGTTCTAGAAAGCGTCGGCCATTAGACCGTTACTTTCAGACGCTGTTGAGTGTTCGTAATGTTGCCGAACTTTAAATAATTTGATCGGGGTAACGTGTGTCGCTGAAGAACATGAACTTCTAAACCTTTTGTTTTCGCATACCAGGTACAATATTTCAGCTTTACCTTAATAATTATAAAATATTACTTGTAAAACTTAATTAGGTTATTTCCACTTTTGCTTCATGTACAACTTCCTAACTCATTTTGTTCAATTTATTAGAGAAACCTATATATTTCTTTTTACAAGAGCCTAAACTTAAATGTAATTCTTACAGCCTAAATTTTAAACGTAAATCTTACAGCCTACAAAAAACTATAAAGCCGATATCATTTTTGTTATTGTTAAAGCCTAAAAAAATATTTCCACAAGCAAGCCTAAAGTGTTATGCATTAATTAACTATAACTGTGTAGTATGTCTACAGTGTAACAGATATTGAAAACTTTTAATAAGCTATAAGCAGAATATATGGCTGATATGTAACTAAACGTTAACATTTCTTTTATGTTACCATGTGGCTTACCTAACATGTACAGACAGTGTTATGCAACATTACGCATGTTATATTAACAATCACCATCTATGTAGCAATTTGCTATTTATGCTACAAAATTTAATAAAAACAGTCAACTCAAAGAACTATCATTTTATGCTTATTTAAATAACTGCAAGTTTTCTAAAAAAAGGAAATTGTTATCTGTGTTATACAGTTAAACTGGTCCAAGTGCAGGCGATGTTTAATGCAATGAGATAACCTGCTACTACTACTATTAGAAAAGGCCTACCTTGCAACTGAAAAATGGAATACATAATCAAAATATTTTCTACTGAGTTTTAGAGACAGAAGTTAATTTAAAAATGAGAACTATCTGCATTTGTTCTTTTGTTATGTTAAGTGTTAAATAGGCTGTATTTTTGAAAATAATTTTTGCACATGAAGGGCTCAGGGGAAGAAGGGGGTAAGTCAATTTTTTTTATTTTTTTGTTTTCCATTCCAGCAGATAGGTCTGAGGGGTAGCTACCTCGTGTTAAAACTACACAGGGGAATAAAGAGTCTAGTCAGTATAAAATCACATTCTAAAATTTCCCATGCAGGCTATAAAGGAGGTAAGTCTGAGCGCTTGCAGCTAAGAAGGGGGCAAGTCAGCCGGAGGAATAAACAAGAAATCGTCTGCTGTCATTTCGTGTTGTTTTTTTTCAGTCTTGATGAGTCAGTTAGATGATATGTGTCTGTAGTTTGTTTGGGGTTATGTTTTAATGTTCTGTTGTGATAATAATAGTGTTCGCTACAGTTTTAATAGTCTTTAGTGGTGAATGATGGAAAGTGAAAGTGAGATTGAAGAGCATGGTGCAGTGAATCAAGTGAAAAATACAAAGAAGAGAAAGAAATTTGGACGTTTAAGTGACGCTAATAAGAAATTGAATCTTCAAAGCCATACTCCAGGGCCTGATTGCCAATGTAAACATCTTAAATGTTTCGAAAATGTCCCACAGAAATGCCGGGCAAGTATTATGTTGGATTTTAATTTAATGAATTCTGTTGATGAACAAAATACTTACCTTTGTTGGCTTATTACAGTGCAACAAATACAAAACTGGCGTCCTCGTTTAGACGAAGATGGTGCTAGTTTTCGCAATGCAGATTATTCTTATAGAGTTAGATTTATGCGTGATGAAACTGTAAATGAAGTACAGGTTTGCCAACAAGCATTCCGGTCAATTCATAGAATTGGCAAGAAAAAATTACAAATTCTTCAAAGAGGTCTTAAAAAAGAAGGCAAGGTGCCCCGAGACGGTAGAGGTAAGCACAATGTAAGGCCAAATAAACTTTCAGCAGAGACCAAAAGTGCTATCATAGAACATATAGGGTCTTTCAAGGGTAGAAATGGGCACTACAACCTAGCAGAGTCAACAAAAACATATTTGCCAGAAGAATTAAATATTAAAAAAATGTTTGAAATGTTTTGTAGTAAGTATGACAGTATAAAGGTGTCTTATGAAACTTACCGTACAGTTTTCTCCACAGAATTTAATATATCGTTTGGCTTTCCTCTCATGGACACTTGAGCACATGCGATGACTACATTGCAAAATCAAAAATCTTAGAGGCAG
This sequence comes from Philaenus spumarius, assembly GCA_018207615.1. Classification (NCBI taxonomy): domain Eukaryota; kingdom Metazoa; phylum Arthropoda; class Insecta; order Hemiptera; family Aphrophoridae; genus Philaenus; species Philaenus spumarius. Next base: position 5,482 of record JAGFPH010000722.1, read on the forward strand.
AAAAACTACGTTTAAATGTAAATACAGATGTTGATAAAATAAATCAAAAGGATGCTGAACTAAAACGCTTGCGCATTGAAAACACAGATGATTTGTAATGTAAACTATCTACAACTCTACATTACATAAAAATTACAAAGTTCATTACATTTACAGATTTGATACCGATTTCCAAGGCGAAGTATGAAGATGTCAAGCACTTGTCCAAGTTTTGTGAAAGAGAAGCTAAAGAATACTTTGAAAATTGGCCTTTTAAATAGAAAGGCTAACAAAGACATGGTCCTCTTATCCAATAAGTAACATTATTTGTGTATATAATAATATTATGTGAGTGGACATACTTTCAGTTTGGTAAGTTTTGTGAAAGTGAAGACAGACAGTTTTGTCATTGAAATAGACAGGCTATGAAGACATAGTACTCGATGTAAACTCAAAAATTTGTGCATGTAAGTGATAAGAATTCCAGTTTGTAATCTGTTTTAACAATAACAAACGGGTCTTACAGACCAACACTGATAAATGTTGATGACTTAACTCTTTTTTCCCCTGGATTTATATGACTTACCCCCTTTATAACGTGTAATTATAGAGTTTGTGTACAATTTGTGTTATTTCTTAAAAATCAAGGTAACTATGACGATCTAACCTACTAAATTTAGTAAAGAACTGATAAAACTACAGTGACAACTCTTAAAAATAAACAAAACTTTAATTTTGTATAAAGATTTTAATCCTAAAACTCTAAAAACTGTTTCCTGTAAAATTTACAAAAATTGACTTACCCCCTTCTTCCCCTGAGCCCTTCACATGTGTACTACTTAGGATATGTTAGTATTAAATAAATTGGGAGGAGCAAGCTAGCAACATTTCGGACTTCAGCCCTAAGGGCTACACTTTAGAAATTTCACACCTTTTTTTATATATATATATAGAGAGACGTCTCATAATAAATTTTGACTATTTATTTAATTATATAATTACCTTTTTAGAGTTGGCCAACGACAAATATATATTTTCTTAAAACAAATCCATGGTACTTCATGTAAACTTTGTAACTTGTAAATCTTCTGTATAATTTCTGTAATTATTATTAAAAAAGGGGAGGGTTTTTGAATTTTATTTTTTGGGAAGGGTTTTTAAATTAAATTTAATAAAATATATATGTTTTTTCTTTTTTTAAATCTCAATCTTTCTTTGTATTAAGGGCATGTTAATTATCTTTTTGTATTAAGGGCGTATAAACTTTTATTTAACTTGGTTAATAAACCTAAAATTATACATATTTCTATGGTTTATTGAGGTAACCTTAGGTATCCTGTGCATTGTAAGAGATAAGCTGAAATATTCCTGCTTTTGGTGATATTTAGATTCTAAGGTAAGTCTTGAACAGTACCAATCTATGTGGCCCAGTATCGTTTCCGTTCCCTTAATTATTCTTTTTGTAAGATTGGTACAATCGCAAATAACACCTTAATGATCGATGACGAAAGTTAAACTTATTGACGAATGTTTAACTTAAATCTCCTTAAAGTGCCCTTCGGTCGGATTCGGTAATCTTCATGAAAATAAATTGAAACTAGGAGAGACAAAATTGTTCAAATAACAACTCATTCTGCAAGCACAATTTTAAACAAAATAATCTGACTTAACCTGTACTTAATCAAGAATATTTGACCTATATGTCAACATTAATAAATTTGGTTCGAACTATTATTAAACACACAATGCTAACTTGTACATTTTATAGTTTATACTTTATAGTAAAGTATAGGCCTACTTCGAGAAATATTCTATATATTCGGAAAATTTACTTTAAATGTGGGAATATATAGGTCTGAAATAAGTTAACCATTCTGTACCTATGAACTAGATCATATGAAGTTGTGTAATTTTATTTTTGTAAAACCAAAACTATCTACTGAAAATGTTCTTCGTCGAATCAATAGTTATAGACATTTTGAACTACGCCCTAGATTAAAATATATTAAGTCTAAATCATTCGTGTTGATTCCAATTTTCAAACGTATTTTGCAAAATTTCCTAAAACTAAAATTTGTTAAATAACAAAAGCAAATATTATTTTAGATTTTTAAAACACTCTCCTGATGTGTTAAGCATTGCGGGTGACACTGGCTATGTTTTATAATGCTTCTTCAAACTCGGAGTGTACAATAATATTATTTATTACGATTATGTTAAACTTACATGTTCACCTTTGGTTATATTCAAAACGAGTTTATAAAATTAATTTACAAAGCTTAACTAACTATAATTTATTTCAATAAATCTAATCTGTAAAAATTAAAAGTCAAGTCGTATTATGTAATGCTACTCGTGAGACGGTATGGTGGTGCGAGTTTTGGAGGATGTTTCTTGTAGTTAGTAGAAACGCGCGTTTCTATAGTAACTCGAGTGCCTATAATCAGTGAGTAACTTGGTTGCAAAGTGGGAGCATATAATATATTAATTATCAGTTAATTGTTCTTAAAATATATTACAGATTCAAATCGTGTAAACGGATCAGCACTATTCTCTATTAATTAAAAATGAGTCATCATTAAGGGGGCACTCCACCATAAAACTGATTTATTTAGTTTTTCAAGCTATCAAAACCATATTTTTTTTAAGGGTTGGTATAAGTAAGAATTTACTTTTGTCACATTTTCAAATCCCTAGACCCTTCATCTCCTGGGGGGGCGGGGGCAATTTTTCATAAAAACAAGCATTTTCTATGGCATGCCTAACTCAAGAACTATGAAAGATAGGTTCAAAGTTTTTTTTTTCTACTTTGTAGAGGACACTGTCTGTAACGGCCTCTAGTATGGAATTGATATTTTTTTAATAATAACAAAAAACTTTATTTGTTTATTAAAATATTTTTAAAAACTAAAAATTAATTACTAATTTTGAAAAAAAATATTTACAGGTATCATTTCAACTATTCTATGCTAGAGGCCATAGAATGAAATGTTGTCTTCAAAATAAATAAATAAAAAAATCAAGAAGATATCTTTAATAGAACTTGAGATATGCCAGCCATAGTGATTCAAAACACGTAAAAATTAAATTTTCGGAAAACAAACACCACATCAGTTGCTAAACAAATCTTGCAAGTGTATTTCTTTATATTATTTAGTATACATAGTATGTTTGAATTACTTACACTAAAACTTTCTTGCTCCATAGGCCTTTCCTTCTTTATCATTCAGTTTTTGTTCACGGTAAGTTTTTATCATTTGAATTTTTTTTCTATATTCCTTGAACTAGTGACTCAAAATTATGTGCAAGCTTTTAGTTATCGTTAGATTTGAATGGGTTATAATGACATTTTTCCTGCTAATATATATCAATCTCTTCAGAAAAACATTGTGAATAAGAAACTGCAAAAATAAATTGTAGAAAAATGTGTTTTTGACGATTTTTAGGGTGCAGTGACCCCTTAAGTGAAAAATTATAACATAAGGAACTGCTACTTGCTGCAGTAAAAGTTTTAAACAGGAGAGTGATATGAAAGATTACTTTCTGCAAAATAATATGTCCAGTTTGATCAGTCAAGATTGTCTCGCGTTGCTAAGCAACGAATCCATAGAGAATACCCCTAACATGACGTAATCTCAACAATCATATAACCCAGTTATTATACAACTTTTGCTTTGACTTACTATCTACAGATAACCAGTAAAAGCTTTATTGTAATACATACTGTCATGTGCAAGATTTCGTGATTTTGTTCTATAAAATGACATTCAAAGGTAAATTAGAGAACTTTTTTTATAGTTTTGCGTTATTTCGACCTTAATTTTTTAAATAAAAGTAAGTTCAAATTAATTTTTAAGTAAATGACTATTATTCTAAGCTCCATTTAATTTTTTTGCTATTTAAAAGCAAAATTTTATTATAAAATTTGTAAATTATACAGCAATTGTTTAGAATTTAATCTGATCTACTAGGTAAGACCTCTACGTGCTTCGTAACCCCATGCCATCTCCGTACACATATTCAATTTGTCCCATAAGTAAAGTGCCTAACTTCGGGGAATTGTTCTAAGGGTCAAAATATGAAAAAAAAGTTCATATAAATACAAACCAAAAAACTTGTTTAAAACCCGAATGTTTTCTAGATATTGCCATTTTGTTTTTTGTACAAAATAATTCGTATCTAGAGAACGGTTTCACTGATTGAGTTCAAACTTGGCATGAAGTTTAATCTAACAATGATATGTATCAAGAACACTAAGCGATTAAATATAATCATGAGTTTAAAAATGACGGCTGTTTGAAAATTTCAAACCTAAATTACTCAAAAACCGTACATAAAAAAGGTATCTTGACATTTTTTGTTAAAATAAATCTACGGTTTTTGAGTAATTTAGGTTTGAAAATTTCAAACAGCCGCCATTTTGAAATTCATGATTGGATTTAATAGCTTATTTTTCTTGAGATATATCATTGTTAGGTTACACTTTATGTCAAGTTTGAAATCAATCAGTCAAACCGTTCTCTGGTTAAGAATTATATTGAAAAAAAAAAATCAAAACAAATGGCGGATATCTAGAAAACGAAGCGTTTTCGGGTATGTGTTTATATGTACATATTTTCTTATTTTGAAAAATAGAACCATTCCCCACTTACTTATGGCACTTTACTTCCCTAATAAAGTTGTAGGCTTAATCATAACATTAAAGTTAAGATGGTAAATAATACTAAATTATTGTCTTCATCAAAGTATAAAGTTTATGATATTACTGGTATTATACTATAGTAGTTGGCGTACCCATATATGAATAAAAGGACTATCAGGTAATTATTGAGCCTTACAAATAAAAAAAAAAAAAAACGATTTCAGGTCCCAGTTTGCTGTCCCAAAAACGCAGAGTGCATTTCGTCCAAATCGATCTATAATCTCTATCGATCTCACTTAGGCCTACATAAATTATCATTTAAAAATCACGTTTTCAGCCAGTTTGTTACTTATAACCCTCAATAATACTTGAAAATTGAAAATCATATTAAATGTTTTACCGACAACATTGGCTACGAAGAATATATTAACCCTTAAACCTTTAACTTAAACATTACTTTCGGTAAGTTAAGCGTCAAAAATACATCTCCATTTTAAATGTAAGCACAGCAGCTTCCGAAGTTCTGTTTAGTTTTACTTGTCCTTTGCCTAGCATCAAGTTAAATACTTATCTATTCTTTGGTGCTAAACAGACCACATCTGTTTTTTGTAAACTTAATGGATTATTTCAAAACGTCTGAAACATTAGATAAATGTAAGTTAGTATATTCTCATCTTTGTTAGTTTATTATTTTCTCAAAAGAAAGCCATAATTTAAAAGTAAGTATCATTTGCATTAAGTATTCTGTCTTCACGTACTGTCAAGCACGAAAATAAATATACTAAACTACAACATTTTAGGATACGTACCTCCTTCCTGTGAGTAGAAATGAAATATAAATTATACAAAATTTTTTGGAAATTCCACATAATCAAATATTTTACTAACATATAAGGGTTTTATTTTTCATTCTTAGATAGTGAGTCAAATCCGTAGTTTTACAATAATTGGGTTACTTGATTGTTCAAATTACTTCAGTGGGGTGTCTCAAAGAATTCGTTGCCTAGCAACATAGGATAAATCACGACTGCAACATTATTTTACAGAAAGAAAATTACATTTTCCAGTAAATTTTGATTTACTAATTTCCTCTGAAACATAAAAAAGTACGTCTAACAACACAAAAAAATGAAATATTAGATGCAGTAATTTCTAAAATAAATTGAATGAGTTTTTAATCAAAACATTTTCAGGAATATTTTTAAATCTATTTATTAACAAATTCTTCAAACCCCCTTAAACCTTACATGATTTGGCTTCTTAAATTAAAAAATATGCATGCTAATATTTTTTAAGTAAGTATAATAAAATCTTTTATTTCTGTTTATTTGAACATGTATTTAACATGATTTGTAAGTTTGTCAAATTTCACTGTGGCAAGCTTCATACGTTCTGTGACAGACAGACTGTCCAACGAGTGGTCCTTTGTGGTTTTTGATGTGTTGACATCAAAAATATGTTTTTATTTCTCTTAAGTTTTTAGTTAACTAAATGCTCGACCCTGTGAATGAGGATTTCCATCAAAACTATTGTAAAATGGAAAATATTATAAAACTGTAATGATTCCGTAGAGTTTATTCTTCTTTAACTTATTGACTAAGTATTCTAGCAGCTTTGAAATTCCATTGTTTCAACTACTTGACATAATTGTAAAACTGTCTTCTAAATTACATTAACTTTTAAAATAAAAACTTACAAACAAAAACTGTCTTTTTTCTAATTAGGTTAATGGAGTAATGTAACTTTAGCTAAATTGACACCTGATGGGGGAGGGGGTTGAAAACTTTCTTGGATCACTTTGCGAATAATTAGACTTTAAAAATAAATAAGATTTAACTAGAAAATGTTTTTAAATAGAACAAGACGGACTGAAAACGTCTGAATATTATTTATACAAATTATGAAATGGTGCTAGAATTACTTAATGTCAATGCCAGCTAAAAATAAGCTTCAAAAATCTCCATTTCCAAAACAGTTTTCTATTTAGTGGGCCTATATAAGTAAATTTAAAAAAAATGTAAGAACTTATATTTTTAAATTGTACTACTTTAGGAATTGATCTGGGAAATGGGGTCTAGCCAATTTGTCTGGCTATACCAGAATTTTGCTTTAGAAATACTTCACAAAACAACAACCTTAAATAAACATTTCAAATGATAGTTTACCTACAGTAACACAGTATGTTGTATTTTATGTATTATTTGGTTCAACAAGAACCAAAATTTCACCACCAAAAATGTATAATAAAATCCTTGTTGAGAAATTGATATCTCTACAGGGTGATTCTCTAATGCGCTCAGATATTTCAGGGGTGGTGATATTTGTTAAAATAAAGAAAAAACTTCCTACAAACATGTCTCCGGTAATGCTTCTTTTACCAGCTAGGTATCCGCCATTTTGTTTTCGTAGCAAATCATTTATAACTGTAGAACCTCTAAACAGATTGAGCTGAAATTTTGCCCATTGCCAATAAATTTATAGATGTACTGTGACAAAAATAATAGTCTTTTCAAAGACAAATAAAATTGTAATAACTCAAAACCCAGAAATTTGTATAACGAACGTTGCGAAATATATCTTTCCACCTAATTCTGTCTTTAAAATTATATTAGATTTAAAAAACATAATCCTTTAGCTCTTGAAAAATTAAAACGTTATATCACATTTTTTTAAACCTCCATATTTAAAAACTAACTGGCAAATATTTAGTTAATAAACCATTATTGATTTCCGGATAAAATAAAGAATATTTACACAGATAGAACATTTAAATTATATTGCAACAATTTGCTGACTTTCTCTGTACTACTGTTGAGGACGAGTAAAATGAAAATGTATAACGCACTTCCCTAGTTTAACTTAACCCTTTAGTTCTGCTTGACGCCTTTCACCCTTCCTCTATCATGAATCAATGCTAAAACAAGTAATATCAGTTAACGAATTAATAAACCACGCCTACTCACATACTAAAGCGTTTCACTCTAAAATTTATCTACCACCCTTACAAGTTCCACTTTAAAATTAAGTAAGAAAACAGTAACAGATTTGTATATGTACTATGTCGCGAACTTTTCTTTGGCATTTTTTAAACATCATAATAAAAGTTGATAAAACGGTATTAAGTAATTACTGTAAGGAATCTTTATCAATAACAGATCTTGTTTTTTGTTAATCACTTTTTGCTAACATTTCCTCTTTTTGCTGTTTTGATTTATCCTTATCCCTATTTCTTTTTTTTTTTTAATTTATGAAACATAGCGTATAACACCTTCGTGAGGTAATGATAATAAATAAATTAAAAATGAATTAAAATCTGTTAAGAAGTTTTCAGTTAAATCTTTACATACAAACAAATACATAAACTTTATCTTCTTACAGTACAGTGTAAAATCAACACCTATCCGTGGATAGTATTTTTTTCTTAAATTAAAAATCATAGATTGAATAACAACAAATTGATGGGTTATACCTGGAAGAGGTTAAATACTAATTCCCGTGTATTGCCACTTTACAGCCGGAGCCTTGTCTAAGATTTACTCTGAATCATTACCCTTTAATACACGCAGTCCCTTACGAATTGCCTGAAAGTGATAAGACTTGACAATTTTCATCTGGAAATGGGAGGAAACCAATTTCTGTAAAAGCCAACTCAATAAATACAATTTTCTTAGCGCACTATTGATTTCTCCCTTAAGTTCTTTTATATTATGTTCCTCCCATGAAAAATTTGAATCAACTATTAAACTATATAATTTATTTTATTTACTTTATCCAAAGCCAAGCAATTATTCTATTTTCCACTATTAAACCCATGATAAATTATATTTTCATTGAAATTGCATTATCTCCGTTACCCAAACAACATATATTTTATCTTGTCGATTAATAGCCTACATACAATTTTTGATCAAACCAGTGAGGATACTGAGCAACTCCATGATTTAGAACCCTCCTTTTACTGCAATATGCAATACGTTTTGCTTGAAGTTTTTGACTTTAAGTAAATTAAAGTATTATAGTTAGAGTCGTGTAATTTTAAGTTTTACGTAGGTGTGTTTATAATTTAGTTGTTTATATTTGGTTTTATAAAGAGAGTGGACATTTTATAACAATGTGATAACTTTCTCTCTTCTGGCAACTAAACAAAGTGTGAAAGACAAACAAAACGAGTGATCCTACAAATAAGTGTTGCTTTATTCATTTTAACGTAGGAAACTCTTTAAAGGAAATAAAACTATTATATTTACATTAAAATTATTAATTTTGTATCGTAACTTCATAAAATAAATATTCAAATAAAGAGACTTCAAAAATTCCTACTATAAAAATTAGCAGTTCCACTGATCTCTGTACTATGTAGAATATTCTAGATGAACGATACCTAGAACGATAAAATTTTGCAGAAAGATATGCCTTAACGAAAAATATTACTAATATATATATTGTATTGTGTATATATATAGACAAAGTAGCAGCATTAGGTGCCCAGTTGTGTAGACACAGAGCACATTGCGTGCCCCGTATGCCTATCACACTCACCTCTTCATTACAGTTTTTAGTATCATGTGTTCCATTTTTAGCTTTAGTTTGGAGGAGATATTGCCGAACTGAAATGTAATATCTATTATAATAACATACATATGATAATATGATTATAATAAAAACTTGACTGTCAAATAAATAATTTGAAAAATATAAATCTTAAATTTATTAAACAGAGTTCTGTAAATACTCACATAGTTTAGTACTTTACTACTTTTACATTTTCTTGTGATATAAAATTTAATCATCAGACTTAAAACAAAGTGGATCAGTTCGAAGCATTGCAATTTATAAAATGTTCTAACTTCTGCTTTACAATTTATATTTATTATTGAAACAATAAAATAGTAAGATTTTTTGAAAATAGTCAAGAGAAAAGAAAATAACTTGCATATTTTAAATTGTTAAACAAGTTACAAGTTATGATTATAAAGCTGTCTTTCATTCGTCGAAAATAAAATCGCAATTGTTAAATAATTAATATATTTGTTTTTATTTTTAAGAAATTTAATAAATAACCCTTGAAATTATTAAAATAATAGTTGATATTTTCAAAAAATGTTCAGTTTTTTTGCACAGAATTTTAGATGTATTTATGTTAATATTCTTATTTCTTACAAATATTTCTTTTGACAGTCCTTCAGTTCTGCTTTTGAGTTCACTCAACTTATCTTATTGTAAAAGTTAGTAGCCTAAGAGAAGTACAAATGGATGAAACACATTCAGTTACATATTTATGACAAAACTATAAGAGTCACGCTTGTTTTTGTAGCTTAAAGAAACTTATGCAACTAACGACATAAACTGGATAGTTCCAGAAATAAAAAATGAAATTCCTTTTGCTTAAACTATTTTTTCAAAGAAGGTCGTTGTTCGTAATTTTCTAAGAAAGATTTAATTATTTAAGAATGCCACGGCCTTCTAAACTTTTCAAAACTTTAGGGACGTGTCTACATTCACAGCCGTAGTGATATAAACCTGTAATTTCTAGCCTAAGCTAAACTTGGGTAATTTTTCTTTGCACGAGTGTTGACAGGTGTCAGTGTGTAAATGTTTACTCTGGGAGCTATGGAATTTAATATTTTAAGTGTGTCCGAGGTTCAAACCACTTATAGTTACACGTACATTTTTGTAGGCAGTTTAATTTATTATCGAATGGTATACATTTTAAAACTATCGAACAACGGTTAACAGTAAAACACCGTTATTAGTTTGATGTTTCAATATCCATGGAAACCAAGTGTGAGCAATAATTAATTTGCTCAACCATGCTTAACCGACTGCGTTTGTACAAACCAAAGAGAATAGGCTAAGAATATTTCTAAATAAATGTAATATGGAATTTAGTACCTCTATTGCATATTGAATCAACTCTTTTTTATTCATCTTACCTATCAATAACTGTTAACAATACAAAGATGAAACTCCACGAAGAAGAATATAAATGCAATTTTCTTTCTATTTCGTCAGCTGTCAAAACTTCAACTATCAATTCCTTTTTGAATGTTATTGAAAGCGAGAGATATTTAAATATGAGGTTTGTACATAGAGAACGTATTCGGGCAGGGAACGAAGAAATGCCGTTATGATCAAAGACAAAACCTGCCAGGAAACGTGCGTACACTTTTACAAAGAAAGACAATACTTGATTTTTTAAATAAGAAGGTTTCTCAATACAATGATATTCAAGAAAATATATTCTTGTACTTGTAGTAGTTTTTGTTTGTTTTGTTGACTCTGTCAAAAGTTATTACAAAAATTAAACCTTATAACAAAAATGTGATTGCAAATGTAGTAATATATGAGACTATTACCTTAATGGCTTACTTATACGGAGCCCGAACTCCATATTCAGTATTCACTCAATATAAGTCATCAAAATATGTGATACGCAAATGTTTCTACATATTACATTCTATTAGGGATATGGACACCAAAACATTTATTTTAAAAAAGACAATATTAATAGTCTATTAATACAAATTGTAATTATTATCCCTACTATATACCTTATCCTAAAGACTCGCGTTTGATCTGTTATTGACAAAATAACTCTCATAATTGATAAAAAATATTGAAAAAGATTCTGTAATTTACACGGGTTTTCATTTAGTATTTAGACTTGAACAAAAATGTCGTGATTTGCGCAATTAATTGCACTGGAAGACATGCGCAATATAACTGAACTTGAATAAAGTCCTTAATAATGTATTTGAATTTTTGTTGATATTAAGGTAAGTATATTTCTTCGAAGTAAGTAATCATCAATTAGTGTATATTGTTGACAGCATTTACTTTGCTGCTTAAGCTTAGTAAAATAACATGTTTTTTTTTAATTTAGATATTTTATATGTCTAGGTTATTGAAATGAAATATCCTAATACGTAAATTATTTTAAAGAATAAATCACTGATCACTATTCTCACAAAAATATTCTTAGCGGTTATTTTTCTCACGAGTCAAGCTCGATCATATTTATACAGTAGGCCTACTATTAAATGAATCAAACACAATATGTATATATATATATATATATATATATATATATATATATGCAAGAACATAAAGAACTTTAAACATAAAAAAACGTAAAAATAATGTGCGGTTAGGCCTAGTCGAAAAATTGAAAATTGCTAAATATATTATATTATAAGATCCGAAAAACACAATTAAATTTAGAAGCAGCAAAAATCATAGACTGGGAAAGTAACTTATACAAACGAAAAATAACTGAATCCTCGTACATAAAGAACCTGTAAATTTTACCTTGTATTCTTAAATACATATTTTTAGGGACATTATATTTTTGAATGCCATACCAAAGTTAAAAAATATACTTTGAAATCCTACACCTGGTTACTGAACTTAATACATATGTACAATTTCAGTTTAAACACTTTATTCGTTTCAAAATTCTACCATATCAGATCAACAGACGGACTTAACCTTACTAGATATACCTTACTTAACCTTATACTTCCTAAACCTTGGTGCTACAATCCTATTGGTGAATTTGTGTACTTGTTTGTGTTGTGTGTGTTCTAATTGTTTTATTTATGAGAACATTAATTAATTGCCGGTGTTTTCCGGCGATGACGACCGCTCAGGAGTTTCGCAAAAAAAAAGAAGATTTTTGGCTTCTCCAGATATATTCCTTCACTTCATCACTGTAGTCCCATCTCCTCCCACCCCTTCATTCTTGTACATGGGTTTATTTCTCCATAACTGGCTTTAGAGTCAGACCTTTTCTTTTTTAGTTTATTTGAAACTATGTTAGGTTTATAAGGAGCGGAGTTATATGATCTGATTTATTCTACAGTACTTTTAATGGACCATATAAATAACTCAATAACAGTTATTCAGTTCTAGATCTTTGTTTTTCATCTGCTTTCACGAAAAAATACACAATTTGTAGTTAATTCTACAAAATTTATTGAGTTTTGCCGACCATTGTTTTGCCAGCGATGACATTTACAAGGCAGCTTATCACAGATTAAGGAAAATATAGAAAACTGGCATATAAATTAAAAAAAGAGTTAAGTTTGTGGGGAGAGTTTATGGTCATAGGAAAGACCTTAAAGCCAGTGTGAGTTTGACCTGAATTCTACCTGGCATTTAGTACAACGTTGAAGTCTTTTCAAAATAATCTCTTAATTTCTACGATTACCCATTAATTTAATTTCATACTAGTTTTTTGTTTGTTTTTTCATTTCATAGTTTCAGTTAGTAAAACGTTACCCGAACTCATCTAAAAATGGAGTGCTAGTCTTATAAAACAAAATCAAACGAATTTTAATACCAGAATGTATTAATATAACCTTCAACAAACTGTTTAAAGATTAGCAAACTAAATAATTATAAATGATTTTTTTTACATATTTCTTATTATATAATGACAGATGAAATTACTTTTAAACCGATGTTTCTAAGAGTTAAAATTTTGTAATTATATTTTTTTGTTATCATTATTTTTTTACTGTAACAGTAACAAACAGAACTTCTTTTTAGACTATTTAAAATAATCTGTGATTAGATGTCATTTTAAATTATTTGGGTACACATGCTTTTAATGATTAAACCATTAGCTCATAGAACTTACCGAAAATTACATACAATACCTTAGTAATAACTTTTCTAATACTACAGCTTATGTATAATTGTGAGAATTGCAATCAACCTTTAATAGTCAAGTTTGATTTTTATTTAAACAGTTGAGAGATAAACAGAACCGTATAGGAATAGGAATCTGTATAGCTTTAGGGTTTTTTGTATAAGTATTTTATTTGAACGTAAAGCTTTGAGCCGAGTAGCTTATGTCTATACTGTCATTGTTGATCTTACTTAGTCTTACTTTAAATTTTAAACATAACCCCTCTTTTCTCTGTCTCACT
>JAGFPH010000722.1:23570-83300 GCA_018207615.1 Philaenus spumarius
GTCAGTAGGCAGCCATGTTGCGTTTCGTTGTAAGTTGGTTCTCAGCGAGAATAAAGCTATACAAAGGTACAATAAACGGTAAAACTTGGGTATTAAAGATAGGTTTGCTTTTATTGGATTACTGTCACAACTAAACTCTGTTTAATATAGAAGGCAATGGCGTCAGTAGGCAGCCATGTTGCGTTTCGTTGTAAGTTGGTTCTCAGCGAGAATAAAGCTATACAAAGGTACAATAACAGTAAAACTTGGGTATTAAAGATAGGTTTGCTTTTATTAGATTACTGTCACAACTAAACTCTGTTTAATATAGAAGGCAATGGCGTCAGTAGGCAGCCATGTTGCGTTTCGTTGTAAGTTGGTTCTCAGCGAGAATGAAGCTATACAAAGGTACAATAAACGGTAAAACTTGTGTATTAAAGATAGGTTTGCTTTTATTAGATTACTGTCACAACTAAACTCTGTTTAATATAGAAGGCAATGGTGTCAGTAGGCAGCCATGTTGCGTTTCGTTGTAAGTTGGTTCTCAGCGAGAATGAAGCTATACAAAGGTACAATAAACGGTAAAACTTGTGTATTAAAGATAGGTTTGCTTTTATTAGATTACTGTCACAACTAAACTCTGTTTAATATAGAAGGCAATGGAGTCAGTAGGCAGCCATGTTGCGTTTCGTTGTAAGTTGGTTCTCAGCGAGAATAAAGCTATACAAAGGTACAATAACGGTAAAACTTGGGTATTAAAGATAGGTTTGCTTTTATGAGATTTCTGTCACAACTAAACTCTGTTTAATATAGAAGGAAATGACGCCAGTAGGCAGCCATGTTGCGTTTCGTTGTAAGTTGGTTCTCAGCGGGAATGAAGTGACACAAAGGTACAATAACCGTAAACCTTGGGTACTAATACAAGTTTGCTTATTATATTGATTACTGTCACAACTAAACTCTGCTTAATATAGAAGCTATGGCTTTAGTAGCCTATTCAGCCATGTTGCGTTTATTTTCTTCAATGAAGATCTTTGGTTATTAAGGTTTAGCTTGAAAATAATTTTCCTGACTTCTTAAGGTTTGCTACCCTGGAAAAGTTGTCTATGTTTCTTAATGCATTATTTTAATACAACTGACATTTTAAATTATTGAAAACGCTCCAAGAAAAATCTCCTTTATGAGTGCTTTTAATGCCCTATGTTGGTCAAAAAGGTTTGTCAGTTACCCTCTTCAAGAGCATTTACCGTCCATTCCATTTAACCATTAACTTATAAAGAACTTTTAAACTTGAAACTTTATTGTGTGGCTCCTTCCTATACAATACAGACAATACAGTGTCTCATATTAACTTACATACTTTATTCCATGTTTTCCATGATGGATTTAGTTTTGAATTGTGTTTGACTGTCAGTTGAATGAGGAAATTAGCACAACTGTAATAGATATTTTTTACATTTTCTATGAACACACTCGCCAGTTTCATTGTAATTTGAATGTATGGAACTACAAATAATAAGTCGTCTATTTCTTATCATTAGTGCACTGTTTTATTTGAGACTCACTACCACTTTAAGCAATGACTAGGATATTTAATTTTTGCGAACGAATTATTTGAAATGGTCACCACAACTGAAAAACATGTTAAAGGAGAAACAATTAGATTTTTAGGAAACCTTAGTAGTCATATTCAATTCACATTAATTTGAATAATTATTGAAAACATTATTTAACTTAACACAAATAAACTCTGTGTAAATGTTTGTATAGTATATTTATTAATGGACGAATAAACAAACATTGAGGTAATAATTGAGTTACTGAAAACACTAAATTCATGTTTACAAATAAAAATTCAATTTATATCAATGTTTAATTATGTTATATTTTTTCATTGTAGCTAATTGTTAAAATAGTTCATTTTGTAAATGTTATGTTATGTTATTCCACATAAGTTTATTGTTTGAAATCTGATGGCTCTTTAAATTCTAACTGCTGTACCTGTTGTAGGTCGTTGTTAAGGCAAGCGTTATTTGTTTATATAACAGTATAAATAAAACTCATTCAAACGTTTTTGTGGTATACGACTGAACGCAATAAGCATTGTAGGGTTTCGCTTGGGATTTAGATGAATTATTTTGATCCTTTAAAAAGGGCTAGCTAGCTGGATGTTGTCTTTTTGGGAATAAAACATTTGCGAGTTCTTACTCAGAGGGAATGAAGCGACACAAAGGCGCAATAACCATAAAAGTAGCCAATAACGTAAGTTTCGTTTTATTAGATTATTGTTGCAACACAACTCGGCTTAATATATTATATCATGTCATCAGTGGGCAGTCATTTTGTTTCTTTTCTTTAAGGTAATCTATACCTACATAATAAATAAATATTATTATCTTTATAAATAACAAAAATAAAAACAGTTTAATACCAAAGCATGTAGCAAGTAAGTTTAATTACATTACATAAATGAAAGCATATTTCAATTAATTAGTAATTATTAATTAATTGTAGTCAATTGTTACAAGTTTTTTTTTACTTATTATTTTATTAATATGAATTTTAATGCTTAACACCTTTTAGGTGGTTAAATTATACTGCTGTAACCCGCTCATTTCGGGTTAAGGCTTTGCACATTTACCAATCATCCCTCAGAGTAATGTTAAACCCATCTTACAGTCTTACAGCTGTCACCTTTCATCCAAACATGATAATGTTTTGCTTATTTGAGAGAATGTGTCATTTATTTTTAGAAAATTAGAATATATGTCATTTTGTATTTTATGTAGTTTGCTGTTAACTTAAAATTGAACAACTGCTGTACACTAATTGTTACAAAAACAATATTTGGATTTAGATTAATTTTCGAAAATATTTTCGATATAGCATATAATTAATAAATGTATTAAGTGTTTTATTTACTTTTCTTTTATTGTATAATAATGTATTTTTAGATTACCTTGTGTAATAATTTCCAAGATAACATATTTATATAGGCCTAACGTAATTGTTTTATTTGTTAAAATGTGTAGAGAAAACATAACCCCAATAATAACTATGTTTTATTGTTAAGACAATAGCAGAAAACTGTAAATTATAATTGTCTTTTTATTTACAATTTATTTAATCTACTTCTTTCTCTTGCTATTTTGTGCCACTCATTGTAAATCACTTGTCTCGAACCACATCTTCCACTAATGTCACCGCTTATAATATCTGGTCCCCGTACTTTCTATACATTCTCCGTGTTCCTTTACTACACTTCTTCCGTTTAGCATGGCCTTCATATTCTACTTTCCTATCTTCAAGCGTCGTGCATGCACGACCACTTCAGTTGACGATCCTCGATCATTTTTCTGATAGGATGTACTCCAAGTTTTCTCATAATGATTTCACTCTAAATCTCTGTCCATCCAATTATCTGCCTTATTTCTAAAGTTTTAATTCGTTAGAAGAAGTTTTATTGTTTAGTGTTGTGCTTCATGCTAACTCGGTTGACAATCTCCGTATTCAGTTTTACGTCTTTGATAAACAAGGGCTGGATATTGATATTCATTCACGCATTTTAAATCCACTCTCTGGCATACTATCCGTATGTATTCTTCTATTTTGCACCACTTACATAACTTTTTTTTTGAAAACATTTATCTCCAATATATTAGTATGAAGCTCTTCCTGCCATTTAGCAACTTCCTTTATAAGATTTACATGAGGGTCTGCGGTAATCTATTGGTAAGTAAAACATTTAGAAATACAGGATAATTTCTTTCGAAGCCACAATTTTTTTATTCTGTGCATCTAGATTTTTAATCACCTGAACATAATAATTATGTATTGTGGAGCTTGTCTGTAGTCAGATGTATTACTTTCACGATATTGTTCCTGAACTAGTACAATCGTCAATATCTTCTTCTGCCACTTTAATAAATTCAAGGTTTTGGTGGTTTTTTATTATACGGAAGATTTGTAATAATACGTGTAACTATCATGTATTTTTGTTTTACTGACTACAATAATCTTCACTGTTAGTGCTCTTTTGCTATTTACTGATAATACATACTCAAATTACTACATAACATATTATTCTTATGTGTTGGTTTATACTGCATCTTTATTTCATTCAGAAATGAATGGTATAGATTAACACTGACAGCTGTGATTACAAAAACAGCCACCTTAAAAAGTACTTGTCTATGTTTGGTCAAAGGTGGACTCGGTCAAATAAACTTTGAGCTTGACGAGTGAGAAGGAATTATTTTAAAATAATAATAACAATACACTAATTCTCACACACATACTTTTAATGATCAAACGCGTTTCAACGTCAAAATCGGCACCCTCAGTGATACATGAGCTACAACTAAAAACTTATAACTTTTGTCTTTTTGGGAATAAAACATTTTCGAGTTCTTACTCAGAGGAAATGAAACGACATAAAGACACAATAACGATAAAAGTAGCCAATAACGTAATAAGTAATTAATTGTACCTCATGTATCACTGAGGATGACTACTTTGTCTTTGAAACGCGTTTGATCACTAAACGTATGTGTGTGAGAATTAGTGTATTGTTATTATTATTAAAAAAAGTATATTAGTGTTTATTCATTGCTGCATCAACTAATACTAAACGTATACCATGCATCAATAAAATTATTTTTGTATAAGCAAATGAGCCTATGTTAATCATAATGTTATAAGCTATCCATCGTAGAAAGTGCACAAATAGATTTAGAAACCAAATATAATAAGAAACACATTTTACTTATTTATTATATATTATAACGTAAAATATTGGTCCCCTATTGGGCCTGTTAGGTAATTTATTAAAATACCACTTTAATTTTGTATCATCTTCTTTAAGTTACATTTTAAACCCCTTTATCCTAAAGTCTACTAATGTAGATCTGGATTACACTAATCCTTCTGTCGAAGCTACATTTCTTAAACTAGTGTTAATATTGTATCAGCTGCTTAAGGGAGGTTTTGGGATTAACTAAAGTTGTAATCACCGAATGCATGCTTTAAACTTAAGCAATATTAAAAATGTTCAATTACACTATAAGCTTTTTTTTAAATACATTTTACAGATGGTATAGTTTTGGGAATTAAGGTTAAAAAGAAAAGAAGGAGTAATTAATAAATCAAATTCAATTTAAAAACTAAACGTTGTACATTAAATTTTAAGATTTTTTAGTGGAAGTCATGTTATTTTTCAATTTCAGCAAAAAATCACAAAGAAATTGCTTATGCCAATTATAGAGAAAAAGCCTACAAATAACAGGTTAAAAAGAAGGATTTAATAACAGTTTAATATTGAACAAAATTAAGTTAATATAAGTTGGTTATAACCTAATCATTGATAAAATAGTCTAACCTTATAACTCTCAATTGTCTAAATTACTTAAGCTCTCAGCTACAACATTCGCAGCCTGGGTGTGTAAGCGGCACGTCGCGAAACATATATTACTTCATTGAAATCTCGAAATATGAAATTTATAAAGTCATGATTGTTTCAAAGTGTTATTGTTTCTATGTCAGATGGAGAGACGGGTTAGCAAGTAAATCAAACGTGATCAACCAGGAACCATGACAACTGTGTTCCAACTACTGGTCTGCCCGTGCGCCTCTAACCACTCTGCTCTGTTGTAATTCATTTAATTAGCCTTATGTCAACAAGCTGCATGACCGACATATTTGCTGTGTTTGCGATATACGAGAAAAGTGTGTCACAGAAAAGCTCGGATATCACAAATTATGTGCAAGGTTGGTATCGAAATGCTCGCGTCTAGCACAAAGAGCAAAGAATATGTAGTTGACTAGCGTTTTTAGACCGCTGTCTACACGATGGATATGATCCAACATTGTTACGGACGACAAAAAGTGGATATCCAACACCAGAGTCGGAAAATTATGGGTACCGTTATTAGGGTAAAAATGACGCAATTTTGGTTGATTTCATGAAACGTGAGAGCCAACAATTACATCTGGCGCGTCCTGCGAAACGTTCACCAAACTTAGACGTGCAATCGAAAATCGACGATGCGGGAAACTGTCATACGGCGTATCCTCGTTAGTCCGACGATGTGCTCAAGACTGAAGTTGTCAACTGGTTCAATTCTCAGGAGGTGAACTTCTTGCAGAGGGGTTAAATAAACTGGTGAAGCGTTACGGAAAGTGCTTAGAAATTAATGGAGATTATGTGGAATAGTGAGTAGATATGAAATCAAAACCTTTTTTTTGTTTGTATTAACAACAGCCCTAACTTTATGAATATGTCTTCTATATAAAGGCTCGATGATTAACTTATGTATCTTACAAATTAAAAACATCGATCCACACAGCTTAACAGTTAAATAACAAAATTAACGCTTAACGATCTTCAATTTGAAAATTAAAATGTTCTATTGGCCTGTTTTTCTATTTACTGCTATTTCAACCCACCTATCATCAATTAATTGCGTTCTAGACTTCGCACAGAAACTACGTGATACACCCTAATAAATTTCAAACTGTAATTTGATAACATTATCATTAATCACTATAACCTGATTGGATGAATGTTCCCTTGCAATTAAACCTGAATGCCCTTTAAATAAATTACTTTAACTGTTCCCTTTCCATCAACAAACTCACTTAATTTCACTCATGGTAATATTACAAAAACAATTAAAGATTTGTACAATGTAAACTTTAACTGGTGCATAATTTATATAGTCATTTAATCTCGGTATAAGTAAAATGTTACTTATTTCTAACGAATAAATAACTGCAAATTATAGTTACCTATATTACGTTTGAATTTTCCTGTATGGAATTTAAATTATTTCTAACGGCCTGAGAGTTAATGCATCGATTATTATTGAACTTACTTTCATTACTATTTTATTTTCGTAGGATTTAGATAGTTTGAATAGAAATTGTCTCATTGGTTGAAAAGTTTCAAAAATATATGTGTAAACATGTCATGAAATCATCCCGAATGCTATAGGTTACGATCAGTATATATTTCGTCAATGACAAAATAGGTAAATTGGTTATTTGATTTGAAACGTTTTGAAATCGGTGTTGAAGTTTTCAAGTTATACACGTTTTTATGTTGTAAAATGTGAGAATGCATGTGTCTGACAAGTTTTACAAATTGTCCTAATATCTTCACCAGCGACATATTTTGTCCATGGAAAATGTATTTTCAGTTGGATTATCTATATATATAAAAGCGAAAACCCACTGACTCACTGACTCACTGACTCACTGAGTCACTGACTCACTCATCACGATTTCTCAAAAACTACCCAACGGATTGGAATGAAATTTGATATGTAGCTTCCTCTAGGGCCATAGGTGCTCACTAAGGAAGGGTTTGAAAAAATTCGAAATTTTAGGGGGGTTTGGGGGGATCAAAGTTGTTAAAAAACGATTTCTTCAAAACTACCGAATGGATTGGAATGAAATTTGGTATGTAGTTTCCTCTAGGGCCATAGGTGCTTACTAAGAAAGGGTTTAAAAAAATTCGAAATTTTAAGGGGGTTTGGGGATCAAAGTTATTAAAGCACGATTTCTTCAAAACTACCGAATGGATTGGAATGAAATTTGGTATGTAGCTTCCTCTAGGGCCATAGGTGCTTACTAAGAAAGGGTATGAAAAATTTCGAAATTTTAGGAGGGGTTTGGGGGATCAAAGTTACTAAAATCATAATTTCAGATCTTTTATTATTATGACAATAGTGCTTTTATTATTTAAGATCTATATATATAAAAGCCAAATACCACTCACTAACTGAAAACTTCAAAAGATTACAATTACGTTAAAAAGACTGAAAATACTAACCACCACGGGCAACGCCGTACGTGTCAGCTAGTGTATTTATATCTAAGAGTTTATTAACTATAGCGTTGAAATTACAAATTCAATATATTTTTGGCTTAAACGGTTGGATTTAAGGAAAAACTTTTTTAATTTAATTTTTTATCAGAAAACCATAGTAAATTTAATTATTTTATGCAATATATTTGGCCGCTATTTTTACTAAATAGTACATTTATTTTGAAATATAAATTATTAATATTTCCAACTTTTAATAGTGTTTTGACCAGTTTTATTTTCCAAACACTGTTAAATATTAACTTCTTATATTTAAATAGTACTCAAGAGGCAATTGAAAAATTGTATGATGTCTTCCAGAATAAACGTTCAGATAGGCTAAGTACTGTTACAAAACTAGTAACTTAAATATTCTCTGTTTTCATACCGTAGGCTAATTTTAGGTTTTTTTAGGTGAGGACTGAAATGTCTTAATAAAATAACTGAAAATGACCAAATTGAGATTTTATCCAAAATTGGAGCAAAGACCAACAAGATCTGATTTTCAGTCCTTAAGGGTCGGCTCTAATTGTCGGCCATGTTGGCTGACACTCCATAACACCAATGTTAAATTAAAATCCAAATTTTTCCTTTATTCTTTATCGGAAAATTATAAACGATATGCCATTTTAAAGCTATGGTCAATATGCATGCAAATGGCTTTTTCAAAACTAAGAAAAATATTTTGTTTAATATTTATTAACAATTTAAAACATTGATTTTTAATATTTTTTTATGTTGTCACTATTAATTATAGCGAAAAACTACCAAGCCATTCGCATGAAGAATTTCGTCCCCAAGAGTTTGGTATTTTTTTTAAAACGCTATTTGAACAATTGCGGGTTTTAAATGGATTTAGGCTGAGCAATGTCCGTGTAACCTACCGCCGCTGTAGGGTGATTTTAAATATTTTTTACGTTGTAACTTTAAATTATAGCGAAAAATTACCAAGCCAATCGGATAAAGAATTTTGTCCCCAAGAGTTTGGTACTTAAAAAAAAAAAACGCTATTTGAATAATTGCGGGTTTTAAATGGCTTTAGAATGAGCAATGTCCGCGTAACCTACCGCCGCTATAGGGAGTCGCAGGTTGCTTTCTGTTTTACTAGAATAATAGAAGCACTTCCTGTGAAGACCAAACGATCTACACTTAGACCTACAAAAGACAATGGAGAAGCTGAAATGCAACTCAGACCAAGTCACTCTGTAGAGCATGCAAGTTCATATAATTTTTGTGCAATGGTTAGAAAATCAAGAATTAAGGTATGAAAACAAGTTTTTTTAAGCCTGCATGGTGTTTGTAAAAAAAGAGTGAGAAGACTAAAAGAGCTGTTATTGATGGGAAAGAGTCCTAAAGATCTCTGGGGACAGTAAAACAATCGCAAGACCTTTCCAAAGGACTTTACAGACATTATTAGGGATCACATTAAATCATTTCCTGTAAAGATTAGTCACTATGCTTACAAGGAAATCAAAAACTTAGTCGCAAAGCTTGACACTAAAATGATGCATTCTTTGTACTTTGTATACAGTTTAACTGATTCTAATTTTAAATATAGTTATTATAAAATTTACAAGGAACGTTTCAATTATCGTTTTGGTAGGCCTTAAATAGATACGTGCTGTGAGTGTGAGCAACACAGTGTAAGACTTAAACCCCCACAGCTCAATGATACTACAAAAAGAATAGCAGCTGCACAGCTCCTTGTCCATAAAAGGAGAATTAATGCATTTTATAAAAGTTTGCGTAATACTAAAGAGTACTGTACCGCCCATGAAAATGCACTCCTTTTTATGTTTTGACTACATGCAAAACATCTCGCTACCAACAATCCCCGTTCAAGAGATGTACTATCTCAGACAACGGTCTGTTCTTCCTTTATGGAGTACATAATGCCAAGAACGAGACTGAAACTTTTTACTTGAATCACGAGGGGGTTGCACAAAAGGGGAGTAATGAAGTATGCACCTTTTTATTGAGATACATCAATGACAATGTTCCCTCTACTGTTGATGAACTCTACCTGTACAGTGACAACTGTACCGGGCAGAACAAGAATCATGCTATGTTAAGATTCTTAATGTATCTTGCTACCAATCAGAGGAAATTCTTATTTACCCTGTGACAGGAATTTCGGTCTAGTTAAAAGGAAATTGAGGAAACAATACAGGCACTACACCGTAAAAGATGTTGCATCTATGATTTTGTCCTCAACAAAACCAGGTAAATTTATGGTTGATCTTGTTCAAACAGAAAATATTTTGGATTTCCAAAAGTGGTGGCCCAAATAAAAAAAAAAAACTACAGCTTTTGAAGAAAGAAAAGAAAGAAAGAAGGGGTTCTTTACTGTATTAGTATGCCATGATTTTATCTTTGAAAAGTCAAGAAAAATATAAATCTCAACGTCTGACTTCATTGAGGAAAACGTTCAAGTTTATTACCTGCAAATCAGATTTGGTCAGTTTACCAACGCAAAAAGCATACGAAGAAAAAAAACCAATCCGCGAAGAAAAGATTAATGATTTGAAAAAGGTTTTGCATTATGTACCAAGTGAACATAGCTGGTTTTACAATGAGATAAAAAGAAGGACTGAAAGGAAATTTAAGAACCACAAAAAGTTGACTTTTATCTTTGTAGTAACTGCGTAATCTTTGTATTGCTATTTTGACTAATATAAAACGTAAATGTATATTATGTATTTTAAAGATAGTTTGTAGAGTAAATAAATCATGTTCTTTTTTTAATGTAAACTCACAATTTACTTTGAGAAAATCAACTGTATTATAATGTTGTTCACCCTTGTTTATGAAATGCCTCATGTCACCGACTTTCAAAAAATTAAAAAAGATTAAAATGTTAAGACGAAATTTAAAAAAAAATTATTGAGAGTTCTGATGATATCTAAAATCGAAGTAAAAATTTAAATCAATTTTTATTTAAGATGATTAAGAAATAAACTGTTTTTTTTTGTTTACCGAAAATTTGCACTTTGTGACAAGAGGCCTTTAAAAAATAAGCGATTCATTTCATAATTTTTGATAATAATGACAACTATATCTGTCATTTAAAACAAACAGCACTCAAATCGGCCCGGTAGATCTTCAGAAATATGTATCAATAGGATTTTAACCTAAAACCAACAAATAAACTCAAAAAGTGCCCTTATAAAAATACCCATGAAATAAAATTGATATTTCATAATTTTTTGATAATAATGACAACATTTTCTGTTAATTAAAACAAACAGCACTAAAATCGGCTCGGTAGATCTTAAGAAATTGGTTATCAATAGGGTTACCAAACATTTGAGGGCTTACTGAATTATTACATAAGTAAGATATGTATTGTCCTACATGTAGTGATTACTTACAGCAGTATTTAAAATTAATGTAGTAAGCTTGCACTAATAGTATACAGAGAGCCGAAGTAAGATAAACAAAGACAGTAGACATAACCCACTCCGCACAAAGCTTTACTACGTTCAAATAAAAGCCTTATACAATCCTAAAGTGTCCTTTCCTACAGTCACTGATCAACTAATATGCTTAGAGGATTGTGTGGAAGATGCCCACACTCTAACTGTATTATTAATTAAAGTATTAATTATACGTCAAAATCTAAAGGCTTTCAAATTGTTTGTTCGTGTGGTATTTTGGAGCAAGTAAAAAATAGTACCAGTTTGGAAAAAAAGCAACCTCTGGAACTATTAAAATCGGTTTACATGTCTTAATTTACATTACACAACTACTCACTGAAGTCAATTAATCGTAAATTGTGTAGTGATGAAGTTATATTAATTAAATTAATTTTGATTTATAGCATTTAGTTAAAACTAACGTTTTTTTAAATAAATGAATATCCAATTTTGAAATTAGATGGTTTAACTATGTGGAAGTTGAATGTATGGCAGGTTGTTATATTACATCAAACACTGTTGCAGTCCACAACACTTGTTTTACTTTCACTATCGGTTTCAATATATTTATACTGATCACTAGTAAAACACCGTGAAAATTCAAAAGCAGATTAATTAGATACACATAATTTCAAAAATACTGCTTAAAAAACAACAGACTTTATCTATGCCTATCTACTATGGTAACGGGGATCTTGAATTCGGTAAATGAGTATAATTATAAGGATTATAAAACTGTAGGTTTATTTGTTAACATTTTTTATTTATATACGTTATTATATATTTAAAGAAAGATACAAATATTATCTTTTAATTGCTTTTTATATCATATTGATTGATCAAATGATTTCGAAGTTATTAATATTATAATGAAGAAATTAATACGATTATAATTATATGAGATTATATCTCGTATTATACGAATGTTTCAAAGTTAAACGAATGAGTATCTCTTCTTTAAATTTGAATAAATGAATATATTGATAGTAAAAGATTGTATTTCTATTCATTTTATAACCTCAAAGAAAATCTTATAACGTATTATAACTTACATTAGTTATTTAAATCATATTTAAAAAAATCTACTTCACAATTGATTGCACTACGCTATTGATTGCAGTTGTAAACATAACTCTAAAAAGTATAATCTACGTTGGATTTTGTTTAAGTATTACAACAGACGATGGGTGAAATCAGCTGTTATATTATATGTTACTATAGCTTACTATGTACTTTATAACTTAATTTATAACTTAATAAAAATCTAAAAGCTACTACCAAACTGTGATATCTGATGATAAAGGGTCGATATTTTAAAAAAAAATTAATAAAACAAGGGATGTTTGAAAATTTTCAATTTTTTTTTTTTTTAATATCTCGAGAATGAAAGCAGACAATTAAAAACCGATTGCGGCATCGTGTTCTACGGAAAAAAATAGTTTGAAATGATGGACCACAACCTTACCTTTACATTTAAAAAATAAAAGTTAATTCCAATATGGCGTATCCAAGATGGCGGCCAAAAATGTAAACCTCATCAAAAGAAAGTATAAACTAATCAATGATGTTCGGCTGTGGTTGGGAGTCGATATCTTAAGAAATGCGGAAAAAATTAGGTTGGGGACATTTAAAACTCACCCGTTATAATTTAATCTCCATATATCTTAAAGCATTCCTTTAATTTAAATGATTAAATTAAATGGGCAAAATGTTGCTTATACATAAACATAAATTAAACAGACATTTGACATAATCTACTCGTCGTAGGCCTACTGAAATTTAGTTCCAAATATAAATACGTTACTCAGATACAATCGACTATCTCTGATTATAATGGACAGACCGTGTCAATATTATACCAAATATCGTTTTTTGCGTTCTTAACTTACCGAAAAGCTGAGATAAAAATTACGTTTCAGACATTTGCCCAATTATTTATATCTCACTGGTAAGCTTGCCTGTGACTCATATATTTCAAAATCTGAACCAATAAGGGAACACTACTTTGTTCGTTTGACACGTATTTTGTCATTTTAAAAATTCTCAAAAAAATTATATTTATTTCTCATTGACTTATCAAGTTGTATAAGAGCAGGCCTACACAATTTATTGATATCTGAGTTGAAACAACTACTTTTAACTTGGCTCCTTACTGTGTGTGTTGTGGTACAAATATTGTAACAGTTTTACCACTACAACGCAAGCCACAAGACTATAAGCCCTTAGTACCTTTCTTGTGTTAATAATGCAAAAAGCATTTTACAAAGTCGGCCTTTACCGGAGCCTAAAGTTCCTGAGACATCATACAACTTTTATCAGCTTGCGAAGCATACAACTCTGCATAAATGGTCAGTCGTTATCTCCCTTTTTATAAAATACAATAAATAGAAGCTAAAAAACGCCACGTACGTAGGTAAATTTTATACATTTTTGGAACGGTTTTGTTTTAATTTCAATTTGTTTATTTATTATAATTTTGATGTTAATTAAATCGAACAAAAGTAAGTAAAATGAAATAAGTTCAGGAAATTACTATAAATATTTTACCTGGTTATTAAAATTAGTCCGTCGTGTGACTTGGTTGTGTAGTAATACGTACGACGCAATGTAAACATAAGTTCTACCTAGAGTATCTAATCTAACAGACATAGTCTTTGACAGTAATGAGACCAAAGTTTTAAATAAAGACTTCAAATATAATGTCACTAAATTGAGCAAACAATAAATAATACACGAGGTAATTAACGTCGAGACCACCATAAAAACCTTGCCTAGCATGAGACTCCAGAATAAAACTAGAGTTCTAATTAATAACAAAATAAATAACATTTTAACACGTTCCCTGCTAAGCAAAATTTCGTATTTCCTATGCTAGGAGCTGACGTTTTATTTTTTATATTTATAGACTAAATGAGTAGAAATTACTTATTTTTTAATTTTTGAACCTTTCTACGTAATAGTCACTAATATTTTAAAGCGACGCACATGTGCGTCCGTAGCACATAGGCTTAAAATTATCGTGACAAGCACCCAATGCTCTGTAGGCTATATTGAAAATTCTCTCAATACGGGAGTTGGCGTGCGAAGCCGCTTCTCATAGTGTTCAATGTCAACCTCACAAGTGCGTCCTTAGCAGTGAACGTGTTAAGAAGGGACAAAGATAATTGTAAACATTTTGAAAGACTAAAAAATCTATATAGGGAAGATTTTAGGTTCCTAAAACAAATTAAACCTACATTTTATTGGACGACAATCTATGACAAAGGCAACACCATGATCATAATTAAAAAACAAGAATATAACCTTAAAACTAATGAAGTTTTCGCTGCAAACTATACTAGGACAATATGTAAAGATCCTTCTAAAAAATTTGTCAAAGGATTGAATTCGGCCAGCAACACACACTTTGTTGTTGGATGAACTTACTTGACTATCATTGAAACCCATCAACGCATTTGCCCCACAATTTACTGGTCTACCCAAAATCCATAAAAATAATAATCCAATTAGACCATTAATAAATTACACCACCGCACCAGGTTATAGAGTCGCACACAAATTGGAACAATTAATAAAACTTAACATAGTAATAAAAAATAACTGCAATGTGTCAAGTAGCATCGATTTCGTAAATAAATCGAAATATTTAAACATCTCTCATAGCCACAAACTCATCTCCTTCGATATAGTAAATGTATACATGAACGTGCCTGTACATGACACCTACGACATCTTGAGAGTAAGTTTAGTTAAATGTATAATGGTGCTACTTAAGATTGTACTAAAACAAAATTATTTTACATTTGAGAATGATTTTTTCATATAGGATGAGGCGCTCGCTATGGGTACGTCCTTATCTGGTCTACTGGCTGAAATATATTTGAACCATTTCCAATACGAGTTTATAATGTTTGATCGTAATTCGCATAGAAAGAAAATTGTATTTTATGCTAGATATGTTTATGATACCATTGTCATTGTTTTCGGCGGCACATTACGTCAGGTGGAAATTTTTGGTCAATCCATAAATCCAATTTACAACAGAAACCTAACTAAACAACAGTCTGAATTTTATCGATTTAACTATTACCAAAATTCTAGATAAGCTGAATTATAAAATTTACCGAAAACCTACAACCATTGATACAACTATACACGCTCATTCACACCATCACTTCTCTCAAAAAATGTTTTCATAAAACAGCTTCATCCACCGCCTTCTCACTATACCGCAAAATAAACGGGACTTCCATGATGAACTAAACACCATAACATATATAGCATAAGAGAAAGGGAATATAGACAAATGAAAGACAAATTATTACATGACCATACGAAAAGAAATCCACTACACGTTAGAACAAAGAAATTAATAAATTTGTCTCGGACGAATATCCTAACATTGTTCCTATAATGTTAAAACATACTTTTGCTAAACACAAAATCAACATCACGTATCGTATCAACAACAATGTTCAAAAAATATTGTGACATAAGCGGTTGACACCAACAGATAGAAAGTCAGGTGTATATACAATAAACTGTAACGATTGTGACCGCTTTTATATTGGACAGACAGGCAAAGCGTAAAGAACATCTGCCGCACAATAACATACGCAAAGTGAAGTCAAACTAAGCTCAACAAATAATAGACTATAACCACAATTACACAAATTTCGACACCAATTTGACACCTCTTTATTATTGTGTAAATGGGAGATTAATGAACGCTATCGAAGAATTCGAAATATACAAGGAATCCAGACATAGCCCAGATAACATATTATTAAATAATCAGCTGACATTTAAATCCAACGACTTATATGATACAACCCTCGGTTATAAAGATATAACTGGTCAATAACCACTGTACAAAGTAGGTTGTTTAGTTTAAGTACAATAGACGACGCGCCAACCAGCTTAATCCGTTAGCGCTATAAAAAAAGTGTTGTGTACTTTTTGTTATTAATGTGTTTGTGTTTTTTTAAAGAGTGATTAATGTATACTTGAAAATGCGATTATGGTCTCGAAACCGTCGTAAGTAGGACAACACAACGAAGTCACACGACGGCCTAATAACCAGGTAAAATACTTATAGTAATTTCCTGTATTTATTTCTTTTTATGAAGCGACTTGGATACCAAAAATCATGAAACTAAATGTGAGTAATTAAGATTCGGAATTTACCCAATTGCAACATACTGAACGAGCACATTTAAACAGTGTGCCACTATGTTCCATGTTTTTTGACGAATAAAATGTAAACTTATTATTTTATTTTACTTAAATAATGTGCACAAACGTAAAGGTTAGGATGTCCATGCACGTATTTCTCATTGGATTAAACAAATATATATATAACATGAAATATACCGGGAAATTCCGAGATATTTTATTAATAAACTGTGTTTTCCTGGTTTGTACTGAAATTTTAGTTAATGTTTTTAGTAACAAAAGCTTTACTCACTTCGATATCGGAAAAATAAGCAGAAACTTTAGAGTTAAGACAGATGCTCACTTTTGAGCATTTTTAATGGATGTTAGAAAAAACTACGGTTTTCTGAAAGCAATACCCGAAAAAATCGAAAAGATAAATCAAAACATTTACTACGTTGGCGTTATACCACATTAAATATATATTTTTAAATATATCTCTCCTGGTCTTATTGTTGGCAAACAAGGCCAAATTTCATGATTTTAGCTATTCACATGCCCATGATAATTGACTTTGGCCCACAAACAGATGGAACAGTACATCATATGATTATTTACTGCAAGGAAACTAAAAACCATGTATCAAAGATTCAAACACTTAAATACTTGTATTACATTAACCCGCATAAATGTACTGTCCAGGCAATCACTTCCCTTCTAAGCACGTTTGTGACGTCAGTTTTTCAATGTTCAACAAATCAACTTTTGTACTGCGAGTTAGCTACAGTAGAGTTTAGTATAGAATAAATATACGTAACATGAATATCCAATTTCCTCTGGCAAAATGATATTTTATTTAAACCGAGTAAAATAGATTTAACAAGGTATTGCGGAGATGCACGGCGTTCACTTTGACAGCTGAAATAAATGCTGTTACTTTGTATCTGTCAGCTGCAACCCTTCGCTTTGTGACTCAATGCAACCTTCAACTGAAACTTTTCTATAGGTCTTGCACAGTGCTTTGCTAATTGGGACAAAACTTAATTTAAGTTAAACATTTTTTTCTTCGTTGTTTTTAAAACTAACAACGCAATACGCTAAACTATTAGAGTGAAATAATTTTACGTACCCTTATGTAATAAATATGATATCGTGTAAATGTATTTAACACACATGTATTATTGATTGTTTTTACATTTCCTATAAGCAAACTATATATACATACTAGGCGTGTGTGCTTTTTTTAAATGGGCAACCATTGGTATCTTGTTAACTATAAATCTGACAGCAAACTTTAAATAGGGAACAATTCCTTGCTTTTTGAATCACTGTAAAAATATGTAGTTAAATGTTTGTCATTAGCTAACATTTTTCAATATGGCAGCAATTTCCAAATTTCTTAAGGACCACTCTATATTTTATGGGGATTTTCGACTTAATAAATTATTACAAGACGTTTTCGTTCTTGTTTTTTTTTTTTTTTATAAGTTTCAAAGTTGGAGGGCTACAAACTTTAAAATTTTGGTGGAAGTTTTTTGTATGCAAACGTTTTGAACCAATCAAAACGTTCTTATCATGAATCTTACAGCATTGGTTAGAAAAACAAATGAAATTTCAAAATGCATCGATTCTAACTGTTATTTATTTTCACTTTCAATTATTTATGTTTCCAATTTCTCTTCAGTTATACTTTTTGGTTTACTAAAAGCACATGTAAAATTTTATCACAAAAAGAAAAAAATTAAAGAGCTGTGACACACCAGCTGATAGGGCATGCGCGAAATTGTAAGCATAGAAAAAGGGTATATACCCAAATGGCTTATTGACTCCAACATTTGTAAATTAATGAAATACAATACAGGCAGCGCAATCGTTTCCTACAACCGAGAAGTGTTGCCGAGTCAAAAGATAGAAACAAAGCTGTGAGAAAGAATGCTAATTCAACTTGGCAATACTGAACGTTTCGTTAGGATTTAATTTGTTTTAAATTCCAGTTAGACATCTGTGTGGAAAGTAGTTTATATCTGTGCTATAAGGTCACGTCTGTGGTAAAACCATAGAATCAATGTTATTTCTTTTGGTAAAATTAATCATTTCGTTCAATTAGATTATAATTTATACTCGTATGTAATACGGTCAGCTTCTACATTGATTTTATTATAGTATATATCTTTTATATACTTTTCTGATGGGTGTGCAATAAATATTCAGAAATATATACAGGCACTAAAACTAAAATCTCTTAAAATTACTTAAGCATAAGCATAAAAACCATTTCAAATATATTCCACAAATACGGTAAGACTAGCTACGTACACTGCAAGCGTATTTGTATGCGGTAAGTTTCCCAGACTACAACAGCTGTGACCTTATTGGCGTCCATTTTGTATAGTTTCTTGTGTTCATAAAGGAACCTGCGGGATTTATCGTGCAAACAACAGCTGACAAATAAATAACTTAGGCGCATTGATCACACTATTCCATACAAACTTTAATTACAAAAAATTAAAAATTGAATATAGGCCTACACATTTTCAGCATTCAACTAACAATTTAGTTTTTGTAAAATAGATAAATTCTTTTAAATTTAATACGTCAATTACCTCTACTTTGAATTAGTTATTAAAAAATTATACGAGTTTTAAAATTTAAATTAAAAAGGTACAAAAGTTTGCCAACATTTTTATTTTAAATCACTGCTGATTTGATTATTTTATTTTACTTATTTAGGACATGGGGCAAAAAGGCATTAGTATACATTGAAGTAGTCCTATATAATAAATACACTCATACACTAAATAGATTTATACCTACAAAAAAAATATAGTTTCAACAATCCTTGGATATGCTCGATCTTTGCAAAACCCTTAAAGCTAACCTTCTTATCTTAATATAAAATAATAAGAGTTGTTTGCTAAAACCCATATTTATTGAGGTTACTGTGCTAATTTTAATAATTTAGCGGAGATTATGTTTTCATATTTTGAAAGAAGGCACATAATTGAGTATAAAAACGGAAAGACATAAAAACAAAAACTATAGAAATAACGAGAAAAATAAAGTAACCAAAATTTAGTTTAAATTTCAGCTATTTTACTTATGTCCGATACAAGCAAAAGGAACATTCCAGTAAAAAGAGAAAACAAATAACAATCGTAAACAAAATATAAAAGATATACCAATAGAAAATGAACGTGTAAGATATAGATCTATCCTAATAAACCTTGAATAACTAACAGCACTGACACCATTAGAACGACATTTGATAACAGCGTTGAGAAATAAAATAATGTTAGCGCGCTATCAATCACAATGTCACCTATGTATGAATCCACTATCATCCACAGCCGGCTACACAGTCCTGTGAAATGACAGAGTGGTCTTAAAAATGTTTGTTGCTTTAGACAGTAAGCAAAGTGTTTGTTTTGCTTTTTAAATGTGTGACTATTTAAATGTATGTCAATGTTCGTAAAAGTGTTTAACTGTGTTGTTTAAGAATGTGACGAAGTATATTACTGAAAAGACGTACGTGACCATGTCTGGATAAAAATCCGAAACGTCAGCAGTGCAAACAAAACTAATTGGAAGAGCAGACGTGAGTAAAGTAATTATATTATAATTTAATAAACAGTACCAGGAACTGGCACATACTTTCTCACAAACATATTTAAATTATTAAACAGATTCATTGTGACTTCATAATTGCAGGAGGGTAGGGGTAGGAGAGGTCATTCATTAAAGTAGAAGATTAAGTAATAAATATTGTTATTATTATCTAGAGAGAAAACTATTCGATCGATTTCGAATACAGACATACAGCCAGACAGTTTGTAAAAACCACTTTTTTGGACTCAGGGGGTCCCAAAACAGATATTTCCACAAAAATCCCAACATCGATTTTTTTGCGATCACTATACTTTCTCTATACTATAGTATAGTGAGAAAGTAAAAGTAAAGCGAAGAATATATATATTTGGATAGTTGTGTCACTGGGGAGAACGACCTAAACGTTGAAATTTGGAACATTTCAAAACGTTGTTAATAAAGTATTTTAAAGTATTTTGTTAAAGTATTTTAAGGTAATAGTGTTGTCTCCCCATTATGATATTTATCGTAAGGCCTAATCATAAATTTCGGCTTACTTCTGCAGAGTCTCATCCCGATTAAAGCCGGTCACAACAGCAGTTCTTAGATAAGATAAATATGCAATATAAGATAAAATCCAACTATTAAAAACTCAGAATGTTTTCGCTTAGTTCACTGTACTTTTTTTAATTTTTAAGTAAACTAGTTAAATTAATTTTGTATCTTGGAAGACATTACAGGTGGGTTATCGTCCATAGTACTGTGTGTGTTTTTGTGTATGTGTTGTGCGTGTTATTGTGTTGACGTGGAATACATTCATAATATCATTTTTAAATTTGGACTACGGCACTTGGACACCGTATTTTTAATCTTAAGGTGGGTGAAATCCATTATATATTTTTAAACAGTTACATTCATTTAAACTGAAACTTAATATTGTATAAAAATGCTGCAATATGCATAAATTAGTATTACAATAGAATGAATAATAAATATTAGAATAAAAATATAAATTGGCAGTAGAACGAAGTGTTAAAATAAGTTGATGACAATTAATTTGTTACACAATACGAAAAGAAGTTGCAGGTGAAAGAAGAGTTGGGAGATTTAGACGTACTAGTGGGACCCTGTAGTAAAGGCCGGGGTGGGAGTAACAGAAGAGGGTCCTTTGCTCCAAGAGGAGTCAACGTGTTTAATTCCTTCAAATTAAGAAAAGTGAATTAACGAATAATATTTTAGATTTTAATGTTTACAAAATTTACGCATTTCAACCTTTCAAAAATATTATCTTCAAGTAATATTAATTAATTAAAAACATTAAACCTTTTAACATTAAACAGTTTATAATAAATTGTATTACATTATCAAATTATTGAATTACAACTTGATTAACTAAACGTTGTATTTGTTTATTTGTATGTTTACCCCTTCTCTAAAATATCATCTATGTCTGTCTGGTCTTCACACCGAAGTCGTGTGATTTCTTCTTGTCGATTCAAACTGTAAGTTGATAATATTATAATTAATTATTGACAGCTTATTGGACGAATGCTTCCCTTGCAATTAATCTTTACCCTGCGGATAAATTACGTTAAACTATTCTCATTCCGACAACAAACTCCATTAGTTTCCGTGCAAAAACTAGTAATGGTTCAGACAATGCAACATTAAACTGTTAGCTGCGTAATTGATTAGTCTAGTCTCCCCCGATAAAAATCCCTCTGTCTGGCAGTGTATAGCGCAAGAATTGCGATTTACAATATTGACCGAAGGTACTTGTTAGAACTCCATTTTGATGAAAAACAAACACACAATATTTAGTAAATCCTACAAAATTTTATTGAGTCTTGCCAGTTTCGCTACTCAGTAAAATTGTTTATTACTTAATACATTGTGTGTTTGTTTTTTCACTAACTCAAGTATTGTTGATTAAATTTTCATTAGATTGGGTTTCATAAAAATCGTCTCATTAGTTATAAAGTTTCAAAAATAACTGTTTAAATGAATTATTATACTTTGTCGGGGAAAAATATTATATTATTTGAAATACACTTCAAGAAGGGGGGGGGGGGGTGCATCTGAAAATCCCAACTGATTTTGAAATACAGTAGTTGAAAAACTAATTTTTTTAATTTTTGGGTGAGTGCAGCTCCTAAAAGGTTGGGTTTAGGAAAAAATATATGAGCTAAATTAATAAAATTATACGTTTTATGCAACAAATTTAATTTCTGTACAGATTTACTAAAAGTGAAGAATATTCTTACATACGATAAGCACGGTATATAAGATGGGAATCAACTGTTATTACAACCTCCGGAATATTCCTTCTGTTTCATTAGCTAGTGTTAGATTAACATCGTATCATGAGTTGTAAAGTTTCAAAAATAAGTGTTTAGATAAAATATTATACTATATTGGCGGAAAATGATAACATTATTTGAAATACACTTTTAACTTCTGAAAACTCCTTCATACTTTACTGTTTGTGAAATTCAGTAATTGAGAAAATAATTGTATACAATTTTGTTTAGTACAGCTCATAAACGGTTGGGTTTATACAAAAAATGTAAAACAAAATTAGTAAAATTACACGTCATATGCAGGAAATGTAATTTCAGTAGAAATTTATTATGAAATAAGACTATTTTTATAAGCTAAACATGTACTATAAGATGAAAAGCGACTATTAAAACCTCGGACATTTTCCTTCTGTTCTACTATATACTAAATTAAACCTGTACGAACTTTAAATTATATTATAAATAAAACATTAAAAGAAGTAAACGAATGCACTCGCGTTACAAATGGACAGTCAATTAACTGGACTTTATCAAACATCCTGTCAAAGTGTGTTAGCGTACCTACCCTTACAGCGCATGTATTTATAGGAAGCACTTGAACGTCAGACGTTGCCGTACACTCAGTGCTATAGGCAGCTTTAACGTGGTAACATCGGTGAATATCTTGGATGTTGACTGGTCATAGGCATTGATAAGTGATTGCCTGTAACCAGGTAAGTTTATTATTCAAGTTAAATTACTAAATTTAATAGTTAACCGTATAAACATAACAAATTTACAAGATGATATCTGCCATACTTTATATGCACAAAATATGTGTGACTTAATTTAATTATAAATAAAAATTTTAAAAATTTTATTGATATCAAAAGCTATTTATATTTACGTAAATTAGTGATTGTATAAGAATAGTTTTGTTTTAAAAACTAAGCAAAAGACTTTCATTTGTTGGTTATATTTCAGCATCAGTTTGGTTTTTACTAAAATTGTAAAGCAATTTATAATAGAATTAAATAATACAAATAAATATTATATTGTACACAAATCACTGCATATAATTTGTAAATTAATTTGTAAATTAATCAGTAAACACAATGATGTCTGCTAGTATTTTAAAATATACAAAATCCATCATTGGAATAATATGATAATTTTAATGTAATTTCCTTATAATACTGGTTAATACACGAGTCAAAATAACATTGTTTTTCTTAAATTAAGAGACTGAAATACAAGTTATCTGTACAATTAAATTTTCTTTATGATCATTTCCAATTTTTATTTGAATTTTGTTACAGTTGTATGCAGTATACTTTAGCTATTTTACTATTTTTACTGTAAAATACACTATTGAAACGTCTTGTTGTTCTTTGTTCTGTGCTTCAATTTTTGCTTCATCCGTGTCGTTGCTATTCAACATAAGTTAACAACACTCTGGCAACTGTATGAAGTTAATCACACCAGTTAAACAAGTTGATTTATTTACCAGGGATGATTAAATACAAATTAGTCATATGCAATCTATTGAGAATTTTCTTAACAATTTACCTTTATTTGCATATACCTAATCTAGCTTCACATCTATCAAAAGTCTTTGATCTTCTCAATAACTCACATTCCTTCGTTCTTTTTTTAGGATGTTATCCTTGAAAGGAAAAACAGAACTCTTATACAATCTTGTTTGTAGTTCACAGTCAAAATTTTGTGTAGTTATAAAACACACTAATAATATTAAAACTAAATTAACTACTAAAATGTTTTCTGAGATGGAAAAGACACTTACAGACATATGTGTATTATGAAATGTTTTAAACTTTTAACGTTATAGAATGAAATAAAAGTTTTATCTGTAAAGTGATGTCTTTAGTTTAAAAATATAATCTGATAACGTGAAACCTATTTTAATAAATTTTATTAAATTAGTATGTATGCTCGTGAAAAAACAATGATTAGGAATTATTTAAAAAAATGTGTACAGAAAACACATTAATGAATACTAACACACAATAATAACACTTTATAATCTATCATATGTTATAATAAAGTAGACGGTTGTGTCTTTGTTTATTACGATTTAACTAAAAAACAACTTACAAAATTTTGAGGAAACTTTTGCTGATAAGTTAGGCACATATCATTTGGGTAGTATGGGGGGAGGGGTTTCTTCGTACTTTTTTTGTCAAAATTGGGCTGTTTTTTATTTAAAAAAAAATAAAAAAGTAAAGTTCAAAAGATATCCCAAAAAAATAAAGAAAGAAGTTTGGGAGGTGAAAGTTCTCCAACAGAAATTGTACTAATTACGAGTTTTCTTACAAAATTCGTTTTAATCCAAGGGAACATCAGCGTCGATTAAAAATTATTAAATTTTATATTATATTTTGGCAATAACATTAGTAGTCAAGTTTGTTGGACTAAATTTGTGTTTATTTATATTGGGAAGTTTGTTATTTTTTTTTTATATACATACAAAGGTTCGGAGATGTTAATGTTTAGTGAGTGGGTAGAGAAAAGACAAATTAATAAATCCTTTTTTAAGACATAAAATTGTACTTTTGAATGTATTGTATTTGCCCTCTTATTCAAAACTGAAATTTTT
Source organism: Philaenus spumarius (assembly GCA_018207615.1). Lineage (NCBI taxonomy): Eukaryota > Metazoa > Arthropoda > Insecta > Hemiptera > Aphrophoridae > Philaenus > Philaenus spumarius. Next base: position 48,465 of record JAGFPH010000722.1, read on the forward strand.
GATGTTCTCAAATTTTTTAATATCAAAAGTATGTTTAAAAGTATTGATAAAAACAATGACGACAATTTTCATTAGGGTTAAAATATAGACCTCTAGTTTAGTTTGTTGGTTTTCTTTAATGGTTACCTTTAAAATGAGGGGTCTCACGATAGGGATCTCCATTTAAAAAATGTTGCAACCCACAAAATTTCCAATTTTTGATATGGGGGCAAAGTTTCCTCATACATTAAAAAGTTTATTTTTATGCCTTATAAATATTTTATGAATTTGGCTTTTCTCTATCCGCTCACAAAATAGTTACAGGGGTGTCTCCGGACTTTTCAGCTCCCTTGTATAATATGTTGTGCATTGATAATTTAGCTGACCTTTGAAAGATTTACCTAACAAAAATAATACTTGATTGATATAAAACGTACAATGTTGTGTATCATATTTATAATTCTAATGAATGAGAAGAATGTAGATACTGAACCTGCAAATAAAAACAATAAACTTGTGACTTAAACTTGTGACTGGTGTGTTTATGAGTCATGACACCAAATTTTAATTTATTTGTGTTTAATCCAACTACTTCACTTTCTCACGTACTTCGAAAATCTTCTGTGAAAATCTTTAGAAACATGCTTCTTTTTAACGTATTAAAATATAAAATAAGTCCTCTTTTTCTATTAACAAAAGTAAATACTGTAAAACAAAAAAATCAAGATACGCTATTTGCGTAAACTTAATTGACAAATTCTTTAAAAAATGTAAATTTATCATAAAGAATACGGAGACCTCAAAAGTTCATTGAATGAAGGAAAATCACAGTCAATGGTATTAAATAATGATAAAACAAATTTCAATATAGATCAAATTCAACTACAAATCAACTTCTATAAAAGCGAGTGTACGTGGAGTAACATTTAAAGAAGAAATCGCCTATTCGTTTAACTTAATAATATAACAGCTGATTTCACCCATCATCTGTATACGCAAACAAAACCTAGCGTATACTTTGAGGTTATGTTTACAACTTCAATCAATAATATAGTCTATAATATTAATATCTTCTAAATCATTTGATCTATCAATATGAAATAAAATCATGCAATTAAAAGATAATATTTTTATCTTTCTTTAATATATATAATAATATACATAAACAAATATTCCTACAGTTTTATAGTCCTTATAATTGTACACATTTACCGAGTTAAAAATCCCCGTCTAAATAGTTAGGTAGGCCTAGATAAAGTGTGTTGTTGAAATATTATTTTGTATAAATGATGTATTTCTGATGTGTATCTAATTAATCCTCCAGTGATTTTTCACGGGGATTTACTAGTACAAACATAAAAACAAATAATTATTAATTTATGTGATTGTCTTCTTACATTTCGTTCTTGCACATGACAAATACGACGACCTGTCATTATCAAATGTCTCTGTCAATGTATTAAACACTAAACATTTTACGAAATGCATACACCAAAATCAATATTAAAGATTAAAATTATACAGACGATACACGTGGTCGGTCGGCTTCTTTTGTATTGACAGTGAGATATGAAAATGACTTGTAGATAGTCGAAAATGCCATGAAAAAGATGAACAACTCAATAAAGATTGATCAACACATCACCTAAAGGTAAATTCATAATTATTGAATAATCCAGTAATCATAAATAAAAACATTTTTTTAACCAATATTAAAATCAAAATGTTAAGGTTTGTTATTTTTAAATTAAAATAATATTATAGAAATACATACAATCAGAGTGTAAGTACAACGAAATATGCAATTTTTGTATAAGGTAGTAAACAATATTCTCCCATTTATCTATTTTATAGTCGAGCTTCATCCATAGTTCCTTGTTTTTCCTCCACATCTTGCATGCAATTTCTTCTTAACCTCGTTTCTTTCTTGTCCATACTCACAGTAAAAGATTTTCTGCTGAATCTTTTCCCAGGCACCCTATCTACATGCTCCTTCCAGCTAATCTTTTTATCCATTTTATTACACTCACAATGATTTCGTAGTTTCAAAAAGATCTTAACTCTCCTTTTCATTATTTTAATTTTTGTGAAGTAGCAAAGTAGATTTTAGATTAAAATTATCAAAAGACGCTTTGTTTTCAGTTTTCATCCATAATTTAATTTAAGCTGAACTAATTAGTTTATGTCCCGTAACTATCTTCTCTTTTTATAAGACGCGTTTCGGAGATTTACTCCATCATCAGACGCATATCACTCTTGCGAGGTCGTCAAACATTACATAAAAAGCACATAAACACAAACACGTGGGGTGCATCGCGTACGGTGGTCCAAGGACAATTGTTACAAGATTAAGTAACCATACGGTGACGTTTGGTAGCAAGCCCGCATGGTTACTTAACCTTGTAACGACAGTTGACCTTGGACCACCAAAAGGGATGTACAATACGCGTAAAAAATGTTTTAATATGTTTTCAGTGTTTGTGTTTATGTGTTTTTTATGTAACGTTTGACGACCTTGCAAGAGTGATATGAGTCTGATGATGGAGTAAATCTCCGAAACGCGTTATATAAAAAGCTTAATTATATTACGTTGACTTGAATACCAAAGAAACATGATTCTTTAATTTAGTTCATAGTTGTTATTTTTATAGAAGTTATTTTATCCGTGCAAAAAGTACTATTTAAAGAGACAAAAAATCTTGAAATTATGTTTGTTCTTATTAATTAAAAAAAATTCCACACGAGCTTAACTCATTTTCGAACCGCTACTTTGAGCTTTAGATTTAGATACACTGACCCCTTAGCCGTAATGCTAAAAAAAAACCACTTACTAAAACTAAACCTCTAAAACACCTTCAAGTTAGATGCCATTTCAGATGTCTCGGTCCTCTCGCTAATTATAAGCCCAACGTAATCTCCAATATCTCAAACATGTCACACAGAGCATTATAATTCGCAACCATTAAACCTAAGGCATCTGCATAGGCATGTGTATTGATTTATACGTGATATTGCTTCTTAATTAATTATAATGTATCCATTACAATATACAAGGCTAAACCGAACAGCAAAGCAATCACCTCTCTCTTGCAATATTAACTACTTTAATTGCCCCGTATACAACTAATACTTTTATTTTGCTACTCATAAACGTAATTTGCATAAGTTTTATCATGATTTATCATGTACACTAGTTTGCCCATTGTAAGCTCTGGAGAAAGTATGTAAATATATGTCTAATTAAAAATAATGCTGAGTAGATCTACATCTATGTCACTAATTTTGAGTTAAGTTTACTTGATTCTGTTTGACTTTAATTATAAGTTTGTGTAACGAGTTTTGAAATCTATATTCAAATCACTTGCTTCGCTACTGTGACGACATTTGCAGATTAAAAAGTTAACTAAAGTTTGATGTAAGCCTAATTGTATCGTGTAGTTATTTATACAAGAATATTTTCACTAACTTAAATGCGTATACAGGGCATTTTAACTGGGCCACCATTGAGATCTACAGAAGTACAGCAAACTTTAAATAGGGGACTTCACCTGCTTTTTAGTGACTATTAAAAACATGAATTTGAATCTTCAAAAATGTGCCACCATTTCCAATATGGCGAACAACTTTCAAATTTCTTATAGAACACCTAGTTTTTTATTATGATATTGGATTTTAAAAGTTATTTTAAGACTTTTTTCTTCTTGGTATAGTTTAATACGAATAACCGTTTAAAAGTTAGAGGTTTATAAAGTTTTAAAACACTCTAACTGAGCGGATATTTTGGTATGGAAAAGTTTTTGAACCAACTAATAAAACTTAGTTTAGACAAACAAATACATTTTCTAATTCAACAAATTACCCTTTTTGTTAATTTTTTAAAACCATAATATGGAGGAATAACGTGACAAAACTACAAATTTGTTACACATGAAAAATTCAGGGTCTTCTATACCTTGCGTAAAATAGCAAAAAATATGCACTTCGTACTACCGTGTTTCGGACGCCGTTTTTCAATTTAAAAAGTTGTGAAACATCTTAAATTGTTCTTAAAGGCTTTGTGCTTTGGTCTTACATCTCATAATTGAAAGAAATCGTCGGCAACTCCTTTCAATCAACAGTTTAAATGAGTCAAAATCGATTATTTTTAACGCATTTTTTGGAAATTTTAAGCAATAATTTCCATATTTTAAGCTAACACGTAAAAAATATAAAGCCTTCTTTATAACTTAACGTAGTTTCCCAGATTATTAATTTATAAATAGAATCCGAAACACGGTATTACGAATGCATGTTTCAACGATTTTGCGGCTTGAGTCAGGCCTTTTGCATTGAAATCATACTGTACACTCGGGAGTTTTCTTCAAGGTAAAGAAGAGCCTTAAGTTGATAACAGTAGCATCTGTTGTTTCTCATTCTTGCAAATTGCTGATTAACGAAAGCCCTCTGTTTATTTGGCTACAAGTTCTCATTTTAATGTACAGTTTTTATTGTTTTTATAATCTAGAATACGGCCAACTTTAAAATTTGTTATGGAACATCCTATGTTTTAAAATGGACACCTATATAACGTACACGAATTTTGTATTATATATATTCTGAATAGACGTAAAACATTTACCTGCATTAGGTAGTTACGTTTTACAATTTGGTAATAAACATTTGACTACTTAACAAACTGACAAAGGTTAAAAACGGTCACATTTATACAGGTTTAATAATTACTTCATAAATATTACAGTTGTTGTTTTCTGTTCAGGAAAATAAGTCAAAACTTTGATCAGCTGACTAATTGTTAAAAACAAGTAGTGACATTTCGCTAATAATAAATCAGCCGTTAGTAAAAAAAAATACTATAAAACAAACCGCAACAGTTTGAAAGCATTTACGTTTTGGTTCATTTTTAACTAATTTAAAGTAATAAAATGAGACAGTTAACATTTTAGCGGAGTATGGGAAAGTTTGAGCCTCAAATTGATGTATATGTTATGAGGGCACGTTGAGTGGTTCTGTCATACTAAGAGTGAAATCCTGAAATATAAATAACAGTGGGAATTTGTACGATTTTATTTGAATTTTTTAACAAACTTAAATGGAGGAAATGGTAAATTTTATATTACTTTCTCACTATACTATAGTGTAAACCAATTTTAGTAAGCACTTATGGCCCTAGAGGAAGCTACATACCAAATTTCATTTCAATCCGTTCGGTAGTTTTTGATAAATCGTGATGAGTCAGTGAGGTTAAAGAAAGTATATTGATCGCAACAAAAATCGATGTTGAGATTTTTGTGGAAATATCTGTTTTGGGACCCCCTGAGTCCAAAAAAGTGGTTTTTACAAAATGTCTGTCTGTATGTCTGTCTGTATGTATACAAAGCTAGAGCGAAAATTATTCGATCGATTTCAACCAAATTTCAACCAGACATGTCAAGTAGGCCTGTATGGATGCACAAAAAACGGTTTTGAATCATTTTGAAAAACAACCCCCTTTTTGGTAAAAAAAACCCAAAAAAATCTGTTATTATTTTTAAAAAAAAAAACGGCTCTAACGATTTTGATCAAATTTGGCTTACTGTATTTGTAGCCTTTAACGTACCCTACCATTTGCAAAAAACATCTTTCTAAAAATTATCGTTTAGCTAATAATTTTTGAGGGTTTTTGAGGGTTTTGTAGCTATAAATGGGGTTGTTTTTAAAAATGTTTCAAAACCTTTTTTCGTACATCTATACAGGCCTAATTGACTTGTATGGTGCAAATTTGTTCGAAATCGATAGAAGAGTTTTATCTCTAGATAATAATACAGTTAATATAGTTAATCTCCTACTTCAATAAATCACCTCTCCTACCCCACCTACAATTGTGAAGTCACAGTGAATCTGTTTAATAATTTAAATATGTTTGTGAGAAAGTATGTGCCAGTTCCTGGTACCGTTTATTTTGGAAAGTATCGAAATGTTTTGATTCAAATTGGTGGTCTTGAGCCCACGTTAAATGGTTCTTGCCAATCATAGGGATAGTTCCTACAAAAACGTTCTTCCATTTAAATAACATGGAGTAGTTTTTTAATCGTCTGTTATCTTTGAAATAATTATATTCTTTATTTGATTTATTTTTGTAAATCTGAACTGTGAAACGTTTAAAATGATACTTCGTTTGTACAAATTGATTGAAAAAGAAGAATTTCCTTAGCGAATTAATAAAATATGAGATTTTGAGTAGATGCATCTACGTCACTGATTATAAGTTACATATAAAACGTACTTCTTACTTTTCCATTTGACTTCAACCATGCATTTGAGTAATGCGTTTTGAAATAGATGTCTTATCATCAGAAGAATGCTGTTAAAGAGCGATCTTTAGGAAATTTATAAAAATACAAACCTCTTAAATATTTGTTTTGCAACTAAAATCGTAACAAGGACATTACCTTGGTTATACTGCGACCATTCAAGGATCAAGCGAAATAGCCTACAGATTTCTTGAATTTTTTTGTTTAAAGTAAAACTGGCAAAACACCTCAAGCCTTCGGTTTTTTTTAAACAAATGCTTATCAAGTGAAACCGCGAGAATTATTACGACTTGAAGAAATAAAGATAAATCGTAAGCCACAAGGCTAAGACCTGTGTCATTACTTATCGAACTTTACAAAACTGTGTATACAGTATGTTTGATGTATAGTTTTCATGTATAGAAAAGTGGATATTTATCTCTTTAGTTATAATTATTTGCGGTATCTGTTGTTTGCTAATTTAATGATGTAACTACGTTTACATGGTCATGCAATAAATATACATGAGAAGGAGTTATTTATCCCTATAAACCAGTTATCACCTGATTCGGTTTGGGAAAGTGGTTTCGTTATTTTGCTCTTGCATTTTCTACGAATTTTGTCAGTTCTTGAATTACTTTTGGTTTTCTATTCCAATTCCAAAGTTGTTTGTCTTGTGATATCTCAGTTACCTAATTATTTTCGGGATTTGATTTCAACACAGGCTATATAACACTAGGTTATGTTAACTATTTAATTTGTGTAACTTAATCTACGAGTTGTAAATATAAAAGTCCACCATTAGAAACCGACTTTAAAAAATGCAATAGTAACTACGACAAAGGAAGTATGAATGCTTTTTTTATAATGAGAAAGTGTTTCCATACGAATTTGTAAAACCAGAAAGATGATGTGAACGTTAAACAAACAATAACAAGTTATGGTCTGATAATAATACAGTTAATTATAACAAGAAGGTGCTTTCGTTAAAGAATATGTTGAAACTTGAGGCACAAGGCAAAACGTATAACAGAACAAAAATATTAAAATAAAGTTTAAAATACAAGGCAAATGTTCTTTATCGAAAACGGAACCTAACTCATGTACATTTCAAACATACGTGGAGGGTAATTTCTCGTGACTGTACATATCAAAAATGATCAATTTTAATATTATTTAAAATTAAATTACCAACTCAAAAATTACAAATTTAGTTGCGTTCAAGAAACAGTAATTCAATAGGCACTCCAACAAATTACTTTTTAAAGGCCTCTTCAACTCTTTATCATTAGTAGTAAAACCCTTGCAGGATTTATGTTAAAGATGGTAAAGATCTCTGGCAACTGGAAAGGAATGGCAAGACGGAACTAGCGAGTTCAACTACAACCAACATTTTGGAAAGCTATTATTAAAACTTTAATTAAATAGCATTTAAGCAATATATTTACTGTAGACTACTTCTAGACTAAGTTGTTTGAACAATAAATATCCAATACCATTCCAATATATTCACACAATATTTTACTGGGATGGAAGATTGATAAAGGATAATTGATTGACAATGTCAAAGAAGGCTCCTGCCGGGGTTATTCTTTGGAACAGTATTGTAAAATACATTACCTCGAATCTCGTGCTTTTACGTAGTTGATATTCCATCATTTTATTTAAGATATAGAGACTTATTTTCAATAACAAATATATAATGCATAAATATTAATGATTACAAGTAAAAGTATAGTAATAATTACATAACGAGTAGAGCAACTCCTTAAAAACATTTTAAATTAATCATGGCTAATTTATTAACTCAAATGTTTATTTTTTAACATTTTTGTATCAGTAAATCGTTGTTATTTCTATAGTATCAATGTTTATCCAATCCCTTAATATTTTAAGGAGATAAAATTGAATGAATTTATTGACCTAACACCAACTCTTATTAATAGTATCTTCTAAACAAATTTGAATTAAAATTGTATGCACACACTGGACAATATTGTCTATTTAATAAATAATAATATTACCCTAGGAGGGGATTAAATAACTAAATTGAACTTTTTTTCGTAACGACTTTTCTTTTTGCCAATTAGACTAATGAAGACGAGTGGCGAAATAACTAACGGAAATAGAAAATGACTGGATTTTAACTATCGGAATCCTACCGAGTGTCGTCGTCCCCAAATAAACTTTTAAAGTTCATATATCAACTAACTTAATACTAATATAATTACTTATAATACACTTACTTAATTTAATTGCGAACTTAGACTGATCATGTAAGGAATAATTTACCCATTCTGAAGCACGCCTACGGTGGACCACATGCTATACTACCAGTGAAACTTACCTACTCCCCTTGCAACTTAAAGTATTCATTAAAGCTTTTATGGGTACGTAAATTTTGTAGGGCGAGTGTAAAGAAACCCATCTTGATATTCCTAAACAGCTGTGTGTTTACGGGATGTTACTAAAAATACTTTCTTAAAAAATAAAAATAATAAATTATTATAAAAAATTATTTGTTTGTGACGCCACTTTCGAACATCTTCTTCTGAGTGAGTGCCGGACATTGCAACTGCCCTACCTTCGGTCTCTAAACACCCTAACACTTGAACACCATCTTCAGAAACAATACGTGTATCAACTGATGTAGTTTTTAGCCACATGGACTGGTATAGATGGTGTATGCTCAGATTGAAAACGACTTTAATCAAACTTTAATCGAAGAGTTAATAATTTTTAACTGTGCTATAGGCCATTATTCACCATGCATTTTACGAAATGTGACTGAGCTGCAAATGTAAAAGTTTTAATCTTGTAACAAAACTAAAGTAAGAACATTTTAATAGTGCAGGAACAATACCTGTCTGGTCTTTTTTAAATTTTATTTACTAAAATACATTTAGGTGTACATTTTCTACGCCATGCCTTATCTTAACACTCATCCACCATCTTGCCGCTACCATATTTGTTTGCATTTAACACTGGAATCATTTACTGATTATAATTATCAATTCGTCAGGATTATAATAATAAAAAATTCACGTAAATCGTTTAAGTAGAAGTGGGTGAAAACATAACTAAAAGATTTACTTTCATTGTTTAAAGAGAGTTGTTGAAAAAATAAAACTGACTGTTATGGCATAACCGTTAAAAATATACTAAACCAGTAATTTTAAAAATCTTGACATTGAAAAGACATCTACAACATATTACGGGTTCGCTCATTTCACTGCAAAAGTGATACGAAATTGAGAAAAACTGTCAATATGCTGACTAAACAGTTAGAAATGTATTAAAACAATATGCATGTGGACAATTTTTCCCATGTGTGTTGCTTTAAAAAGCTCATCGCGTTGAAAAACTAATAATAATACAGAATTTATTTCTCGTGTACATAATTAATTTATATAATAATTTATAAAAATTATACACAACCATATATGGAAAACTAAAATATGTTCCGTAATAAAATAATTTGTTCTCACTTATCTTTACAAATTAGGGTATGTACATTCGTATATTTACACAATTTTATTTACCTCAGGTAGTAAATAAATTATATAAGAGATTATTAAAAATAATTACAATTTAGTTTTATTAAAAGGACGGGCTGTAAATTAACACATGATAAACCCAACAGCAATAGTCAGATTCAAATCTACGACAGGAATCGTGGCATACTGAAACGACAGCATCATTCTAAAGTAACACAAGTTTGACTTATATATATATTTTCACTATTAACTACATTTTTGCTCAATATTGAGTTTGACTTATGATGCACTAAATAGAGTAGTACTTGTTACTATGTTACGCGTCACTTATATTTATACAGAATGTATTGGGGGCGTGGCCTAACGTAGGGTCAAATTGCCTAACTGCATGGCGTATTCAACAGACTGATCGAGAAATTGATAGAATGATCCTAGCTCCTGACCACGAGTCAAATTGGCCGATCATCTTACGAATCGAATCAGTTTCAACTCCCGTTCCTTTATACTTGAATTTGAAACATACGGTTAATGGTTTGACGTGCTTTGTCTTTCAATTACTATTTTTAAAATAGTTTGAGGTATAAGGTATCATTTCTTATAATTTGGAAATGCTTATCCTATACTGGAAAATAGTATTGGGCTTACAGTAAAAATAGGCTTTGTTTAAAATTTGTAATTTCTTTGTCCCGGCTAGCTATAAATTAAAAGTAAATAAGATCTGAAAGACAATTAGTTCAAATAAACAAATATTTAAAAAATTTACCTATTAACAGAATAGTACAAATTGAAAATATTAACTTTTTTTCTGAACTTAAATTGTAGCTTTCAAATTAGACTGTACAAAAACAGGCTTCTATAACTAATGACTAATTGCTGAATGATTATTGGGTGGTAATGTGGATCGAATTACAACAAAATATATAATATAATGAAAATGTTTATAAATAATTATTATTCTTTAATTTGCAAATTGTTCACTTTATGAGCTCACTGATTAAGTTTTAAAAATAGTCCTGGATACTTTTGAAGTTAACTTTTTAATTAGTTATTTGATAATTGAGTCATACTGAAAGAAGGTATGGAACACTTACTTGTCAGATGACGTTTAATAATAATTATTTAATTTGGTTTACCTGTGTTGTGTTGCGTAGTACTATATTTCATCTAGCTTTTATAAACCTTTTACACACAAGGAGGTTTTTTTAGGTCCTCACTGCTTAGTGGCAAGATTCATTATATCCCTGTCCATCATGCATTTTCATTCCTTTGTTGGTAATGTTATTCTTCTCCCCTAGCAGGTGACTAATTTAGTTCTGGTTTCAGTATCCAGATCCTGGTGACTTCTGATTATACAATTTTTTTTATTCACAATGATTTGAATGATGATATTCATGAGATGAGTGATATAATGAATGGCAGTACATATTTTAAATGGTGAATGAGTTCAATTTTTTCAGTTTTCTTTACCAGAAAATTTCATTGCTACCGTTTCAGGGTTTCCCAATCGTTTTGGTCGATATAATTCAATATTATATTTCCTCTGATTAATACGCAGCAATATGGAAAGGCAAAATTCATATTAAATGATTAACAACACACAATATGATTATGGTGAATAATATAGAATATCCTATTGAGCTCCGATATCAAGTTTCATAATAGGTAATGATGCAGTTGCACTTCCGGTAGCACAGTTTCCGTATACAACACCGGATATAAAATCTAATTTCCGTTAGTTTTGACGCCACTAAGGATATTACCGATTAAAAACTAAACATTGGTGTACATGTTTATAGGTAATTAATCTTATTAAAGTCTACTAAATTCAATTTTACTGGCATACAATTTCTCTATATTTATATTTTTTTGAAGAAATGTAGGCCTACTACCATTTTTAAATATATTTATTACTTCACAATAGAATATACTACCAGCCTAATTTGTTTCTTGTTTTAAAGTGATAAATAATGATTTTTTTTAAATTAACAATTTGTATTATTTACACGTTTTTTTATAGTTAATGGTAGATCAACTTAATAAGACGGTAAACGGTGGGTGTATGAAAGTTGTTCTTATACTGGCTACAAATAATTTTTTGTTATTGTTCTTTACTACTTATATTTTGTATATGTATTATAATAGTAGGGTTTATTATACGTGTAAAAATATTAAAATTTTGTTTTATTTTAAATAGAATGTTATTGGAATGAACACTTCTTCACCTAGCACTTTTTGGATAAGGTAAAATATACAACGTTCATAAAGTCCATTTAACCCCCCTTATTATTTTTTTTACTGAAAATAAGTTAACAAAACTTTGTATATTTCTTGTGTTACATAGGAGGATACAGCTTTTTACATATCAGACCCTTTATGATTTTGTGGGGCTTAGGGGAGAAAGGGGTTAACAATGTAAAATATAAAGGTAGATCATGTAATACATAATTGAAAAGCTACAAATTGGCCCAAACTAGAGCTTATTATCTTTCAAAGTAATGGACAATAAAAGTTCTGGAAAATTATATTTTTATATAACACCAAATAATAATAATAATAATTTACTTGCCGTTCGATACATTCAGTGCAAAAGACATCGTACAAAATTAATTTTAAGTTAACATCAGGTTTGTAAATACTATATATTAATAATCTCTAAACATATTCATGCATACATTATCACACAAAATAAAAACAGGTTGAAAATGTATCACATCATTCTTAAACAAGGCATGTTCTTATCCGTAAAAAAATCATTTCAACCTTGTCTTCATTTAAGCAGTTCATTTGTAAAAAGGTAAAACTGAGTGCTATCACAACAAATATCAGGAACAAAATGAGGGAGGTATTGCTATCCTATCAGTACATGAAAAGTGGTGCTTATCGGTTACTCATACAGTAGAGAAAGTCAGGAGCAAAGGTTAACGGTTGTATTCGTATTCCCGGTTCCAGTTACAATTTTCCCTGAAGTTTTCCCAGAGAAACTCAGATAAACTAGCGGTACCGTACTACATTTATTTACACTTTCTATTTTTAAAATGTGTTTAACCACAACCTTCAACTTAATTATTCCTAATATTAACAAATTAATAACTTGCTTTGGTGTGATGATAAAAATAAAATTTTCCAGAACTTTGATTGTCCATTACTTTAAAAGGAAGAAAGATACTAAGCTCTAGTTTGCGCCATTCTATTTCTCTTTTCATAAGCTTTTCAAAATTGTGTATTACATGACCTACCTTAAACCCCCCAAAATCATAGTGGTTAAGATATGGCAAAAAATGTGTCCTGCTGTGGAACACAAGATATACAAAGTTTTGTTAATTATTTTCAGTAACAAAAATAATAAAGGGATTAAAGAGACTTAATGAACACTCTGTATACGCGAGATGCTTTAAGTGAGAGGCTTAGAGTTATTGATTTTGTCGATGATTTCTTCTTCTTCATTGGTTTACACACGCACTTATATAAACCTTACGTTTAATATAACAGCTGATCGTAAAAGAAGAAGAAATCAACGAAATAAAATAGGCAGTGGTAAATTCAATGGCTTTAATAACACACTGTGACATAAAAACAAAATAATTTATTAAGTGTAGTAAATTTATGTTTTTATTTATTAAAATTTTTAATGTGTATCATATCTAATTTTAAATATGATAAGTGTTTTTGAGTGTTTGAGTTCTGATGATGCCTAAAGAATAAGGTGAAACAGCTGTAAAGTCATTAAACAGCTACAAGTGATTGCTAAGGCAAGTAACTAAATTAGTATTATATATATATTAATAGCAATCGGACGTGGCTGTACATACATTAATGGATTTTTTTTAAACCGAACGGCTGAAAAGATCTTCTTGAATAATAGCTAAGGACACCCTAAGTTAAGTCACATTGAAAAAGAAAAAAAGTTAATCAAAATCGGTTCATCCGTTTGGAGCTATGATGTCACAGACACACAGATACACACGTTAATCTTATAACACTCTTCTGTTTGCTTCGTTGGTTAAAAATAACTCACAATTAGGTAGTCTATGAACCAATTATTTTGCGCAAACGAAAATGTAAAATTACGTCTTTGATGTTTACTAAGTGATTCAGAAGTCTGGCTATTTACATCATCTTCTAGTTTACGTTTTCATTAGTGTACAGCATCGAGCTATCGTTATGTATTTAATTTATAGGTTAAATTTCTACATTTTCAGAAATACATTTTATAATCAGATCCAACAGTCCAGACGATAATACTTAACTAATTAATAGTTTCTCCTCAATCAGTCTTCTTGTTCAGTTAAATCATTAACTACAAAACAAAACAAAATATTAAAAAATGTTTTATAAAATAAATATAATGAATATAGTTAAATTACGTGAAAGATATATTTGAATATTAAATTTAAGTATTAGATTTATTTAAGTATAAACACTCCCAACTATTATCAGTAGCTGTAATCGGTCATATATCCTCCGTTCTCTGCCATTATCATATATATATAAATTATTTCCTTTGTCCTTTATTGGCCTTGTGTTCTATGGAAGATGTCCTTTACCCTGGGTCGTTTGGCTTATGTATTATTTACAATGTCCCATCTCCTCTGTAATTTGTACTACGTCCTCTGCCCTCAGTAGTTGGTCTTCTTTAATTTGTCCTTTATTTTTGAGATGTTTACTGGGCCGATTATTTAGTTTAGCCCACCAAATTCTGTTACACTAAATGGTGGGTTTGCTTTATGCTTCTGGTAATCAACCAACACACCGGGTTTAACGCTTAAATACAACCAACTTAAAACAACCACTTACACGGGTAGCCAGCTTTGACCAACACCAAAATTATATAAGAACAATTATTAAACACACAAAGCACTAGACACTATTACACTATTAGGTTAATAGGGCATTCCCAGCCTTGTTACGCTATTGGCCCAAACCTAGACTAACTCACATCGCGGGAATATACACTGTCTAATCGGCCAACGCAAAAGCGGTAGCCATAGACAATTTTCTTAGCCGGCCATAAGACAATTATACAATAACAAGGAGAAAACTTAGCCGGTAATCTTTGATCAATCCGCGATGCAGTACAAGCCTGAATGGTGAAGAGATGGTGTCTGTGGCAAAACCAGTTCCTGGATATAGTTCAGACGCTGCTCAATGAGTACTTGATCATTGGTGACATTTGATATAGATAAATTGTGACAGGCTCAGGTTCTCTCATACGATCCTAACCCGGATCCTGAGCGCGTCACATTTTGTGTCCTACATCCTATGCCCTATGTTTCCTTTCCTGTGGCATTTTATCGCCAGTTTATCTGTGTCCTCTCTGTTCTATCTTTTGAAAAGTTCTCTCAAAAACTATAGTGCATAGAAAGAACAAAATTTACAGGAAGGTGTTAATTAACCTTAACGGGTTCCCAGTGTATTTTCGTTTTTTCAGCAGTTAATTAAAATGAAACTTATTTAATCTTTATTTCCCCGTTTTGTTAATGTGGGCGTATAAAACAGCTGTAATTTAAACTCACATGTTACTAATCGCAGTGCCGCCAAAAATAAACCCCGAATCAAGTAAATAACAGTTTATTTTAAACAAAAATACAAAGATCAACAAAAATGAAATAACTATAACTACCTTTTTAGGTTATGTTTGCAACTTAGAGTTTAGATTATTTGCTTATAGTATAAGGGATACAGATATAGTAGAAATTGTAGTGCAAATTTATAAAAGCTGACGAGTTGCAACAATTGAACTCACAACCAATCAGTAGATATTGAGATACCTTGGTGCGACGGTAAAACGTCACTGATAAGGAATAGGGAGAATTTTTGGTCATCTGTGTAAACAAAGGTAAGAGTCTGGCGCCAGTCTGTAAACAAATATAAGCTGTGTAAACAAAGATAAGAATTAAGTAAACACTTCAAAGTTTACTGATAAGGAATGTGCATAAAATGTTGTCCACTGTGTCAACAAAGCTAATCTAAGTAAATAAAGATTAATTTATGTAAATAATTAGTTGTAGTCTTACTGATCGATTTCTACAGGTCAAAGTCCAGGGATACTATGGCGCATTACATCAAGTATTTTTAAATGAATCATTTAGTAAATTTCCACACCGGTTTTGGAATATGAATCCTCATTCGACATCACACACGCACAAATTTTAAGTTATTCTACATTCGCTATCTTCAAATTAGTCATTGTGATAAATAACTATAACTATAAATAATGTTATCTAAATACAACGGTAGCGTAAATAACGTACGGTTAAACATCACATCGTATAAAATTCATAGAAAATATATTTCCCGATTAATTATTTACAAAAGATTTTCAAAATATATTTAAAATGGTTTTCTAAAATAATTCACATAGTATTATAAATATTTCTGTTGTTACTCAACACCACTTTGGTGTAAACAAATATAACACCGTCTACTTGGATGCGTAAGAAAACCCGAATAAAAATGCGCAATAAATAACGTAATTACCTTATAATTATGTTTAGTATTATTGAGCTTATATGTATTATTTTTAATAAATCTCAAGTTTTGTTTTCAAAATAAATTTTAAGTACCAGAAACTATGAAAAATGTATATAAGTGCACAGAAGTTTAAGAACTTTAAAGAATAATAACATTATGTTATTACATTCACGTGACTGTTACCACGACAAATTTTAATACATCAGTAATAATTTCATCATTTCTGAAAAGCAGTTGTGAAGCTAAATCGTATTAAAGGAACGACTAAACATTGCATGTTTTATAATAAAGTCTAACGAGCACTTCTCACGTACTTAATTAAGTTTTTTCTTACTCTGACTATGCAATTTTTGTATTTCACAAATTTTAAGATCAACTTAAACATGTTTAAGAAATATTTCCTCACGTTAAATCTGCTAAATCAGTCGATTTAGTTGATTAAAATACTTCGTGTGATATTGCAAAGCCCGTCAATTATTATTGACTATGTATAATAACTCTACATGAGTTATGGAGTGCAATTTATTTCGATAAAATTCCCCTCCGTGCATTGTCTATGTGATTAATTATATTTGTTTACTTTATGCATTGATTCTGTCGCGCTGTTCATGCACCGATAACGATGGTTGTATTGCATTTCCGGTAAATTAACTAATATTGTATCAAAGCTACAATACGGGTTTGCATCGGCATAAAAATTCCTTTCTGTTGAGCCTATTGGAATGCATACTTCGAATTCTGTATTCACTTCGTATGAACGTTTATTTGATGAAATGTTGCTTTTAAAGAAAAATTCTTAAAGAGTTGACAACAAAGTGAAATGAGATTAGAGCGGTAGATGCAATAGAATGAGATAGAACACAAGATGTGCCGGTATTTGAACAAAATATTATTTCAAGTATTAAATTATACTTTGAGAAGTATTTTAAAATCAAATACCAGAAATACCGTAATTATGATCAACATTTTTCGTTTCCGTAGTATATTTTTTCGAAAATATTTCTATTTCACTATAGAACGTTTATTAAACAGCCCTAATTTTGCAACCCTGCTGAAGGCACACGATACATTAAAACAATGTTATAATAGAATTCGTTATTCTCTTCTGTATTTGAGCAAGAAATATTTACTTGCCCTAAATAGTTTACTTCAAAGTAAAATGAAGTAAGAGAGGTTTAAGTAATAGAATTTGATAGCGTACCTATATAATTTAGCGTTCTATTTTCTGCAAGTTTAGTATTTTTTCAATATTATTATTACGATTTAATTGAACTTAAGGAAATATTTTAATATAAAATACTGCAACTATTACGTTTTTAGTGAAAATTGTGGACACGTTTTTCGGTGTAAACAGGATGTTTAAAATATAATTCACCTACTTTTTACTGCATTTTTTTTAATGCCTTGTACAGTTAAATTCGTCAATGTGTACATAAAACATGGCCTTGTACAGTTAATCCGTCAATGTGTACTTAAAATATGGCCTTGTACAGTTAAATTCGTCAATGTGTACTTAAACATGGCCTTGTACAGTTAAATTCGTCAATGTGTACATAAAACATGGCCTTGTACAGTTAAATTCGTCAATGTGTACTTAAAACATTACCTTGTACAGTTAAATTCGTCAATGTGTACTTAAAACATTACCTTGTACAGTTAAATTCGTCAATGTGTACTTAAAACATTACCTTGTACAGTTAAATTCGTCAATGTGTACATAAAACATGGCCTTGTACAGTTAAATTCGTCAATGTACACTTCAAACATATATAATACAAAAGTTCTTGTTTTGAGTAGGAAGTTTATAATTTAACTTTTTTTATTTATTTATTTTTCATGAACAGTTAACAATAGGTTTACTATGTTTCACATATGTTAATATTATTCTGTTAGACGTCGTGCGGTAAATACGTAAAAAGTCTAAAACTAAACTTTTATAGGTTTTATTTTATATTTGTTTTAAGTGTTTGTTAACTTCATGTATATGACTGTGGTTTATTGTTCTTTATTCATGTTTTTATACAGTTGTTTATTGAATCTTTATAAAATTTAATAGCTTATTATTTTTAATGAGTTATATTTTTGGTTTAATTTTGTTCTTACAGGCTAAGTTAATTCGTAGTAAGTAGTTTTAAGTCTGTGTGTTTAGTTTCATATATTACTAACGGTATCTAATGATGAAGAAATGAAATAAAAAATATTTATTCTTTGGTTTTCTGTATTACAGTTCATACACATAATATAATATGTACTAAAGAATATTTCCTACAAGTACCTAATCCCGTTTGTAGGTAATGTGTTGTTGTTTACAGAGATACAGAAAGAGAAAGCTAAGAGGGGGAAAATAGAGATAATACTTGAATCTAAATAAGTTTAACTTTAAGAGGTTGCCAGCTTAGGTAATAAGTATCGTCTTATTTTTCAGTTTTAGCAAATGTTGGTTTGGTGCCATTGTACATAACGTAATGGTCTATTTTTCATAAATTTTGAAAGTAATTACTGTATTACTGTTGACATTTAATGTTACAATATCTTCGAACGTAACACATTTAAAAAATTACTTTATTCACATGTGTTGCCCAAACCGTTGAAAAAGGAAATATAATTTGAATGTGTTTTTCTATATTTTAACTCAAATATTTCAAATTTAGTTGAGTTTAAGAAAGTCTAATTTCAATATGCACTCTAAACATAGCATTTTGTTAATGTCTCTTCAATTCTTCAACAATAATAATAAAAGATATTCGCTGTCAATTTTAAAACAAAAGGTGATAAAATACAGGCACTAATGGACTCAGACAACTGGAAAGGAATAACATGAAAAAACTAGCAGGTTCTGATACGAAGAAAATTTTGCGAAGTTCGGATACAAACCGTTTATTTCTGGGACGAATTGTTTGAACAATAAATATTCAATACAATTTCAATACATTCGCAATAAATATTTTACTGGGATTCAAAGAGTGATAAAAGATAATTGATTGACAATTTCACAGAAGGCTTCTGCCGGGCTTATTCTTTGAAAGAGTATAGTGAAATATATTACGTCGAGTCTCGTGCTTATTTGCTGTTCCATCATTTCATTTAAGAAATGGAGACTTATTTTCCATAGCAAATACTGGTAAATTTTATACTTTGTTATTTAAAGAAATAAAATGATGTTACTTTAAATGAGCAATTCTTCTAACTATCTTTGTATCTGTCGCGGATCTCGAAAACGCCTCTAACGATTTAGATGAAAATTATCATTTAAGGGTTTTTTGACGTCAAAAATCGAATTCGCTAGGTCTTATGACTGCAAAAATGCGCATAAAATTTAAACTATGAACTTCTTTTCATACCACCTTTCAAGTTACTTAGAAGGCGAACAGATACAACTTCTTTTTATACCACCTTTAAAGTCACTAAGTATTCAAATACATACACTATAGGTACAACCCAGATGTTAAAAATACTGAGCGATGCTCGGTCACCCAGGCACAAACGAGCCAAAGATTAGAGAGAGTCTTTAGCAAGTTTTCCAAGCGAAGCGAAGCAATCACCTGAGGCCGTATGCTGAAGCGGGGTTGGGGCGCGAAGCCCTTAGTATATATAAAATAAAATGACATTCATTTATCAAAATTGGTTCAGTATTATTAGGCTGCAGGTTGTAAACGTTAAAAAAAGAAGTTCGTTATCACCGATTTAGAAGTGTTTTTTTTTTCAAATACAAATGTTTCTTTTTAAACTAAACAGATTTTAATGATTGTATTTTTAAAAGCTCTACTAAGGAAAATTAAACCCGCGAGGTCTGGATTCTTCACGTCAAGTGCCATATACTGTACACTGCCGCTTGATAAGGCGGAACGCTGCCACGTTATTAGACAACCATCTATGCCCTCGCATTCATGCACATTCGCACACTTTCGTCTAGGTTCAACGTGAATGTACAGGCGGCATACAAGCACGCATGAAAATTCAACTATCATATTATATCATACCTTATTCATAAGTCTGTCATATTTTTAAATGGCTATACATAATTTGAGATGTTTTAGGTTCATTATTAGACTAATTATAATGTAGCTGTTTAAACACTAAAATTACTTTCAATTATTCGAATAAAATAATTATTATTTATAGTTAATTGACCAGTAACCAGAAGTAGACAAAGATCTAAAAGCAATAAAATTAAAAAAAAAGAACAAAAACAATAAAGTTATAAAAACTAATCACACACTCTACTTGACCAAAAGGAACATAATATAACTTTAATTAATAAATACCTTATTAATAGTAATAAAATAAGAAATCTGGGATAGTTATTAAGTATTTAAATTAAGAAACAGTGATTAGGGCTTTTAAAACAAGGACCATAAGCAAAATAACAAGCGGGGGTTCAAACCATGTTTCGAAATCAGTTTAATTTTAATGTAATACAAATTTAAATAACTTGTAATACTAGCTGAATAACCGTGCTTCACTACAGGAAATTTGTTATTTTCATCACTATGGTTCATAATTAATCGTAATATTTTTCTGTCATTTTCTTTCATCTATTATTTCACGACAGTGAATTATAACTTATAACATGTATTTTCAACTAGTTTGGTATATATTGTTCATTGGTTGCCCGTCAATCGTCTTCGTTATGGTATGTGTGCCGAATAAATTAAATAAAAAAAAAAATTTAAAAAATTGAGTGAAGAGCGTCTTCCTTTTCAACCGCTAAATCTACAGACTGGTAAATCACAGTCTTAGCTTAGATGTTTGCAGATCACCCAGACACTTCTTTAATATGCGAATGTTAAAGATGTTTAATATGCGATCGGGATTGTTTTGATCAGCTTACGACTAAAATATTTTCTTAAAATGAATAAGTGCCGAATTTCAGCTCTCCAGCTTTAAGGAAAGAATACCAATTAATATTTATTGTTTTTAGGGGTTGTTATTACATTTTCAACCCTTAACAGCACGTAACAAAATGTAAAACTGGTTTATTTTTTATATGTATCTTGTAAGAAATTTAAGATCTATAGCTTTAAGGAAAGTATAAAAATAAATATTTATAGTTTTTAGGGGTTGTTATCACATTTTCAAAACTATAGCATCACGTAACAAAATATAAAATACATTTACTTTTTATATGTGTTTGTAAAAAATAAATGTAAAACATTTCAGCTTTAAAGAAAGTAAACAAACAACATTTATTGTTTTAGGGGATGTTTCAACCCTTTAAAGGCCAAATATTTTAAAATCCTAACTTAGTGCGCTTCTATCGCATATGAGCAATATGTGTACCAACTATGTCACGTTCCTTGGCGGTATTAAATTAATAGCCTATTTATAGATATAGGGGTTATCCCTAAATTTCACCCCTTAGCAGAACATGATACAACATAAAACTGTTTTTTTATATATGTCTTGTAAGAAATAAATGTACAAAATTTCCTTGTTTTAAGGAAAGTGTAACAAACAATGTTATTGAGTTGTTGTTATTGTTTCAACCCTTAAGGGTCGGCTCTAGCTGTCGGCCATGTTGGCTGACACTCCATAAGACCAATGTTAAATTAAAATCCAAATTTTTCCTTTATTTTTGATCCGAAAATTATAAACGATATGTCATTTTAAAGCTATGGTCAATATGCATGCAAATGGCTTTTCAAAAATTAAGAAAAATATATTGTTTAATATTTATTAACAATTTAAAACATTGATTTTTAATATTTTTTTATTTTGTCACTATTAATTATAGTGAAAAACTACCAAGCCATTCGCCTGAAAAATTTCGTCTCCAAGATTTTGGTATTTTTTTTTTAAACGCTATTTGAACAATTGCGGGTTTTAAATGGATTTAGGCTGAGCAATGTCCGTGTAACCTACCGCCGCTATAGGGTGATTTTAAATAATTTTTACGTTATAACTATTACTTATAGCGAAAAATTACCAAGCCATTCGGATGAAGAATTTTGTCCCCAAGAGTTTGGTATTTTTATAAAAACGCTATTTGAATAATTGCGGGTTTTAAATGGATTTAGGATGAGCAATGTCCGCGTAACCTACCGTCGCTATAGGGAGTCTCAGGTTGCTTTCTGTTTTACTAGAGCCGACCCTTAAATGCCAAATATTTTAAAATCTTTTCTTAGTCTACCTCTAGCCAATATGAGCAATATGTGTACCAAATTGTACGTTCCTAGGCAGTATTCAATTAATATTTATTCTTTTAGGGGTTGTTACCCCACACATCATTTCACCCCTTAGCAGAACGTGAAAAATGTAAAACTGGTTTACTTTTTCTATGTACTGTGTAAAAATAAATGTACAAAATTTTAGTTTTCTATCTTTAAGGAAATTATAATAAACAATACTTATTGTTTTAGGGGTTGTTCAACCCTTAAAAGTCATATATTTTAAAATTCTTTCTTAATGCGCCTCTAGTGATTATGAAAAATACGTTTACCAAATTTCACGTTCCTGGGAGGTAGTTTCTGTTTGGATATATAACAAACAATATTTATTTGTGGGTTTTGGATTTTATATATAGAGATGTTGTCAGTATCCGGAAATGAAATTTAGGACCAGTGAAAAGAACGATAAAAATCGAAGTTCGTTAGCATCATTTTATGAAAGGTTTCACTAATAATATAATCATTTATTTACAGCAATTTTGTTTCCGTGACTAATTTTGATAACTAAGAACAATAACAAAGCCATTATATGCTGTTTTTTAACTAGTTAACTATTAATAAACTATTTATTATTTATAAGTTTTAGGCTGACAGATTTTGATAGTTAATTATTGTTCAACAAACCACCTTCGTCTAATAATCAACCTGAGATTGTTGGTTAGATTTTTTTAAAGCCATGATCACTTTTCTAACTAAAATTTAAACTAAGAATGTGATTAGTGAAAAGAATAGATTAAAATTGTATAAACAGTCAAATACATGTTCTTTAAAATAATCGATGAATAAGATAAAAACTGACTGCTATGGTTAAGATTTTTAGATTTAATTTGACTTTTTAAGAAAACCAGTTAGGTTTAGTAGATTCTAAACTCGAACCAAACAATTTTTATAAGTGTATAAGCTATATACTGTAGGAGGTCATCTAACTTTCTATATCTATTTTCAAAGCACTCGAATGATGACAAGAACGCGTTCAAGTGTTACGAGTAGGCCTTGAACTTGGGATTTATAGCTTGTTAAGCACGTGGAAACCCGACTGTCTAAATTTAGGAAAAATTGTTATGCTTATCCGAATATATCAGTACGGTTAGAAAGGAAATTATAATTATTCCTGTAATGGAAAATATAACAAATGTTTCGTGTGCTTAAAAGTTTGTTTTTATTACAGTACATGCAACTAAAAATGCGCCAAAAGAGAATGGTTCAACTGAAACATCAAGATCTCAGGATCGGTTAAAAGAAACTTCACATTGTTATAAAGCATGCTAACCCGCATATTTTAAAACATAATTTACTGTACATAGTAGCCAAAATTTCGTACTGCAAAAATAAATGGTTTATTAGTCTGTCGTGTACAGTATTGTCTGAGAGCTGTTAATTTAATTATATAAAAATTTAAAAAAACAATAAGTAGCAATATCAAAACAGTATATAATATATAGTCATATACTGCAGTATATCTGCCTATTGTATACAATAATGCAAAAACTCTAGCGACACAGGTCACCGTTACCCCCAAAACGCAACCCCGATTCAAGTGCCTCTATTCTAATCAAACCTCAAGACCTACTGCGCATGCGTCAGGAACCAGGTTACTGCTACCCCAACGTCCTACACCGACCCAAGTGTCTCTGTCCTAATCAATTTTCATTTCCCTGAAAATATTATAGTATGCAATAATCTGTTTTCATTTGCTTCGCCAGGGTAGATATGAAGTGATAGGAATAACAAAATAGCAATATATTTTTAACGAAATGTTTTTATTTGCATAATCATTACAAATTGTTCGTTTGCAGATAACTTGAAAATGTGTAATACTTAATAAATAAAAGTAAAAGTAAACAAAATAACAGTAATAAGTTATCAAAACTTAACCATTATTCGAATTGTTTTTTTACCAATACCTATGGAATGAAAGCAACAAAACAAAAAAGAGTCATAAGAGCTTTTGAAAAATTTCCGAGGTAGTAGTTCCTCTTTAATCAGCCTCAATAATTCATCACCAGTTGCTATAGGGTAAAAATAAACTTTTTCTTTCAAAAAGACACATATACAAAAGTACTGTATGTATTGTATTCATTTTTTTTATTGGCAATACAAAAATTCTTGAAAGTACATTTGTAACATAACTATAAAGTCTCGAGTTTGTGGAGTGTTTCATATGTCCAGCATATTAATTCAAAACAAAAATGTCGACCTCATCGTGGGGCACCCAGTATAGTATCTATGTAACTAATAAAACAGATTGTGATTAGCATTTAAAGTTAAGGGTGAAAACATTGATTTGCTTACACTTAAAAAAGGGAATTAATCTTTTTATACACCTTTTAGACAGCACCTAACAGACAGCCTTCCATTCATGTGTGTATCATCTTCCTACCTTAACTAGATGCTACGATTTTGTAATGTATGTGGGACTTTTGCCTACATCTGTTTACATATTTTCTGTCAGCAATAATTTCCCATACCCAACCCTTAATCTTTTATTAAGTAATATCAGCTCCCCTTTTATATAATTTACTGCATGTTCCCAGTTCACAACTTGTTATTTTTTAATTAACTTGAATTGAGATAACGCAATTTTATCCTTCTAGTTGTAAAATAATTTACCGTGGAAACTTTTCTTACAATAACAAAACCCTTATATTGTTTGTGGAATATGTTACATTTAAAAAAGACCTGCACAGACAGCTGTCTACACTGACATAGTGCACACGATCACCAGAAGCTATCATTTCTGAAAACAATGATATTATGAAATAGTATTCAGTTTGATTAAAAGCGTATTATTTCTTTGCGTTTTATTATTACTACATTGCGATTCGATTGGGTTTTGTTAGCTGTTGCACCAATGTAATTTCTAATGACGTAATAGTTAAGTACTTGCATCTCTAACACCAATAGGGTTTTTTTAAATTTGTTGCTTCATTACTTTTTTAAAACTTCACTTCACCTAGACTTTGCTTAACACGAACTTTGCTTAATCCAGACTTTGCAATAAGATGTACCAAATAACCAGTAATAAAACACATTATAAACGATATACCTTAAAAGAAAGAAAGTTAAAAGTTAATAAAATCAAACTTGGACACATTTTTCTGTTTTTTTTTAACGTGGGGAAAACTTGTACCCTTTAAGAAACTATACCCAATTTTTACAGTTGTATGTATATTTTGTAAAAGAAACGAAAATGACTTTTTTGACGAAAATTAAAGTAGTTAGATTCTTTATAGGCGAATATTTCAAATAATTCTTTTGAAAGTATTAAACTAAGGCCACCAAAATGTGAACACACTTTAATAATTTGTGTGTCACGCGTCCAGTTAGTACTTGGTACAATTGGTTTCAAATAAAACACCACTATTTTTCACATGAAGGGTATGGAGAAAATATTTCTGCCAGTTCTCAAAAAAAAAAAAAAAAAAAAAAAAAGAGATTAATAAATAAATTTAAAAAATTAAATTGGAAAAGAATATGTTTCGAAGAATTTATAAATGAAAAAAAATCATAGTACAACATAGAATCAGTGTAACATAATTTTAAATGCCTTTTGAAAAAACAAATTAACAAGAATAAATTTCGTTCGGTTATAATAAATAATATTATTTTATTTCCATAATGCCTTGCGACTGCTTTGGTAAAACTGTTTTTAATATTCTACTTACGTCAAACAATTTGAATAGTTTTGCATCCAACTGTTTATATGCTACTCTAACCATCTTAAATAACAACATTGAAGCCAGCAAGATCCAACCAGTCAGTAAGATAACCATGTTTACTGGGTCAGTATGTAGTTAACTACAGGAAGGGGAAGATGTAGCCACATCGTTCAAAGAACAATGTTTTTTTTTTTTTTTTAAAGTTTGATGTGTACTATAATACCAACCTTTTGTGTTAGTTTATTTGTGTGCATTGTGTTTTAGTGTTTACATGTTAATGTGTTTTGTCATCTGATGATGGTATGATGTTAGTATAAACATGAAATAATTTTACAAACACCAAAATTTCGTATGATTGATCCGTCATCTTGAAAGAGAATAAAATAAGCTATATATATTTTTTTAAATGTTCATTTCTGAAACATCTTAAATATCTTTCACTCGATTAAATTCTATTTGGTGCAGTGGGACATGAAAAAAGTAATTTCTTTTGATAATCTTTGACGAGCAAATCGGTGGTTGAAACCAAGTGTATAAACTGCGGCTCCCTAGATATGCTGCAATGATATTGCGTTACACTCTGTATATGAGTTAGACAATTTTATAGTTAGCTTGATTCCTTTTTCATGAAATTTATAAAGAAATTCAACTGCGATAACAAATGATTTTAAATCAGAGTTTATTTTTTTTTTATATAAAACACGCTTAGCAAAGCATTATTGTAGTGCATAATGTTGGCGAAAGTTTCCATATGCTTTATATTTCGTAGCCCACTTCCATTAATACAACGTTTTATCTCAGCTTCTAAAAGAAATAAGACAGTTCAATTTGGCCAAGTATAAATTACATTCAATAAATCTTCCCTGTAAAGAAATGCAGTCTATCTTCCATGTTACCAGGTAAACATTTTATTCCTAATGAGAAATTTGGTAATAAAAATGTACATTAGGTAATTAACAATATAATTAAGACACCTGTTTGTTTTTACACCAAAACCTTAAATCTTAAAACACATATTTTACATGTCAGTTTTTGTATACGTTTCCTAATATATATTCATGCCGTTCCTAAGTTTATAAATAATATTAAGTATCTAAATCAAATTATTAAGTTTATGATATAACAGAAGTTAAAATAAAAGTGAAAAAACATGGACCAAGACCGGGATTTGAACCCTTTACGATTCCGTCTTATCGCTCTACCAATTGAGCTACCATGATTCCTTCAAGATATTGGTCGATGTTATCTCATTTGTCCGGGTTTACTGCAAAATTATTAAACTAACAGACTGAATAACTCGTGTATACGACATTGAAAACAATCTTAATTCTTTTTTTGCAGCTTACAGTGGTGTTGTACTCAGTGGTGAGATTGCTTTCAATGTCGTTTACACGAGGTATTCAGTCTGTTAGTTCAATAATTGCAGTAAAACCGTACAAGTGAGGTAACATCTACCAATATCTAGAAGGAATCAGGGTAGCTCAATTGGTAGAGCGTTACGACGGAACCGTATTCAAATCCCGGTCTTGGTCCATGTTTTTTTTTTCACTTGTAATTTAATTAAAATAAAAGTTTTAAAATATAGAGTACGCTTAAATCAAACCTAAAAAATATACATGAACAGCATTTTTAAGTATTTGCATAACTAAATTTACTTTTTCTGAAATTTAAAGCCTTAACCTTTGTAATGCTGTGTAAAACATAGACAGACAGTAGGTGCACAGTTCTTACGTTATGTCTCACCAGTTCATATTAAAAGTGGATATCGTGCCTACATTTCGTAGTCATTTTGGTAGCATTGCGATTCCTCCAATTCACAATATAAATACGTTAAGTACCTCTTATTAACTGACATGTAATGCAATGTTTTGAAAAGTTTAGACGGTAACAGAATTAGAAAAATACTCTATCTACTAATCTTTCTTATATTTTTCATTTATTTTCTATATTATAACATTGTAATTCAATATTATGTGTTGTTTCGTTTCAGGATGTTTTTTCGGCGGGAGTTTCTGCTTGAGCTGCTTACTCTTGCGATCGTTGCTGCTAAAACAGGTCACATTTCCTTTCATTTCTTAATATTTAGCATAGTTTTGACTTTATTGTGAATTTGATTTGTCTGTTTACAATTTTACTTAAGAAATCTATTTTGCAAGTTATTAAAAGTTTGTGGGTTTTCGACAGTTCCCTAAGGCATGGTGCAATCTTTTTTAATAAACTCCATCGGCGCGGCGTTGTAGTAGGAGTTCAGTACACTAATATACGTAAAATGATATCGGAAATTAGCATTTTTAGCCTGTATTTCATAACTCGGACATGAGAACACCAACGTTATTCTGTACATAGTGTGTTTCGAAAATGTACTCTAATAATTCATCAACTTGTTTAACAAACAATGCAATGCATTATCAAGAGTAAACAATTTCAGTAGTTTAACAGTAAACATAGTTTACTAAAACACTCCGTTTTCCATCTAGCCGATATTTTGTGTTTTTATTAAAACTTTTTAAATTTATACTAGCTGACCCGTGCGAAGCATTCGCATTCTAACTTACTTAAATCCCACTTAATTAAAGTACACACCGTATATTTAGTATCGTATAGTGTGTAATTAGTGCCTCATAGGCATAGGTGAGGGTTGAAGTAAAGAACAGATGTGTTTAAATTGTATTTTATCAGTGTTGCCAACGCCAGGAAAATATCCCTACAACTTATTTGATCTTACGTCACTGTTACTTTCGGATTCTTTATTATTTTTTCTATTGTTTTCGTATAATTGAATTTTGTATATTTTTCCGGTGTAGCGGTTAAGGAAAGCTTTAAAATGATGCCTCATTCATGTAATTTGATGATGTATTAAGGAAGTTATGGCGCACCGACAAAAAAATGGCCTTGAGAAATAATATATGTGATAACATTTTTTTATAAAATGGAAACTTAGCATAATTGCTCATTCGAGTGTAGGCCTACTGTACAACATACTAAAATTCACGGATGGTGTTGGGTGAACGGGAAGTTGGGGAATCATTAAAGGTATTTTTGTTTAATGTTTTCTTAAAAAATCTAGTTAAATATTGAATTTACCGAAAAACTAACCCTATACAAAATTAAACTACAGTAAATTCTCTTCAAAAAAGGTCCTGTTCATTTGTCTCGTAGCTGCTATAGTTTTGAAGATAGATCTATTTGAAAATAGAACAAAATTAAAATATCTGGGTTTTTGGCTTAAATATGTATGTTACGGTTAAATATGTACGGTTAACTTAGCCAAAACAGGAAACAAAAATCCCATAGTTTTAACACTTGGCATAGTTACTCATTCGAGTGTCCTGTATAACATAGCCTATTAAAATTCCCCGAAAGGGAGTGAGTGGCAGAGGGAGTCATTTAATGGTTTAAAAAAAATAATTTCTTAAATATTTCGGGAAAAACTAAATAAATTTAAACTAGAGTAATTATCATTAAAAAAACCTATTAATTATTTCTTATGGTTTATAGTTTTGGAGTTAATGTAGGAAAAAACTAATTAAAAAATATAAAATTTCGGTTTTATTTATAAAGCTACTCAAACGTAAAATACATATAGGAAAATCTCCTAATTGTTTAAATTTTACACATGAAGGTCTATTCTTCAAAAAATACACTTGGGTCTCTACAACTTGCTCTAAGCAAATTTATAAGTTCAACAAAAATCACCTAACAAGATGGTGGCAATTTATTTAATTGATCACTCATTTCAATACAAATAAGCTGTACCAGGAACTGGCACATACTTTCTCACAAACATATTTAAATTATTAAACAGATTCACTGTGACTTCATAATTGTAGAGGTGATATTAAACTAGGAGATTAATTAATAAATATTATTATTATTATTAGCTAGAGAGAAAACTATTCGATCGATTTTAAACAAATTTGCACAAAACATGTCTATTAGGTCTGTATAGATACAATGAAAAAGGTTTTGAAAATAATTTGAAAAACAACCCACTTTTTGGCCAAAAAACCCCCCAAAACAGTTATTATTATTATTATCTAAACAAGAATTTTTAGAAAGATTCGGTTTTCTGCATATGGTAGGATACATTAAGGGCTACAAATAAGCCAAATTTTATCAAAATCATTAGAGCCGTTTTTTTATAAAAAAATAATAACTGATTTTTTGGGGGGTTTTTGGCCAAAAAGGGGGTTGTTTTTCAAAAAAAATTCCAAACCCTTTTTCGTGTATTTATATATGCCTAATTGACATATTTGGTGCAAATTTGTTCGAAATCAATCAAACAGTTTTCTCTCTAACTTTGTATACATACATACAGACAGACATTTTGTAAAAAAACACTTTATTGGACTCGTGGGTCCCAAAGTGGATATTTCCACAAAAATCTCAAGATCGATTTTTTTGCGATCACTATGCTCTCTCTGTACCATAGTATAGTGAGAAAGTAAAACATCAAGTAAGTACAAGTTTAATCAATCTCAAAATATATTGTAAATCAATATAGCAGTACTGTAGTATTTTCTTTCGAATCATAATTTTTAGTGTAGAAATATAGTTCCGTATGGTTTTTGAAATTTCATAAACTCAAGAAACATCTTTAATATCCAAGATGGCCGACTTGTTTCAGTAATGTTTCATTAACGGATGGATAGATTCCTATTAAACTAAGTAATTTGCTGTTCCATTTACAACTTAATATGCTCAGATCTAGTTAGTCGTTGTGGAAACTTGTAAGATCAACGGTTGATCATCACGTGGGACCGGGATTGCGGTTGTCAAGGTGACTCTCACAGCCAACACGTCCGTCTGTCTGTCTTTAAAGCCGAAACTAATTACGGTTAACTCTCAAGTCAATCCAGGAGGATTTCCAGTTAAAAGTCAAAACTTCAGTTCAGTACGAAATGTAATTACACTTAAGAAGTTCAACTTTTCTGTTTGCGTCTTGATATTTCTAACTTTTCAGCGTATCTATATTAATATTAAAAAGAAGCGAAATTTGATTATGTTGATCTTAGGTAAAATCTCGGGATAAATAACTGTAAATATTTTAAAAATTCTTCATTTGTGGATAATTTGAACATTCCTCATTAACATAGGCTCATGATTTATAAAAATAGATTTTAGTACTTCAAATCTTAAAATACAGATCTTCTACATTTTATTGTAGGTTGATAAACATATTAATTAAATATGCGACTTGGACAATCAGTATTTTAGTCTAATAGTGCAAAACACATTGAGACTTAACTATTCAATTAAGACGTTGACTTTCCTCACCTCAGTATAAATTTGCCTAAATAGGATACAGTAAAGACTTATTAGCAAAAAATAAAACAGTAGGGGACATATTGATTAGATTTTTCCCGACCTAATCTATAAATATAAAATCCAAATACCTCTCACTCACTGACTCATCACGAAATCTCAAAAACTACCGAACGGATTGCAATGAAATTTGGTATGTAGCTTCCTCTAGGGCCGTAGGTGCTTGCTAAGAAAGGTTTTAAAAACATTCGAAATTTTAGGGGGGTTTGGGGGGTCAAAGTTACTAAATAACGATTTCTCTAAAACTACCGAACGGATTGCAATGAAATTTGGTATGTAGCTTCCTCTAGGGCCGTAGGTGCTTGCTAAGAAAGGTTTTAAAAACATTCGAAATTTTAGGGGGGTTTGGGGGGTCAAAGTTACTAAATAACGATTTCTCTAAAACTACTGAACGGATTGGAATGAAATTTGGTATGTAGCTTTCTCTAGGGCCGTGGGTGCTTGCTAAGAAAGGTTTAAAAACATTCGAAATTTTAGGGGGTTTTGGGGGTCAAAGTTACTAAATCACGATTTCTCTAAAACTACTGAACGGATTGGAATGAAATTTGTTATGTAGCTTCCTCTAGGGCCGTAGGTGCTGGCTAAGAAATAGTTTTAAAAAAATCGAAATCTTAGGGGGGTTTGGAGGGGTTAAAGTTACTAAAAAACTACCAAACGGATTGGATTGCAATTTGGTATGTAGCTTCCTTTAGGGCCTTATGTGCTCGCTAAGAAAGTTTTTCAAAAAATTCTAAATTTTATGGTTGCCGTCAAGGTTATTAAAAATCCCTAAAAGAAATATATAGTATAACATATTTATTGATATATGATATTGGTTAATATACATTTAACTTTGATTTGTCTATCCGTGCAAAGCCGGATCGGGCCAGCTAGTATATTAATACAATTAAAAGAAACAACATTGAAGAATGTAGTTTGATGACATAATGTCAAAATAAAAGTTATTAGTTTAGGTGTAGGGTGGTTAACTATCCTCGACCAAAATACTTAATGTATCCATTTTATCTTTTGCTAAATATATTCCAAAACATTTTTTTTTTTGTAATTTTTAAACGAAAGCGCGTGCTTATTGTGTGACTAATAGTAAATTAATCAAGCTTATATACAGAGTGGTTCTGTAATGAGCTGAAATAATCCAGCTTGTGTTCTATGGCAAACAATAAAGAAAAAACTTCCTATAAACATATGTCCGGAAACGATTCTTTATTCTGCTATCCGACATTTGTTTTCTAAGAAATAAGTAATTTATACTTCTAGATCGCTTTAACCGATTTAGTTGAAATATTGCACGTTACTCATAAATGTAAAGTACAAGAATGAAAAAAATCAACTTGCTCCAATAATCATTTTTTTAAATAGCGGCCATTTAAATATGTTAAAAGAAAATAACTAAAAATCCAGTAAATTTTAATAAATCCGACAATATTAAATTTATGTAGCCCGTATCATTTCCACCTAATCGTATAACTGTCAACATTATTGAATTAAAACCGCGTCCAACTTAATTTTATTAATTTGTCTTGCACGTTAGTTAGAAACTGCCACGGGATACACAAAGTTACTCTTTACGTTTGTTTATAAAAAAAATCTATTTATGAGTTATTCTCATTTAAAATGTTTAAATGGACTTTATTATGTTCGAAATTGATTATTTGATCAAGTATAGTATTGTTTTAAAACAAGGCCTTAAAATTTCAACTCAATTGGTTAAGTCGTTCTAGATATATATACATTTTTTTAACCATCTGGTAAAAGAAGCTGGTAAAAGAAGCATTTCCGGATATATGTTTATGGGAAGTTTTTCTTTATTTTTACCCACATGGTCACCTTCTGGATTATCTCCGTGCATTACAGAATAACTCAGTTTAAATAAACATTCTGCCTGAAATAAATATCACGTTACATTATTTCTCTCACAACTGTGAGAGCTGAACGAGCATGGGCTTGGCGTGAAAAGTACGATTTGGCCTCCAGGAGTTAATAATAAAACATACACGCAGACCTTAAAACTACTGCTATTTTGTTACCAGCTGTTATTTTTAATCTTTAAAAGTTCAACCAAATTGTTACAACATATCGTTTACCTATTGCAAATAAATTAGATAAATGTTTACAACAGTACATACTCTTTTTGCAGTTATTCCATTATTTATAAATTGACCATACGTGTTTCATTGTAACTATGGTTCTTTTTCATTGTGACATTTATAAAACATAAACTTGAACTACATAAATATTTAAACTACTCAGACAAACTAATAATGTCCTAACAAAATAAAATGCATTCAAATAAATTAAGTATTTCTTTTCTTTCATTTGATTTTTCTTGTACATTTAGAAATATTTTAAGTCTTTTAATTTATATTTTGGGGGAGAAACTCATCAAAATATAGTGTTTTAAATCGTCCTCAGTTTTGTACTGATTTTGTTGAAAACCAACTTTATCAATAATTTCATCACAATAGATTATAACAGAAAGGATCTAAGAGGCTGTGACACACTGACTGACAAACATTACTAAATGAAAACGGATCACTTTCAAAATTGTTATATAATCCACCTCATATTTAGGAGTGGAATTTCATGAAAATAAAATTTCCTTCTTGTATTCACGTTGATTAACAACACACGAACGTTTTACATCTACTTTCAAATTAATTAAAACAAACCGAATTTAAATGCTTTAATTACTGCTGCCGAAATTTCTGTCATAGTTTTAAATTATAGACCAGTGTTTTATTGCAGTTTATTTAGAACACACTTTGCATTTAATTTGTGAAAACACAAACGCTTTATCTCCAAGTTACACAAATGAAACATTTAATTCGCTTTTACAAAAATTAAATCCACACAGGAAAGTACACATGGATGACAGTTTTAATTACAACGTACTTTATTTAAAATGTATTCAATTTGAATTTTAAATAATGTCTCTTGTAACTAATTATTATAACATATAACACTAATAATGAGAATTATAACATTTGTAACTTACATTTTATAAACTAAAATAAAATAATACACGAAAATAAATATTTTTATTTCACCTTTTCGAGAACATAAATTTAAATTTACAAATGTTTTTCGAAATAATTCTCTCCTATAGCCGATTCAGATTAAACAAAATTTTAATCATGTCCTAATTCAACAGTAAATTAATATACTTTAAAATTATAATTACCATTTCAATGTGTTTACCCCCTCGTTGTAATAAATTTAGTTGATCTTTTATATAAACCTTCGTATTGATTTATAATTTTGAAGACCTGAAAATGGGTATAGCAAATTATAAACTGGATGTTTTTCAATAAATAAATTGTGGATTGTTTTGAGTGTTTACTAAGCCGGAATTCACTAATCCCGGACTTTGCTCAAACCAGACTTCTCTTAATTTGGAGGTAACATAACCCGGACTTCGCTTTTTCCGAACTGCGCTTAATCTGAACTTTGATTAACCCTGACTTCATTT
>JAGFPH010000722.1:83474-98821 GCA_018207615.1 Philaenus spumarius
TTTGCTTATTCCGAACTTCGCTTAATCTGAACTTTGATTAACCCATAATTCATTTAATCCGGACTTCGTTCATTCCTAACTTCGCTTAGTCGCACTTTTCTTAACCAAGACTTAGCTCAGCCCGGACTTCACTTAATCCGAACTTCCCTAATTCTGAACGTCGCTTCGTCGAACTTTTCTTAACCAGGACTTCGCTTATTCCGAACTTCACCTAGAAGCATTTTTCATAACCAGAGCTTCGCTTAACCCAGACATTTCTTAATCCAGACTTTGCTTAGGTGGGACAATGAAATATGTCATAATATAACACACAATAAGAGATACATATAAAAAGACATAAAGTTAAAAGTTAATAAAATCAAACTTGGACATTTCCCCCCCTTATTCATTTCTAAACGGGAAAACATGTACTAAAATGTTTAACTGTATTTGTTCTTTAAACAAAATTTTTCAAGTATTATGTTCATTTTTTAATGAACACCAAACGCTTTTTTTCATTCGTTAATTCCGACAATTGGAAGCCCAAATTATTCTCGGTCCTGCACAAAGCAAAATTATACATTTTGCAAAATAATAAATTTTTGTGGTTTTTCCCATTTTTCTCAGTAAACATTCACCGATCAAGACTTACAAAGTCTCATTTTAAAGATCTTTTCATTGACTACAGCTTTTTCATTGAAAGTATAGCGTTTCATCCAATAATTTACAAAATATAAGAAAAAAAGTAAAAAAAGTAAAATTTTTCACGGTTTTTATTTTTTCAATAATTCTACAATAAACAATCATTGTTTCCGAAGGTGGTATTTTCATCTACAAACTATTCCTCAATCATAACGCAATCGGTTAATTTTGTTAAGCAAAAACTGTCTGTTTTTTCCTCTAATGACTGGTCATATATGTTCATACATTACTTTTAATGGTCAACAAAGGTTTTTTTATTCATTCTTTAATTGCGAGCCCCAATTAGTTCTGGCCTAGTACAAAGCGGGATAGCTACATACCTAAAGATAAGATCCCTCCCTCTTCATACCGACTCAAACATATCTCTCAACATAACTTAAATAAAACGTATACACACTTCTACACACACGTCACGTACATGTACGTGTTGTAGAACACTTCTTATAATTTCATCTTCACTTAGGAGGGGCAATACAATACAAATTGAAAATCGCTTTTAATGCTTAGCTTACAAATAAACTTTTTTTATTTGTGTTTTACAGTTGAATATTGGTGTTTTATTTACTTCCAATGTTTATAGTTATTCTCTAATTTTTTATTTATGGCTTTATTTTTTCTTCTTAACTAATTTAAGATTTTATCCTATAATATTAATTTGACGGAATACATTTTGTGTACATTTAATTTTTTTAATTCTTGGAGGAATACATGCGTATAGTGTTCAGGCGGTGATAATCTTATACGATTTTTTCTCTATAAGAAAACATTATGAATAAAATAATCTGGATTAATAAGGGTTTACTGCATTTTAAAAATTACCAGTTTCACATAACTCTTTTAATCTGGTTAAAGTACTTACACAGTGCTATTTTCAGAAGTTGTGAGCATTACAAATTTTTTAAAATTCATAATTCGCCATGATAAGTAAAATAAGGCAGCTTTAAATAGTTCGTTTTTAAATTAAAAATACTTATTCAACGTTACCAAACTCTGTAGGTTAGGAAAAGTTCTTTTTTCTTACTTCGAATGCATGGGAAGGTACATTAAACGTTCTTTGTTTTTTATTAACTAAAACCAACTCAAACAAATGAAGATGGCGAAGATTGCTTAGTAGGTAAGTTGACTTTCAATTCGCTATGTTTCATAATTTCACACTCTGCGTACTTTATTTCTGCACGAACAAGAATCAAATGTTAAAGAAAATATCGAATGAAGTCTTTGACACATGGGTAAACAAACAATAACTACTAAACTATAACAAAACCACGATGGAACTAAAAATAAGTTAATAAATACTGGTAAAATAGTTTTTTTAACTCGAGGTTTACGCCACGTTGCGTGCTCTACGCTATGTTTATATTAACATATTAATAATAAAGCTTGTTTCGAAGCAGTTAATGATCCGAGAAAATATTTGGTATTCTACAACAAGACCTTAAAGTTAGCGTGATCTCGTGGCGTGACTAGAACCTTGTAAACCACGGCTAAGCATAGGCCAGTGTTTTGCGAGTTTTAGAATCAAGCTTTAGAAATTAAAGTAGTAAAGTACTGTAAATGGGTTGAATAATTTATGGTTGTGTTAATAATTTCGAGTTAATTAGAAAGTGCAGTTAGCATAACCTTGTTCAATAACAAAAGTATGTAAAACTAGAAAATACAACGTGTGTAATACAATGAATATTTAGTATGATTAGCTGCTGTTATTACTTCCAGACCAATAACTTTATTATTAATAAACAATATAACTTAATGTTTCAACGCATCAATCAATTTACAAATAAACGCTTCTCTATAATAAAAAATTGTATCCAATGTATGTAATTACGATACTCTGAGAGCAACCCTTGCTGGGCAGTAGCTGTTTGAATCTTATTTAAAGACATCTTTTAACATACGTAGTAAGAGGGTAGGAGGGTGGAAGTGAAGAAAATTGTGGTTGACCCGCTTCCAAGCAGACGGGATATGACTAATTACATGTTCTTTGACTTGTAATGTTTTACAAATTGTACTACAGTATTTATTTTTAGTTTAACAACGGGCAAAAATGGTTAAGCGAAACAAACAATCGACGTTTCATAATTGTGTTTTTCAAGGGAGTATCAAAGTATTATATATAATATGTAGTATGAGAGTCAAAATAAAAAAATATTTTATATAATATATATATATATTTGTCATTCTTAAATAGAACTTTCATTGTGTGCAAGTGGGATTCAAAGAAAACATGTGTACGTTTCTAACAAAATGGCAACTAGAATTCGCCGTATTCGATTTTTCGTTGTATTAAGTTCCTTAACCCGGAGAACCATGATGAACCTAAACATATCTTATTTTTGTAAAAATCAGTTGATCCGTTTATACTCTAACGTAACTTCCGGATTTAAATACCAAGACTAGTAAATTCATTACGTTATAAAGTCGAGTGACAATAATAACATATTGAAGTTAGTCTTATTAATTATAATTACTTTAGGTAAATTTGTTTTTTTAGTAATTAACTGTACATTTGTTTATGTCTTCTAGGTTACTTTTGGCACATCACTGACCTTCACTGGGACGCCAACTACAACACCATGAATAACAGTAAGTAAAAATTGTATAATATTTTAAGAATATTTATTTAAATTTCAAATACAATTACTATGCTATCAGTAAATGATTATTATAAATACAGTGATTGGCCCTATACAAAAATCCCAAACACTTTAAGTTGGGATCTTTATTCAATTTAAAAATTATTATACTGGCTCTAATTGATGTTTGCACTGTCCACCACTTTTTTTGTTTAATATAACATTTATAAAAGTTGTTTGCTTTCGAGGGTATGTCAAGGAATTCTAATTCAATGACCAAAAGTTTACTTGAGAAACTTCAAATTGAGACTCACCTTAACTTTTTGTGTGCTTACAAAGTGTAGAATCAAAATGAACTTCCTAAGTAACTATCCGTAATGGGTAATAACTTTATTTTAAATGGACGGAGTTTTTAATTATAAACAAATACCAAAGATTAACAAAATCTTAATAGCATTCTCAAACGTTCTGAAATGCAATACAATTTCAAATCCGCCATAGAAGAAAGTTTAATGTATTTTAATTTGAATATAAATCGTAGATTTAAAAGTAATCTGTAAACTTAGTTAGGTTATCTTAATTAATTAAAGATATTTTAAGTGTATCCTCCTTTATATTCAGTAAATGACAAACTTCTAAAAACATCATCTTGCTTGTGAGTTCTTTGATTGTTCACGTAGCAAAATATGTCCTTTTCCTTATTTATTTCCTATCAAGTCCGTAAAGCCTAATATTGAAAAAGTCAAAGATCATACAACAATCCCTTGATATATTAGCCTAATTAATAAAGATCTTGTATTGGGAATAATTAAGGGCAATAAGGGCAATAGATTTCCCCCAGGTAATAGACCTGCTAAAGAAGCAGTTTCCCATAAGTATCCCAATCTTCCTAATGGAGATTGTTCCTTTGCCCAGCCAGGAAGTTGCTAATATTTTTACAATCAATTGCTAGCTCTCGCAATTAATCTAGCCAATTAGATATCTTTTAGACTGAATCTTAATTACACGGTGTATCATAATTAACAATACTTTTTTATGATAGTCAACATCTTTTTTTTGTAATTTTAAGAAAGATTTATTTACATTTAGATTTATAGCTTTACTTATTGTTTCAAAAATAATTTTAACTATTCCTTGTCTTTTTTAAGTTTTGATTTTTTTTTAACTAGATTATTAAACATTTTAATATTAACAGTTTTTCCTATTATTACCTACAATAATGGCAAACAGTATGTCGCAAAGGACAGGTGTAAAAACAATTCTTATACACAAGTACTAAGGTTAAAATAAAAACATTTAGAGCAACTTAAAAATTTGTTTCAGTGATATAATGAGAATTTCTGTGAGGTTTTCCTTCTTTGAGTGAAGCAGTAAGTAAACATTTTTGTAGGGAGAAGTGGGTACTTTTGAGAGAATGCACATGGTAAAATTAGCTGTACGTATTTAATCCTTACATTCTTGTCTCTATTGGTTGGACTAAAAATAAGATTGTTGCGTTAAACTACGTGTATTAATAAAACAGCTGTCTACTACTTAATTTACTACACCCTGTATTTAATACTTTGTTGATGACGTAGATACTTTAGCTAGGAATATCATATTCCCAGTTAAATAACCTCATTTTCTATATATTCCTTACATTGCAACCACAGGAATAATGAACTTATAATTATACGGAAAGGTATTCGTGATCAACAATGAAGGTCGAATCGATAATTATAATTTTAATTGTTACCATGATCACGTTAGGGTCGTGCAGGTTCAGTGTCTTTAGTAAAAGGCGAATATAACTGTGTTTTGCGTGTTATTGAATCTGCTGGGTTAATGGTTCGATACGATCAGCTGTGATTTCAAATTGAGATAATCGACATGCGCAGATCAGTGGATTGATATGAATTTAGTTTCTTTTCGTGAATTCTTTCGTTTCTTTTCGACAACTGTTTGTGTTGATCGATAATGTGGTAGTGTTGGCTGGCGGAGAGATTGTGGATATTTGTAACTGATAAAGTTGAGACAAGTTACTGGCGTTATTGCTCTCCTTTCTTCATTAGTATAACTGGCAGAACGTTGAAATCAATTAGTATTGTTTTAATAACAATATACTAAACCCAGGGTGTTCCATGAAGAAACGGAGAAACTTTTAGCGTTCTTTCCTCTGGCGAAGCTAATGAAAAAAGTGCATAAAAACATAAGTTTGGAAACACTTCTTTTACCAGCTATCCACCATTTTGTTTTTTGTAATAAATAATTTATTTCCCTGCAACTAACTAACCCATTGAGTCAACTTTTTCCAATGATCAGTTTCAAAATGGCTGCCGTTTAAACAGTTTAAATGAGAATTACTCAATAATCGTAAATTTATATAACAAACGTCAAGAGTACATTAATTCCTATTCAGTAGTATAACTGTCAAAACCGTCGAACAAACGGTAACACTAAGACAGAGTCCATTAGTTTGGTTCAACATCCATAGGAACAAAGAGTAAGCAGTAATCGATTTCCACAACCAACTAAGTTGGACGCAGTATTACTTAAGTTCGATAGTTTGACAGTTAAACTATTCGATATTAAACTAAAAGGGCTACAAAAATGTACTTCTGGTGTTTTTATAAAAATTTTGAAGATTTTTAGTAACCTATTCTCAATTGAAATATTTAAATGTCCGCTATTTTGTAATAAATTATTGAATTAAGTTGGTTATTTTAAATTACTTAGATATTTACTTAGTTGTTTCCGTGTAAAGTTTTAAATCAATTTGTTAACCACTCTAGAGAGGTATAAATTATGTAGTAGGCCTACAAAAAATAAAATAGTGGATATTTGGTAAAAGAAGCGTACTATCCATACTTAGGTTAATATACATTTTTTTTTTTTATTAACGAACAAGCCCTGAAAGTTTCCCCGTTTCTTCGTGGATTATAACCGCAAAAGAACAGAAATATTTATACAAAAATTGTTACTTCCTGCTTTTTACGAATTATCACTCAGACTATAAGTCTTTAATCTGTTCATAATATTAATCTAGACAATCACGGTACTCAACATTTTACAAAGTTTTTCACAGAATCGCGTGTATTTCTCCAAAACTGAACAACAGCTCAGTGCACATCCGTACGTACATAATCATTATAATTTCATATGAAGCTGATTTTTTTTAAATATGAGTTACAGAACTAATGTATGTTAAAATACCTTATAATGTTTGCTTTGATTTTATAAAATGTATATAAATACAAACTTTTATCATCAAAACATTCGTTTCTACGAATTTAAAGAAGAAATACCTATTCGTATAACTTCGGAAACATTCGTACATCTTCGTATAACATATAAACATATTACATTAATAATTACTTCACTATAATATTAATAACTTCTAAATCATTAGATCTATCAATATGAAATAAAATAACGTATATAAATCAAATACTTTAACAAATATTTCTACAATTTTATAACCGTTATAAATTGTACACATTTACCGAGTTAAAAATCTCCTTCAGCATAGTTAAATAGGCCTAGATAAAAACTGTTATAAAATAGTATTTTGTATAAATAATGATGTATTTCTAATGTGTATCTAATTAATCCACCTGTGACTTTTAACGGGGTTTCCTAATAATGTCTTAAACCGAAGAGGATAAAGGGAGTAGGTTCAATCTGTGCTTGACTGGGAAATGTAGCAGGCGACAGAACCTAAAGATATTTAAGTTGGATTCTATTTAAATTTTAATTAATGTGAAACTGCTTCATACTATATAAGCCCAGTCGGTAGGGTTAATTTTAGACCAAAAGTTCCAGAAAGTTACAATACGGCTGATTTTTTTTTATAAGTACATTAAAGTATGTAGATTAACATAAAAAAAAGTTGACCAGTCCATCGATTTCCCAAAGTCGAAAAAAAATCGAAAAACATTTTGTTTTCGACATTCCTTAATATTTCGAGCTGGGATGAAGATAAAGAAAAATAATAAACTTTTAGGTTGATATTTTGAAAATTTTCTAAACTGGAGCCGATTAAAATTAGTTCGTGGGTCCTAAAATCGAGAAACCCATTTGCTCTAGATAACAAGCCAAGAC
Source organism: Philaenus spumarius (assembly GCA_018207615.1). NCBI lineage: Eukaryota > Metazoa > Arthropoda > Insecta > Hemiptera > Aphrophoridae > Philaenus > Philaenus spumarius. The sequence goes on from JAGFPH010000722.1 coordinate 90,809, forward strand.
ACAATATAAATGTTTAAAATATATATTTAACTTCTATGTCAAGTTTCAATTCGATATATTAAATTTCAGCCAATTTAGAATGAGCCAACGCTTTATATACGAACGAGATTTCAACTTTTAGTGATTTCCTCTGCTGCAAAATACATACCTGCATTATCGAATTTTTTCCAGACAAACCATTGCTCGGAGGAACAAAATACATATGACCTTTTTTATTGAAAAATAATTCCCCTACACGGTGGTATTTTTTATTTTTATTTATCTTCATCCCAGCTCGAAATATTGAGGAATATTTTTGAAATCCATAGACTGGTAAACTTTTTTTTATATTAATTTACATACTTTAAGGTACAGTACTTATAAAGAAAAAATTAGCCGTATTGCAAATTACTGGTAGTTGTAACCTACACCGAATGGGCTAATACTGCTTTGCCCCCTCTAAACTTCATAGTAAATTTAATTTTTTCCCCATCACGTGACTTCCTTTTTTCACCAATGATTCGTTTCGATGTTTTCTCTATCTTCAGAATGATATTTCTCTGTTAAGTTCGTCAATACTTTTCAAAAAGCCCAAACAGTTAAATTCACATTAATTATTGTAAAACGTAGGGTTCTCCCCGTAGGGTGGTCAAGAACGAATGCTGTCACAGGGTTGTGTAATCATATGTCGATGATAACTTACTATCTTGTTAGCTTTGATAGCCATGTCATAGAGCATGTTAAAGGAAAAATTAAATTTTTCTCATGAGGCGGATTTTATTGTTTTTTAATTCTTTGTATATTTCATATTCTTCGATAGCATCAATAATTATGCCTCATTTACATAGGCTTACGTAATGGTTTTAAATTAGTTTCGAAATTTGTATAACTATGATTTTCGTCTATAAGGTGGCGTAAATAATTTGATTTATTGCCATCTATATTCCTTTTCAGTAAATGTTCCTTAAATCTTTGATGGAACGATCTTCCTGTTTGGCCTGTATAGAATATGTTACATTCGCTGTAAATTAATTTTCAATGTTTAAATGCATTTGTCGGATTTCAGAGGTTTGTCTATTTTTTACTAAGTAATTTCTGGATGTTGTTATTTGTTCGATGTGGTAAATTTTAGTTTTTTTTAATTATTTAAAACTAGGGGAAACTCCTCCGTGCTCCGCACTCCAACCCCGTTGGAACCTTCTATACACATAATCATATGTTTTGTTTTGTTTATAATAAAGGAATAGGATTATTAATAACCTCAGAGCTAAGATGGTAAATAATGTTAAATATTCAAATCAAATTATTTCGTATATTTTATAACAGCAGTTATAATAAAGGTTAAAAGAACCAGCAAGGCTCAGGTCTACACTTTAATAAAAACCTAACCTAAAAGTTAAAAATACAAAGTTTGAAATTAGTAGTTGTTAATGGAAACATTAGAACAAACAGCTGTTATCTGTTATTTTACTCAATTGGTCGCTATGGTAATAAATGTAAATACATGTGTTGATTTATCAGTCTAGGCCTCACCTAAGAATTTTTCCGACTAAATTTACAAATATTGAAATAAAAATATGTTTTTATCGAAATGAATTATAGCCTATGTTACTCAGGAATAGTGTAGCTTTTTATTAGTAAAATTATTTGTTCAATCGTTTCAGTAGTCCAGAGATTACCCCCCTACAAACAAACAAACTTGATCTCTTTATAATATTAAAGTATAGATTGTATTCCGTAGTTTCCGTATTCACAATCTACTAGGGAGACCCGTGCGTGCTCCACACGCCAACCCCCGATGGAACCTTTTAAAAACATAAAAACATATGTTATATTTTATTTATAATAAAGGTGTAGGATTAATAATAATCTCAAAACTAAGATGGTAGATTATGTTAAATGTTCAAATCAAATTATTTCGTATATTTTATAATAACAGTTATAATAAAGTTAAAAGAACCAGTAAGACTCAAGTGTACACTTAATCAAAAACCTAACCAAAAGGTTACCCACTATCAATTACCGTATATTATCAATAAATAGGCCTACTATAATTTCTTATTTACTTTTAATTAGGATGTAACATAGTTTTTTCTTATTTTTAAATTCCTTAAAGCAAGTTTTTATTGGTTTGTGTGTGTTGAAATATGTGTTGGTTCAGTATAGGCCTAGTTTAAAATATTATTTTGTCTAAAAGCTGAACATCCGAATCAACTGTATTATCTGTTATTTAAAAATCATTATTTACTTCCACGAAAGCAGCTGGATTAGTTTGTTTCTTATTTTATACAGCTGTTTTGTATGGAAATGGTTTTACTTTCTCACTATACTATAGTATTTATAGAGAAAGTATAGTGATCGCAAAAAAAATCGATGTTGAGATTTTTGTGGAAATATCCGTTTTGGGACCCCCTGAGTCAAAAAAAGTGGTTTTTACAAAATGTCTGTCTGTATGTCTGTATGTCTGTATTTATGTCTGTATGTATGTCTGTATGTCTGTATGCATGTCTGTATGTATGTCTGTATGTATACAAAGCTAGAGAGAAAACTATTCAATCGATTTCAACCAAATTTGCACCAGACATGTCCAGTACGCCTGTATAGATGCACGAAAAAGGGTTTTGAACAATTTTGAAAAACAACTCCCTTTTTGGCCAAAAAACCCCAAAAAAATCAGTTATTATTTTTTTATAAAAAAACGGCTCTAACGATTTTGATAAAATTTGGCTTATTTGTGGCCTTTAATGTGCCCTACCATATACAAAAACCCGCATCTTTCTAAAAATTCTCGTTTAGCTAATAATAATAATAACTGATTTTTGGGGGTTTTTGGCCATAAAGGGGGTTGTTTTTCAAAATTTTTTAAAACCTTTTTACGTGCATCTATAAAAACCTAATTTACGTGTTTGGTGCAAATTTTTTCGAAATCGATCGAATAGTTTTCTCTCTAGATAATAATAATAATAATATTTATTAGTTAATCTCCAACTTTAATAAAAGTATACAAAGCTAGAGAGAAAACTATTCGATCGATTTCAACCAAATTTGCACCAGAAATGTCCAGTAGGCCTGTACAGATGCACGAAAAAAGGTTTGGACAATTTTTGCAAAACAACCCCCTTTTTGGCCAAAAAATCTCCGAAAAATCAGTTATTATTTTTTTATAAAAAAACGGCTCTAACGATTTTGTTAAAATTTGGCTTATTTGTACCCTTTAATGTGCCCTACCATATACAAAAACCCGAATCTTTCTAAAAAATCTCGTTTAGCTAATAATAATAATAATAACTGATTTTTGGGGGTTTTTTTTGCCATAAAGCGGGTTGTTTAAAAAAAAATTCAAAACCTTTTTACGTGCATCTATAAAGACCTAATTGACGAGTTTGGTGCAAATTTTTTCGAAATCGATCGAATAGTTTTCTCTCTAGATAATAATAATAATATTTATTAGTTAAACTCCAACTTTAATAAAAAAAACTCTCCTACCCCACCCTTCAAGTCACAGTGAATCTGTTTAGTAATTTAAATGTGTTTGTGAAAAAGTATGTGCCAGTTCTTGGTACCGTTTATTTAAATTCGTTTCATGTTAATCTTGTGGGGAAACCCCGACCTTTGAGATTAGCTCAGCCATTAAGGATAAGAATTTTTGACATCTAAAACCTTATTGCAAAACTTCGAAATGAGACGAATTTTTTGACAACTCAAACATTAAATTTGGTCCAGAAAAAAGGGAGGAGTTGTGTTAAAAAACACTGATTCACGTATTATATATAAGAATGTAGGTAGTTTTGTTTTTTATTCCTAAGTTTAATACACTTTTGCTTCTTATTTAAAAAAATGTGTATCATAGAACCATTGGCTGTGGCATATGTTTAATTCTTTAAATCTCCGAAACGCATCATTTCACGTAAGGGAAAAAGTAATTCACGTGACAGACAACAAAGTTAGTTAACTTTAGTAATACTAAAAGGAAACACGAATCTTTTTTTTTTTTAGTTTTTATTATAGAATGCAGTATATTAAGTAGGTTGGATTTACATGAAACTTCATTGTGGTAGATTAATTTTATCTGGAGAAAATCGTCACAGTCTACTGACCCTGTAGCGTTTTTTTATTTAAATTATAAACCAATATTTTTTACTTAAATTTACTAGATCCATTGTAGGAGCCTTAAAGAAATTTTAAAACCATCCGTAACTTAATACAAAATGCCACTTATGCATCCTTGTTGTTACCGTTGTTACATCGCTTACATACGATCGATGTTAATTTCGTTTTTCTGAAACAGCTAAAAAATTTGAATAGGTGTCTGATTATAGATTTGTTTTTATTACAGTTCATTTTGCTAACTGTTTTACCAAGGTTTTAATAATCTAGAGAAAAAAATTCTAAGCGCTAAAATTGAAGAACAAACATAAATTGAAGTGAATGCTATCCAATATGATATTAATTTAACTAATGTTATCAGTAATTACAAATTTATCCCAACAAAAGCTGATTGAATTAATAATTTTGTAAGCTTAATCCGTCTGTCAAAACGCGAAACTGTTGGCGGTTACAAGTTAGCAAATGAAGTAAGTTTGTGTAGGTATCAGAATCTAACTCAATAATAACTTGTAAATTGATTAATACAGACGGGATCAACTAAGCTTTAACAACACATTCTATTGTTAAATAAGTAATTTGATTTCAACACGTGTTTGTCATTACACTGAAACCGTTTTAAACTTTGTCTTGTGTATACGTTGACATGTTTAGAGTTGGGTTAATTAATAAATACATAACGTTAGCATAGAGATATATTTAAAATTAAAAGCCGGCCGATAAAGTTAGTTAATCCATATTTTAAATTTTAAATCGAGCTGTTTATTTGTGGATCGTATATTCCGACCACGTAATATCCAAATGCATTCCGTGAGTGTCATATATCGAAATGTTGGCTGTGATTTGCCTTCAGTTTTACTGTTTTTGCTATGGTTGGCACAGTCTGCAATACAAAATTATTTCAACCCGATTATCATCTCCGAAAAGTACGAAATTAAATTATAAATGGATTTACAAGGGTATTCCAAAACTTCTTTACGTAATCCTTATAATTTAAATGTTTACTAGCTGCTGCTATAATATTTAGTAATTCTGTCCTCTCGACAATACTCTACATCTCCAACACTACAATGCATAGAAACGTAATATTTTCAGAAAAGTATTTCTTAACTCAAATATAGGTTTTTTTTAAATCTGATATAAAAAAACCTATGTAAGTGCAATACCTTTGATTTATCCGTTAGTGACCTGTTCTTTCTTCTTTTGACGTATTTCGGGATGTCCATCATAAGAAAAATCCTTTATTGAGTATAAATTAATTGTCAAAACGTTAAGACAAAAGTCTAACACAAGACCTAGTTAGATTTTAGGTGCGCACGTCCTTATGGCTTCCGGACGTCGACTGTTGGTCTGTTATTTGTTCGTTCTCAAAACTAGTATTTCCCGCGGCCTTAAAGCATTCTTATCGCTGTGTCGTATAGAGTGTTCGAGTCGAAATTAAGTTGGGCGTTTAATAATTGATCTTCATTATTTTAGAGAGCGTTCACAAACTGACAAGCTACTTACAAAATACATAAACAAAAGTCCTTCAGCAGTGAAAGCTAAATCAATTTGTGTCAACAGAATACCTCAGCACTTTCCACTTTCAAAAATTAATAAAACAATAATTGCATTCCTGTTAAGATAACATTGAAAAAATGCTCTACACAAAAACCCTGGAAGATCAAGAAGGCGTATACAAAATAAGTTGTGATAGCTGTGATAAAATATACATAGGCCAAACTGAAAGAGCGTTCAAAGTACGTTTAAAACAAAACCTGTCAAACAAGACCGTTTCCGAAAACAATCAATAATTACGCCCGATACTTAATAGATTAAATCTACAGTTATACGGTCTTTGGCAGTAACTTTAAAACAATTAAAGTTTGCAATAAAGGTAAATTTATGGATATGCTAGACTATATTTCTTCTTAGCACTAAAACTTCTCATCATATTTTGAAAAAAATTATTAGATTCCTCAATCGAAATTGCTTGGAAATGTTCTATTGTGATATTCAATTAAAACAATTAAAGTTATCAATAACGGTGCATTTATGAATATACTATATTTCTTCCTGGCACTAAAACTTCTCATCCAATTTTGAAAAATGTTATTATTTTCCTCAATCAAAATTGCTTGCAAATGATCGATTCTGATATTCAATGTGTGAAAACTTGGTAAAAATATTTTGAAGATTTGTCAGCATCGGAATACACTGAGCTGGTTTTAATTTAAACAATAAACATGTTATGCAATCAGTTTAAAGAAATAGTTTAAAACTGAATTCCTCCCACAATTTACAACGTGTTACCAACTTCCACATTAATTTTACAACATGCTTTTATACTTGCTAAATATAATATTAGAACTGACCATCAAAGCAAATATTCCTGAACAAATTATGAATAGTAAGAAAACCTCACGAAAACATTTATTTTTATCTAATGTACAAAGGAAATTCATTATACTGATTAGTAGCTTTACAAATTTGCATCAACCGAATTGTAGACAAAAATTAATATTTGTTTTATTTGCCGTGTTAAAAGTAAACTTCTCTTCTCTAGCTTCCAGGAAATTATTAATTTGTAGCAATGAAATTTAACTACAAACCATAAATATTTTAAAGGATTGTTTAATATTTTGTTGCCGTTGAAACTTTATCAGTATGAATATAGACTAAGTTTGCACAACAATGTGCCACGATTAAGTCAATTTATAGAACAAATTACTACTTTTTTCATATTTAAAAACTGTCAACCCTGAGAAACACCCAAGTGAAAGTTTAATTTCAATCGAATGTGTATTTTTTGTGTATTGGCGTCTAACTGCATAAACTAAGGGGTTGGTCAAGGTGGGTTAAATTTCTGCCATATATTTTGTAAGGTTCGTTGTATTCTTAATTATTAACAGAAGTGAGGTAATTGCGTCGAAAAGAAAGGAAGCCACGCCCGAAAACCACTGATCGCGAAATTAACTTGGCTATAGCGTAATTCCATATTTAGTTAGATTATACAGGTAGCAGACATTATTCCACCATGTAGTGTTTGAAGGTAAACGCTCTTCATAAATCTAAGAAGTTTAAGAATTCCTTCAAAGAAAGGTACGGTACCGTTACTGTTTGTGTTTCGACGGAATTATAATAGAAACTATGGTAGAACCATTCGTGCTTCTTAATCCAACCTTTCTCAATATACAAATACAAAAAATCGTAAATAAAATAAGATTTACTATAGGAAAATACACCTTGGTAAATTAACTGCCGACATAAAGTTAAAATGAGACTAATATTACATTATATAAATTATCAATAATAGTATATGTACATTCACTTAACCAAACATTTATTTAAATAACAAACTAATAGAGCAATGATTTATTTCATATTACTTAAAGTGTTCTTTATTAACACACCCAATTCACTGTTTATTTAATTTAATTAAAGGATTAATCATACACTCGTACAAGTATTATTCTTACGACGTTACACAGCCTAAGGCTTACTTGTAAACAAAAACCTAACATAATAAACGGTACCAGGAACTGGCATATACTTTCTCACAAACATATTTAAATTATTAAACAGATTCACTGTGACTTCATAATTGTAGGTGGGGTAGGAGAGGTGATTTTAAAGTATGAGATTAACTAAATATTATTAATATTAGCCAGAGAAAAAACTATTCGATCGATTTCGAACAAATTTGCACAAAACACGTCTATTAGGCCTGTATAGCTGCACGAGCAAACGTTTTGACAAATTTTGAAAAACAACCCCCTTTTTGTCCAAAAAAAACCCCAAAAATCAGTTATTATTATTATAACTAAACAAGAATTTTTAGAAAGATACGGTTTTGTGCATATGGTAGGGTACATTAAGGGCTACAAGTAAGCCAAATTTGATGAAAATCGTTAGAGCCGTTTTTTTATAAAAAAATAATAACTGATTTTT
>JAGFPH010000722.1:104519-124385 GCA_018207615.1 Philaenus spumarius
GTCGTTAGAATGACAACCCACTTTAAATTTCTAAAAATCTGTAAAAATAGCACTCAATAATTACTTTATTTAATATAAAAATAGCTCCACGATTCTCCCATTGCTTGCTCTACTCATTAATTCTGAAGGGATCTTCTCCCCTGGATCCATTTCGATAAATAGACATATTTAAAAATTTTAAAGATAAACTAAAATAAACGGTATCAGTTAACTGACACAAACTTTCTCCCAACTTACTGTAGTCAAAATAATATTGTTTTTAATCATTTTATTTACTACTTTTTAGAAAAAAACAAAAAAATAATATTCTACATACGTCAATCGTATAAAAAAATTATCGTCCCAGGCGGGATTCGATCGCGCGATCTTTGAATTACTGGCCGTGCTCGCTACCGAGGTGCTACCCCGTGCAGCCGCTGCCGCGATGCTAGATTGACAACACAACTTGTTTATTTTTAAACATTTCCCCATAATTATAAAACGCCGAAGTTTTGATAAAAGCGGGTGGTGTCATTTTGTTTGGCATCTTAAGCACTATAAATACTGAAAATTTGATCGAAATTGTTAGAACCGTTTTTGAGAAATTTGCATTTTTGTCGTTTTTTATGGGTTTTTAGGGGTAAATTACCCTTAAAAATTAAAAATTCCAAAAAATGAAAAAACGCCAGGAGATATTAGGGTTTAGTACCTACATACCAAATTTCATGAAAATCGGACCAATAGTGTCCTCTCTGGTCGTGTATACATACAGACAGACTGACAGACAGACACCACTCTAAAAACTCTTTTTTGGGTTCAGGAAGCACCAAAACAAAAAATTCCACTAAAAATATTTTTGGGTTCAGGGAGCACCAACAAAGATAATTGCACTAAACAATTTTTTGGGGTTCTGGGAGCACCAAAACAGATAATTCAACTGAAAATTCAAATTCGAACATTTTTACGAAAACAATACTTTCTCCATATACTAGGCTACGTATAGGGTGGAGAAAGTAAAAGGTTTCTTTTATAAATGTAAGTTTTTTTCATTCAAGTTATCAGGTACAATACTTTGAGCTGCAGATCATTTTGTGTCTTACTTCCACAGCAATATAACTTCATTGTAATACCATACTGTAAAAGTACAAATAATTTAACATTTTTCTGCAGTAAAAATTGTTTCGTTGTATAATCTAGGAAGCACTAAAGAAGAAGAAGAAGAACGTACTAATTTGGCAGGCGATGGCGTGTTAACTGATAATGAGCTAACTGAAAGAGTGCTCCTAATTGGGAACGTTAGATTTGTAAATGTCAGGCCGTAAGATTTATGTTACGCTTTGACCGGAGTTTTTTTTTCTTTCATCTTCCAACTTCTTAACCTTTTTGGCAATGAAAATGTCAGCCTAATAATTAAGTTTTCTTTCTTCAACCGACTTAAGGTTATACCTATTGACCTCTTAGTCCAGATACATTCTTTCACCCGGCTGTGGAATGTAAAATGTCCTTATTGTGTTTGTTATACTAGCTGCCGTAAACTAAATGAAAAATATAGAGCTTTTCAAAAAATTGACAGTTATTTTGTGAAAATGAACCCTATTTAGATTAATCAAAAATATAACTTTAAACGTCCTACTGTTTTGTGTTTTCTCTCTATTAGTTAATTATTTGAAGAACAAACCCAAAAACCAATGTTACTCGGGCATGACTAATTTATCGATCAGTGAAAATATTTTGAAAAACTTTAAACAATTTATAACATTTCTCCGAACTGCATTACAAAAAACTTTGTCTTTTATAATATTAATAAATAAGATGTGTGGAACTATTTTTTTGTGTGTTTATTGCGTTATACATGTGAGAAAAATATATAGCCTGTTGGAGACAAGGGTTAATTTATTAAAAGGATCCTCTCCCCTACATACTAAATAATTTGTGATAAGCGCTATTTCGTTTTAAACCAACCTTAAACAAAATATTTATTTTTTAACAAACCTAAAAGACTAACTGAGTTATTTGTATTTGTTATTTTTAAATGCTTTAATGCCTGCCCTACCATGGATTTAAAAAACAAACACTTTTTCGAAACTTTTCCGAAAAATCATTAATTTGTGAAATTAACTAAATTAAAAATGTATAATTTAGTACCCTTTGATATGGTATCTCAATAATCCATCTATTAATAAAATATGTACTTTCTTGAGAGTAATACCAAAGTTATTTTTAGTTTAAATCTTTATAGATTTCAATGTTAACATATACGGAGTGTGATTCTATAATGTGCTGAAATAATTCAGGATTGAATAAATTATGGGTCAAAATAAAGGTAAAACTTTTTTAATGTGCGGAAACGCTTCTTTTATTAACTATCCACCATTTTGTTTTCGTACTGAATAAATTATATTTCTAGTATGGCTTAACCAAATAAGTTGAAATTTGCAGGTTCCTCGTTAATGTAAGACTACAGTCGGGAGCACGAAATAAGGCGGGTAAGAATTTTTGCGCTGTTGCCAGACATGGGACTGGCAAAGCGAGGAACGGTCGAGAATCGCTTGCTCTGCGTCACGATCTGGCAACACTGAGCGCCTGCCTTATTTCGTGCTCCCGACTGTAGTTGGAAAAAATAATCAACTTTTTTCAACAATCTGTTGGATAAAAATTGTCTGCCATTTAAACATTTTAAACGAAAACAACTCAAAACTCGTAAATTTTATAAAAAACGACAACAGTACATTTTTGTAGCCCATTTAGTTACCTATCGAATTACCTTTTACCCATTTAGTTACCTGTCAAAACTATCGATTAAATGGTAACAGCAAAACAGCTCCAACTTAATTAATCGGTCTTACAAACTAATTATGGGCCACGCTTTGTTCCTATGTTGAAACCTTCAAACTAATGGACGCTGTTTTACTGTTATAGAGGTTTAGAGTTATAAATTATTTAGTAAAACAAATAGCGGATAGTTGGTAAATTAAATATGCTTATCCTAAGTGTTTTTACCTATAAGACCACCTCCTGAATTATTTCCGCGCATTACATAATCACCCTAAATATACAGGATGGTTATAAAGTCACTCCCCCCTCCTTTAACTTTTGTGTTTGTTAAAACAAACAAATATTCTTTGGGGAACGATACTAACTTAACCGAAGTATCTTTTAAAGCAATCGGAAATTTTGAGTGTCCCTTAAAAATGGGGGATTTTGGGGGCAACTCAAAAATTTTTAAATCGGAAGTATGGTCATGTGATCCCTCATTTTAAAGGTCTATTTAAGACTAGGAAATTGACATAAAGAAAATCAAAATCGGACCACCTAAAATAAAACGGCGACCCTAAACGTGTTGAAATAAATCAACATAAAGTGGCTAATACCTCGAAAAGGAATAGTTTTTAGAAAAAATTTCACGAGACAAAAAATGTTTATTTTACAGTGCTTGACTTAAAAAATTCCTTCTAAATAGATTTCGTAATTTTTTTTACATTATTTTCTAAGATGACTTAAACGTTTTAATGAGAAGCTAGTCATGCGACATGTCAAATAACACTGCCCTTTCTCCCTGAAAACAGTGGTGCAATAATAGTGCAAAAGGGCAGTAATTTTTTATTTCTTTATTAAATTATGAGGTAAGTTTTTACGTTTTTAGAAAATTTTGTTGCCCCCAGAATCCCCCATTTTTTGGAGACACTCAAAATTTCCGATTGCTTTAAAAGATACTTTATAACCACCCTGTAAACAGATCTCTTCTAACTGCACATGTAACTCAGAAGACCTCACTTAATACATTATTTAAAAAAAGTTTTTTTTTAGAAAAGTCGTTTAAAAAAACTTAATTATTTAACTAGATGATGTAGGCTAAACAAAAATAAAAGCAATTAGAAAACTACAAAGAAAACATCTCAACTTCTGGTTACATAGTCTCTCTTTCAAAAATAATGTTAATAAACTGAAGAGATGAGAGTTAGTCTTTTGAGTCAATGTTCCGTACCGACATCCACCCCAAACATTTTACCAAAATTATTTTAATCAACTTAGGCTTGAAACATTCGTGTTGAGAAGCAGTGAAATGAACTGACGGTCCCAAGCGCATTATTGCCGGACATTTCCTGAATGAAAAAAATATCAATACTTTTTCAGAATTTTGAGTCAATATAATTTTGTTGTAAAATATATGCAGTAGTTTTGTAAATAAATGGAGAATGGAGATTAGAGAAGTATTTTCGGATATAGATTAAAAAAAAAACATATCACGAAATATAAAAAAAATAGATTTTATTTCATTAAATAAACCCCTTTCAAACCACACCCCATATTAAAGAATATTTAATTTTCGTATACCAAAGTAGGCTGAGCGGGAACATAGTCGTAATATGGGATGTTATGGGACTACAACTTATTTTTCATTGGGTAATATACACCGACGTGTCGTCTCGCATACATTTCGTCTTATAATTTTTTCACATAGATATATTTTCCGTTAAATCATAATAAACAAACAAACACAGACACCGTGTATACCACTAGCTAGTACCAGCGGTTTCGATCTCACGTACGATAAAGGAATTGAAAGAATATCGGGTAAATATCTAGCCTTACTATTATACGCAATTCAAAACAATATTTCAGTTCCGAGCTCTCTGGCCCAAAACACATAGCGAGTTTTGTCCAACTCGATCTATGTTTCAAACTTAGGCCTACATACATAATCAGCTATTAAGTGCTAAAAATCCCGTTTTCCGCCATAACCCCCGAACGAATGTGAAAATTTAAAATTCTTGGTTCTTTGGAAATTTATAAATTTATTTCGGGGGTTTTGCTAACGGCTCTGACTATATTTTGATGAACATTTGTATATAGGGGTTTTTTGACGTCAGGAATCGAATGCGCTAGGTCTTATGTCTGCAAAAATGCGCATAAATTCGGAAAAATGCTCATAAAATTTAAACTCTGAACTTCTTTTATGTACCACCTTCGAAGTCACTAAGTATAGTCGAATAGTTAAGCCTACATTATAGATATCTTATCTTATTAAACGAGCAATTCTTGTATATTTGTTTATAAATTTACGAATTTATTTCGGGGATCTCACTAAAAGCTATAATGATTTTGATGAAAATTTGCATATAGGGGTTTTTTGACGTCAGGAATCGAATGCACTAGGTATTATGTCTGCAAAAATGCGCATTAATTCGGAAAAATGAACATAAAGTTTAAACTCTTAACTTCTTTTATATACCTCCTTTGAAGTCACTAAGTATAGGCGAATAGATACATTATAGATATCTTATCTTATTAAACGAGCAATTCTTGTATATTTGTTTATAAATTTATTTCGGGGATCTCGCTAACGGCTCTAACAATGTTGATGAAAATTTGAATATAGGTTTTTTTAGAAGTCAGGAACCGAATGCGCTAGGTCTTACGTCTGCAAAAATGCGCATAAACTTGGAAGAATGCGCATACAATTTAAACTCTAACCTTCTTGTATATACCACCTTTGAAGTCACTAAGTATAGGCTAATATAAAATATACAAGAATTGCTGTTCGTTTAATAAGATAAGGTAACAAACATAAATCATTAACAATGTATCAGGTGGTATAATTTTCAACTTATTTCTTTATTCAAACACCAAACGTTACTTAAACATTATTTTTGTAATGTCATTAACCGTTTTGAAAACCTTTTCACCAGTTTCTGCATTCTTTGCATTTCTATAAAGGTAATGTAAATTATCTAATGATTATAATTATTATTTGTTATTTCTAAAATACATAAACAATATCAAATATGGCCTATTCGTTGGATAGGTTACATAACCTACATGTACCTATAGAAGTTTTTGGACGTCGGGATTCTAATGCGCTATAGGTTTATATCTGCAAAAAACAATCTAATAAAATGTTAGAACTAATTAGACTCATGTTTTTTTAATTTTTTTATTTATATAAACAGTTTATAATTATAAAGCCTACTAAAATCGAAAAATACGGTATTCATATTTATTCAGTATGCGATACGTATGTACAATGTACATACATTTTCCTAAAAAAAAACATAAAAATTTAAAAAATACTGAGCGATGCTCGGTCGCAAAGGTACTGTATTTCACATACAGAGTGATAAAAAAATCCGGCCACCCATTAATAATTTAAAAATTGTTGCACATATCAACTCCGTACTTTCAGGAACCTATTCAATTTAATAAAACTATTTTATTGCGATTTAAAAAAAATTATCCTCCATCTTGGATCCGCCATCTTGAATGTAACTTTGTTTTTTAAATGGGAAGGTGGTCATATGATACATCATTTCGATGTAGAATTTTAAGAGAATACCAACGATGAAATTTGCACATCCAAATCTTTAACCAATTTAAAATGGCGGCCAAAAAACCAACGAAATCGTGTTTTCCAATTATACCCCATTTTGCTGTACTATTTAAAAAAAATTATTTATTACTATTATTTTTGGATTCAGAATGAAAAAATAACCTTTCAAAGAATATGCCGCAAAAGGATATTTTTGAGTATTTGGTTTAACCACTCGAAATCAATTTTGAAAAAATTCTAAATGGCAGTTACTCAAAAGTTTTAAATTGTAAGGTAGATCATGTGGCATTTCATTTTAAAGGTCTATTTAAAATGGACGAACTTTGTATTTAATATGTTTTTCTATCTCTTATAGTTAGCTAGAAATAAATTAAAATTATACTTTTTGGCTTTATTGAAAAAAATTTTAAAATACATTATAGTATTTAAGCACTTACTAAAAATTCAATGAATCAATTGTTCAATATGTTTTCCTCCTTCTGCCTGGCAGTGGGCTAGCCGATTATAAAATGAACGAACTGCATTAGCCAAAGCTGGTACAGAAACAATTCGGGCAGCTTATTAAATTTAGTTTTTCAAATTATCAATATTTGGAGGTTTAGTTTAGTAGAAGATATTTTTAATGTTGCGCCATCAGAAATAGTCCAAAGGAGACAAGTCGGATCATCTTCGAAGTCGAAAGGCTATTCGACTTTGCCCCTTCACCGATCGCCTTGGAAAACCCGTATTTAAAGCACTAAGCCACAATCAAATAGCAAATGTAGTTTATTCCATTTCACCCCTTACATTCAAGTAATCGAAATGCAAACAGTATTTTTCTTGCATATCACCTAATAATAATATGTACCAAATTTCAGTTCTCTACCTTGTACGAAGTTAATGGAATTTATATTTATTGTATAGGGGTAGCTACCCCTTGCGTTAACCCCTTAGGTGGTAGTGGAGGAAATTTAATGAGTTTATTTCTTCTATGTAATATTTATGAAATAAATGCATGAAATTTCCACTCTCTAGCTTCAGTGAAAATAAAAGAGGTAATATTTATTATTTTAGGAGTTGTTATACCTTGTTTCACTCCTTAAACTCAAATAATAAAGTTACGAGGTTTCTAATTTGTTTATGTATCACATAAGGAACAACTAGGGGCTCTGCCCCTGGACGCTTCGCGTCCCAACCCCGCCTCGGGCTACGGCCTCAGATGGCTGCTTCGCTTCGCTCCCACTGAGGAAAACTCCCTTTTTGTTGGAAAACTCGCTAAAGGCTCTCGCTAATCTTTGGTTCGTTTGTACCTGGGTGACCGAAAGTTTTAAAACCAGGCCTAAATATAGTAAAAATTATTGCAGGATTAATATAACCTCAATACTATGTTTCAGAAATGAGCCAGGCCTATATTACAAAATAACTATTAGAATTTATCCATCTTTGCCAAGTTAATTTTTTTTTTTACAAAATAAATTGTTAAATCAGATCCAATTTATTCTAGTTCCAATGTGCTAAAACAGTATAAATTAGCTTGTTTTTTAACAGTAATTAAAAACTAACCAATGAACAACTGATTTTGGATAATATTCAATCTCAGTTCTATTCCACTCTATTTCCAACGTGCTAAAACAGTATAAATTGGCTTGTTTATAAACATTTGTTTTGATCGCTTTATTTACTATTTCGTTGTTATTTTGTAATCAACATGGCAACCCATAAGACCCTATGTTAAAATGTTTCAACTTTTAAATTATATTTTGTTAAAAAAAACTGCTTTTTTTACAGGAAATACAACTATATAGGTGTACTTAAAAATCAAAACTACACCTAAATACAAAATTTCTTTGAATTCGTTAGAACCGGTTTCGAGATCCGCGACAGATACAAAGATAGATTCAAGAATTGCTCATTTAAAGTAATAGTATTGGACAACATTTCATGTATCTATTCTCATGGGAACTAAAAGTGTATTTAGGGTAGTTCCCCCAGTTAACCCCTTAATTTTCAGTTTTCAAAACAACTGTTATGGCGTGTTATGGTGTTTTAATCAATCATTATGCCAAATTTGTCAAACGGTCAAGCGAACACCCATACACATTGGTTCATACATACCCACAGACATTTCATCTCTATATTCTCTTGTTTCATTTTGAGTTTAGGCCTATATTATGTAAGAATCTATTAAATTATGTTATTTATATTACTAACAATTTGGTATGTTTTAGAGATGGTCTGACTCACACGCACGCACAAACGTGTCATCAAAAGTTTGCTTCCCTACAGAATCTCACACACTTACTGAGTCAAGTGTTCAGCAGTCAGTTTGTGTTTCCAGTATTGGGTCATGACGACGCATGCACAGTTCACGGTGATAACATGCCTTATCAGAAGCTGGCTGATCTTTGGAGACAATGGCTTCCTACAGAGGCTTTGTTGACGTTCAGCAAAGGTGAGAACTATTGTCTTCATACCGATATATAATTTAACTAGAGGAAATCACTGCATACTTTCTACGCCTCCTTCATCCTCACAATTAATTTATAATCTATTTTTAGTAACAATGTAGGGGTAGCCATAACCTCAAAGTAAAAATGGCGAACGATACTGAATAAATAAATCAAATCATTAAGTTTATGAAATAACCTTTACAATATAGATTAACGCGATCGCTACCAAGCGTCGCATATATGCGTCGCACTGTTTTTCACCACAGACTAACGTGAAACTGAACTGGCATACACACAGACTGGGACAAATCGTTGTAACATTCGCCACAGACAACGAGTATGATTTCGTTCATATGGGTTAATATACTTTTTAGTAACCTAAAAGGTATGTCAAGAAATACCTATTTGTTTGTATGTTTGTATTTTTTTTTTTTTTTACTGTTTGCACTGTTATTGATACGACGTTCAGTCTATGTCAAGAAACATAGTAAGTTTTTTTGTTAGAATTTGAAGCAAAGTTAGTAAAACAAAGTTTTTTGACCAAAGTTGCACAACCAATAAAAATTAAGACTGAAATACAATGGCGGAAAATTTAGAATTCCCAGGAATTGTTACGTGAAAAAGGGAGGAGAAAGATCGCTGAGAACTTTGCGTCTACGCATTCCCGAGAAATACAAATACGGGGGAAAAACCAAGAATTGAGATGTGAGAAAGGAGGGAGAAAGATTCCTGAGAACTTCAAGTCTTCGCAGTTCCTAAAACAAAAAAGGCAGGAAAACAACTAAGAATTGTGGCTTGAGAAAGGTTGTAATTTTCATGAGAACTTAACGTCTTCAAGTTCCCACTTTCAAAAACGTCAAACTTACCATATGAGTTTGCAGCATATGAGCGACATACCTTCTTACATACTGATACCAATAAATCTGGTCTTTAAAATATACTAGTACTTCAAAATTAGCAGTTAAATAACAAAATAACACTGCCACAAATATGCGACGTCGGTCTATTTTAATTAAACCTGGCGTCGCACATTTGCGGCAGCAGTCTGTGGATAAAAACCGGCCGTTTCATATATGCGACGCTAGTATATACATAAGAACAATGTTAGTATGGTGGTGGCGAACGTGTTAAAAAGAACCTTAATGGCTTATGCCAACTCCTAAATTTAAAATTTCGTACATAAATTATTTCAAAGTAAGAGTCAGCCATTAATGGAAATACCTCTAAGGATATAGCCTAATTTAGCCTACAGTTTAGATCCGTTAGATTAAACAGCTGATATTGTAACAATACTGAAAATCTTCCAACGGCTAAGCTATGTGTAGGTCTATTTTAAACAATCAAATTTATAGGTTAGGTTTCATGTTTCATTGAAAAATTATCTATCAATTTCAATAATTTCCCTTCAAAATTTACGCCATTCCATTTAGATTGTTATATTAAGATAAATAGGGGATAAGTGCGATGTTTTTACATAATTTTACTTACCTGTCCAAATTATGTATGCATACCAGTTGGCCATTTTGGAACGGACCAGTAACGTGTAAAATTTCAACTAAATCGGTTAAGCCATTTTAAAGATATCAATTATTTAGTACAAAAAACAAAATGGCGGATAGGTGGTAAAATAAGCGTTTCCGGACATATGTTTATAGGAAGGCTTTTCTTTATTTTGACTCATATGACCACCTCCTGAATCACTTTCAGGCATAATGGAATCGCCCTGTATAATGTAGTATAGACTGTTGAGACTTGGTTGGAAAAAACGAAGAAGTACATTATTTTTAACTAGTTCAAATTGGAAAAAATTCGAGTTCACAAGTTTGTTTTAAATAAACTATTATAATATAAGCCTATTATATTTTTAAAAGATTCCACGTCTAGTTTAATATTGCCAATACAATATAATCAACCATATTTAATTTAATGTCTCATGGCTATATGGCACTGCCACTATAAATTTTTTTTAAATGTTAAAGACAGGTGCAAGTAATTGTTTAAAATAACAATGATATACGAAATGAGTGTGTACATTCGATGTAAATTTTGTTTGTTTGACTCGCGAGGTCAACCCTCTTAATACATGCAGCCCGCAAGCAAACAGAATAAAAAGTATGTCTATGTGTAACAAAAATACTGTTTAAAGTATGACTAAAGTTATATTTAATTTTACAGGCGGTTACTACACGATAGAGCAGAAACTAAAAAAGTTACGTTTGGTTGCCCTCAATACGAACTTGTTCGTCAAAGGAGTTGATGAGGAAGAATCAGAAGTACAGTGGGCATGGATGGAGAGTGTTCTTAACACGTCCTTATACCAGAAAGAAACGGTCAGTTTAAACGTTTGGTTAATATGTTTAGTTGTGTTACTTGCCGCTACTATCGCTCTTTCCCATTGCCACTCGATTGCCTATCCCACCCCTTATTGTTCACTTCCAAGCTTCCTAAAAATCAGGTCTAATATAATGTGAGCGTTTCGTTATTTTGGTTTACGTTCACTGTTTCCTGGCAGTGGGTTTCTCCTGTGCAAAAAATGCCCTCCTATCCTCGATTAAAATATCGCAGATTTCATTTATTTAGTTAGTTATGATGAGCTTATACTTGTGCATAATGTGTACATCAGTAAAATCTTTACTTTATGGAGATGGATTGCTAAAGCTGGTAACGTTTTATTTTTATTATTATTTTATCAGATTTTCACTAAACATTAGCAGGGATACCAAAGGCCTCTCTCGCAGATATTAATAAATGAATGAAAAACATATCGGGTAAATATTTAGAGTTCACTGCCCAAAAACATATTCTGAGTTTTGTCCAAATAAATGTATGTTTCCCATTTAGGCTTACATACATGATAAAGCTATGATCCATTAAGGGCAAAACCCCCAATTCCACCAGGTTATTTAAGGTGCATTTCACGCGTAGGCATACATTATACCTAAACATTTTTCAAAGAACAAGATTGTACATCTTAGACGCATATAATCAAAATGCAAATGCTTTTTCTCTCTTATATATAACTTAAGAGTAATGTGTGTCAAGTTTTAGGTCTTCATAGCCGGTTTCCAGTTTCTAGAACATACTAGAATGTTCCTTCAATAGTCCAGAACCGTCTGGAACATTCTCCAATCTTTTGGAAGATTCTACAACATTCTGGCCTGTCTCGGTCACTTCACCACTCAATTTCCAGCTGCTTCCCATAAGATATTGGTGCAATATCTCCGAACCTAACCCCTGCAGTTCTAAGCCGAAACCTTCTTCATGGATGGGGGATGGAGGAATAACCCCCATGAGGCTGCGCGGTGGGTTGCGGAGTTATGGTGGCACTCATGAACAAACTACGCTTACATTTATTATTATTTTTTAATATATTTATTAATAATTCTGTTTTGAATTACATTTGACAAAATAAGCCCAACAAACAATACATAATCTATCATTGATAAATAAAATACAAACATAAAATTACCTTCTAACTATACTATTTAAAAAAAGTGATAAAATATACACACATCTTAATCAATAAATAACTATAAACAAATATGCTGCCTCAAGAACAGAAATTTCAACAAAAACTTTAGAAAAGAAAAAAGGATTTAACATGAAAACATTGTTTGTCAAACTATCATCAATTATATTGGCAAAATTAATTAGGTACCCCTGAGGAAAAGCCTGATTTGAATTTACCGTCGAGAAATGAAGAACCAGTGGCAGAAGCAGAAAATAAGAACTTGATACTAAAAATTAGTTGAAATAGAAACAGAAAAAAATTATTATTCTTTAATTCTGTGTCCAAGTTTAATTTTGATATTTTGGTTTTTTAGATTTCAATATAATAGTTTTCAACATTTTCTTGAGCAAAAATCCATTTTGAAATCGCTTTAACAAATGTATTTGATGACTTTAAGTCTATAACTTTGGACGGCAAATTATTCGAAAGTTTTGGTGCCATGTTTGCGAAAGATATTTTAAATGCCGCCATGTACAACCTCGGCTGTTCAAAACAATTGGGGTGTCTTAGGGTTTTCTTACTTTCTATATATATTATCTTTTTGTCACCGCCTCTCAGGAAAAAAAACCTTAAAACGTTGAAAATATACAAATGCCTCAGAGGGAAAATTCTTAACTGTTTGAATAACGGAAATGAAGATTCAATTCTTGGTTTTTTTAACAGAGTACGAACAATTTTTTAAAAATAAAGTGTAGAGGCTTGATTGAATTTAAATAAGTCCCTCCCCAGCAAATTATTTCGTATTCAAGTTTAGAATTAATTAGGCTGAAATAAACATTTTTTTAAACGGATAATGGGCATAAGTATCTTAACATATATAATTTCCTTAGAGCTACTAACATTCCAGAGTTTAACTGTTTTATGTGGACCTTCCAAGAACAATTATCATCAAAGAAAACTCCTAGATATTTAATACTACATAGCTGTTCAATTTTGATACAAAAAGTACAGTCTTGAGATGATTGAGTAATACACTGAGGGCATTTATACATTAAATTTTTATTTGATTATTTCTAGCTTTTTGTTTCATTTGAAAGAAAATGCATTTGGTTTTGAACAAACCAGCAATTTAACTTGTTTAAGTCTTCTTGCATTTGTCTAATTAGGTCTTCTCTATTTTTTGCACTGTAACACAATGCTGTGTCATATGCATAAGCTGTTAGACTACCATTAAAAACACCTTCACATAAATCATTAACATATATTAGAAATAGAATTGAACCGAGAACAGAGCCCTGCGGAACTCCACACACAACAGGTTTTAGTTCACTTAGACAAGCAGAAACCCTGACACATTGAGATCTTTCGCCAAAATATCTAGAAAACCAACTATACGCAACACCTCGCACTCCTGCGCTCCAGAGTTTACTTAGTAAAATTTTATGGTCAACGAGTCAAAGGCTTTTGTTATGTCAATAAAGAGGCCTCCAACGGATTTTTGTAAATTTAATGCTTTATAATATATTTTTCCGCAAAACGCCATTCGAAATTATATATATTAATTTAGTAATGTGATTACATTTTCTTACAGAAAATCCAATTTGTAAATAAAACAAATAAATACGTTTGATGTCACTTACCAAAACTGGCGATTAAAAGATTTTGGGCTTGTTATCCTGGGGGGACATATATTTGAGCATATAATAAGAGGTAAACATGACTGTGACTCGCCTATGTACCTATTTGACCTCGGATCTTGTAACCTACCACTTTACCTCACTTGACATCCACAAACCGAGAACCAGCTTTGAAAATTATTATTTGATAAACTAATTAATTACTATTTTACCTGCTTCACTAGAGTAGAAGGTACAAACTTAGCAGACGGCTTAAGAGGCTTGGTATGTGATAGACACTGTAAACATTTATAATTAAGTCGGCTATGACAGCTATCGCTATATTTATATGAGTGTAGTGATAAACAATTTCATAGTTCTGTTGTGTTGCACTTTCCAGGTGTATTTAGTTGGACACATGGCACCCGGGGCTGATGAGAGGCAAGGTACCCCACCAAGACCGCCAATGGCACCTCAACATAACTTGAGATATCTGAATATAGTGAAGAAATATGCCAACATTATTACAGGACAGTTCTTTGGCCATTTACACTCGGATACTTTCAGGGTTATTTATAGTGACTCAGGTATTTTACATAGGAGATAAGTTAGTTAACCGCTAGTCAAATCTCAACCTTGAGAAGTTTGTTCGTCTTGTCGCCTGAGTTACTTGCTCCTTCCACATGAAGGTGGATTATATCTACTCTGGTGTCATTGCTTGTGTCTCTTTAAACGTTGGTTTCTAATGATTAATTGCCCATTTATGTAAGCAATATTTGTTTGTACACAATATAATACACGTTTAAAAACAATTTTTGATCGCTGATTATCAATTGAAAACAAAATTCTAAAGTTAATTGTAGTTAGGGTCCTCTTTTATTAGATGTTTTATACCCTACTATCGATCAAAATCTGTTGGGCAAATATAGCTAAAAATCAGAAACTAAGAACTACCAAAAAACATGTTTTTTCCCCGATCTTTCACATTCACTTTTTTAAATACAATTTAGTATTTTATAAAACTAATGCAAATTGAAATTAGACATCGTTTTTAATGTTGTGGTTTTAATGAGTTATCATTTTATAAAATCGCGCAAATTATATTCGGACGTCATTTTCTTTTTCGATCAATCGTCATCATGTTTTAAATTACATTTTAATGTCAGTTTTTCACTAAATATGTGCAAATACTGTTCGGTTATCTTTTTTTCTGCCTTTCACCATATTTTTTATAATTTGTTTTAGCATTAGTATTTTATAAAATTAACGGAAATTGTAGTCATCCTATGGCTAAACTTTATTTTTTAATTCATAACTATAATTGATAGGCCTACATACTATATTCAAATCAAATCAAAATTTTTAAGTTGAGACAAGAAATGCATGACAAGTCCTAAAACATAATATACAATAATTAACTTAAACTACGCATTAATTAATGGTGCAATCATCTCAATCTACAATTGTCAGAAAATAAATTAACAGTAAAGTTATATTACATAACATACAATACGCACATCCATTAAACACTAACCCTTAATCAACCTAACAAAACTCCCACAATATTTTGTATAGACACTTTTAAATTGTATTTATTTTTTACTACTAACGTTTAAAATAAAAACACAACAACAATATTACAGCACATCTAATACCAATCATATTATTATACAATCACAAACAACATTACCTAACAAATACAATACCATAACAAATATAACATAACAAGTATGATTGTTGCGAAAAACATATATGTACACACCTACATACATCCACATTTAATTTCCCTCTTCTATGTTATTAAAATCATTTTTTCAGAGAAGTCATTAACTGAAACAATGGTCCCATAATGTAAGTGGCTGTGGAAGTGTAAAACATTAACAATTCTCGGTACCTCCAAGTCTACTGAGAAAGACAATTTCCTTAACGTAAATAATATTCCCTTTAGCATTATTTAGATAATCTATAATCCTCGCATTTTAAATGTGGTTCAATATAGAGACAAAAAACCTAACATATTTTTCTACTGGATCTGTATTTTGTTTATTTAGATATTTTTTAAATCATGTACCTATTCTTTGTTAATCTTTTTCTCTTCATTAATAATCAAAGATTTAACTGAACGCCAGTCATCATTGTTCTCTAAAAATAATATTCTTAGTTTCATTTTCAAATACACTCTTTATTTCCACTTATTTAAATATTTGTTTTATTACTTTTGATTTGATGTGCCACTCAATTTGCTTAAAAGTCTTTCTTATACTCTAGACCTGTTTCAGGGTTCTTAATCTTTATATGTCTAATTCTTCTGTACTTGAGTATGTAACTGAACTGAACTCCTCCTAAACGGATGGACCAATTTTGATTAAATTTTGTGAGTGAGTTTGAGTGGATCGCTAGATGGTTTAGATTCACAATTGGAAAGGGCTTGTAATGGGATTACTACCAATATACAATAAATATAAATTAAACTAACTTCTTAGAAGCTTTAAAGCTAAAATTATGTAATATTATTTTTAAGGGATAATATACAAAATATTTGCAATTTGATTACTTAAGTCAACGGGATGAAATGGAATAACTACCCTTAAAATTAATTAAAAATCCACTTACTTTTTCAAAAACTACTCAACTAATTTTACTAAAATTCACAATTTACACTTATTATCGCCAAGTTTTTTTTAGAGAGTATGTTCACTACAAACAAAAATATTTAATTGGGGTAGTTACCCCATTTTTTACAATAGTTTTAAAAAGTTTACAATAGGCTCAAAATAAACTGCACTAAATTCTTACAAACTATAAAAAATTGAAAATTGTTTAATATTATTCTCAATTGATACAAAAAACATTTGCAATTCGATTACTTAAGTCAAAGGGATTAAATAGGATATCCTCCCTTAGTTAAATTAAACAATAGCGAAACATTGCCAGGTCCACTAATATATTATATAACTATGCAAGATTTCAACCTACTACTTTAAACAATGTCTGAGAAAATGAACTGGTTAATTAATTAGTGGTTTATTTATCCATTTTCCATTATTTTTTTTTTTTTAATGTACGAATACAGTACTTATTATTCATTAATAAATAAATACTACTTACATAATGTTTCTGAAGTATAATCTGTTACTCCTAAAAAATGTCGGAGGTGAAAATTTGGAAAACATTTCCTATAGAGTAAAACTATGGCCGCCAAATCCATTATCATCTATTAAATGTAATTTGCTTACTTGTATAACTTTTATTGATTTCTAATATTAATTTAACAAATCCTATCTATATGTTCTATTTATACCGAAACAGTACCGAATCTTTGTAAGATATTATTTTACTAAACTATTGCTATTTTTCTACAGCTGTTTAATAAAATGTGCTTTTACACACTCACAGCAGTCCACAAACTAAACTAAATGTGTTCAGCTTCAAGTAATGATACCTCTTTGTTTTACTTTACTGCATGGCTAAACAGCCGGCTTGAGGTAAAGTAATAATTTTTACACTCGTTTTGAAAATGTTGATTGTTACGGAACTAACCTCTGTAAATCAGATCTTTTTAAACACTAATTTAAAATGTACGGTAACTGTAGGGAAAAATGTAACACAAGGATTATCTTGTGTGACAAACTCAACTTTGCACCCTAAATATAAAAATAACTATTTCATTGTGATGCTGTACAAAAGCTATGAAACAACTCTTTCCTTTTTTTCAGGAAACCCAGTGTCTTACATACTTCTTGCACCCTCAGTCACTCCTAGACTCACAGCAAGTGGTATCAACAACCCTGGACTGCGGCTTTATAAATTTGACACAGATACTGGACAGGTTTGAAAATATTATTTTATTTAACATTCCCAATACAATATATAAGTCAATATAAAATATTCTCAACAGAAATAAAAGGTGGTAAAAACCATTAAAATAAGCCTATTATACCATTGTACATTCATTTTTAAGTAATGGAATTGCCCTCTGGGGGAGTTCAGCATCCTGATCAGTAAATCAATAACCTATCAGCCCACAGTAATCCCCTATGATCATTATGCTTAAGATCTAAATAAGAATTTTGTATATTGCTGTTTTGATATTTAAGTGTATTTAATCATAAATGAATTTAAAAAAATGATAGTATAATCAAAATGAATTATTAAAGTTAGCTAGACAGGAAAAACAAAGATATTGAACCCCAAATTAAAATCATTTATGTTATTTGTATCAAGATTAATAAATCAAATCACTTATTAAATCTATTTCACAGAGTACGCACTGCTTACTTTATAAATTGACTCTCTAACTCAAGGGTGGTTACAGTATCTTTTATTGAACTTTTATAATCATATTTTAAAATAGTAATTTCATTACATTTTAAAAAGATGAGGAAACCCTTGCTATGTTAAATTTTGGAACATTCTGTCCTACTAAACATTTACACCACTCTAAAGATCATTGAAGTTAAGAACTCTACAATGAGTGGTCGAACAGCTTTCTTTAGAAAGTCCACACTTACTTTCTACCACCCTATAAATATTTATGTTTGACTAATTTTATCTATGTAGCTCATAAGGTGCAATAAATGTACTCAAATAAAAATTCAACAAGCAAAATGTTATAAGACATTCACCATTTAATTAGCTTTGGTTGATGCCCACAGGTGCTTGATTATGTACAGTACTACATGGACTTGACAAATTCCAACCAAAAAGACTCAGCTGAATGGGCTGTAGAATACAATTTGACAACTTACTACGGTCTTAATCAGGTCACACCGAAGATGCTTCATCAGTTGGCAGAAAGTTTCACAATTCCAGAAGGTCTACCGTTGTTTGTCAGGTGAGTCTTTCAATTGAAGCTTGTACAATGTGGCACAGTTTATTTATATTTCAATTAGTCTTAACAGGGCCTTTCATGTGATGAATTACATTTTTCTTATAGAAAAGGTTGATAATCATAATGTGTTATTATGTGCTTGTAAAAACATTTTACAAATATTTTATAAAGTTACGGCTTGTGTTAATTTCAGTATATTTAAAATTTGTGTAAGTTTATTTTTATAAATGACTTGTAAAATTATGATTATCAACCTTTTCTTAGAAGGGAAAATGTAGTTCAAGCGTACATCATCCTCTTCCTTTAATTTGTATTTTGTAATGAAAGGTAAGAGTTTTAAAAATAACTTGAAGAATATTGTGTATTAATCTTGATACTTGTTGCTACAAACACTAATAATACAGATTAAAATAACAACAAAATCAATCAAAATACCAAGAAATGAGAAATTTATCACTTTCCATGCTACGCCATTTCATGGTCCTATTAGGAGTGACTAGCAAGATAGCACCCTCGGATCAGGCTTGCGGTTTTAACCGAGTCAGTCAAAGGTCTTTCCGTGTTTCTATGACTAAACGCTGTTATAACCGCAAATCTAATCATTTCATGCCTATTTTTGTTTAGTCATTTTTAAATATTTTAATATGTTATAAAACCTTTCTGAATAACAAAAAAATAATATTTTTACGTTAAGCACATTTATATATTAATCAATAATGAAAATTTATCATATTATTGAATAATTTTTGTTTATTTTTTTAAACAAGTGCTAGTAAAACCTGAATGTGTTTTATATAAAATAATTCGTAAATTATCTTATTATTTTAGATTTATATAAAAATACTAATCATTCATAAACCGAGAGAAAAATAAAAAATGAAGACAAAGCGAAAAAATGAAGAACTGTTAAAAAGTAATTTTGTTATTTCGAAATTTCTTTCTTTCCTCCTCTACTGCGAAAATATTTAAAATATGTACATATATTAAAAATATGTGCATATATATGTATATATATAATATATTAATTTAGACATATATAAAATACTAATCAGTCATAAACTAAGAGAAAAAGATAAAATAAGGACAAACCGGAAAAATGAAGACAAAGCAAAAAATTAACTGTTATTTTTAGATGTGATTTCGTTATTTTTAAATTTATTTTTCACTAGTATGGTGAAATATGTTATCTTATCTTCTAAAGCGAGAGATAATTGTTTGTCTGCTAAATGGAT
>JAGFPH010000722.1:130002-162420 GCA_018207615.1 Philaenus spumarius
AAAATTAAATTAAATTAAATATTAATTATTACAAAACAAGATGGCTGCCAAAAAAAAAAAGATGGCGACTCAAAATTCCCCAAAATCTTTAAAAATCAAAATTCCCAAAATTTCAAAAATCCCCAAAAATCTAAAAATTCCAAAAATTGTTAGGATAGGTTAGGACCCCCCCAAAAAAAACCCAAAATCCAAAAATGTTAGGTTAGGTTAGGACCCCCAAAAAAAAACCCAAAATTCCCAAAAATTGGCTTAGGTTAGGACCCCAAAAAAAGTGGGCAAGGCTTAGGTTAGGAACCAAAAAGACCCAAAAAACACAAAAAAAAAGGGGCGTGGCTTAAGGTCAATGACCCTCCCCCACCACTTTTGGCGCCAGTTCGCCGGGAACTCTACTTTTACCATTTTTGTATTTTGAATTGCTATAGAAAATACAGAAGGGTAATGAAATTGTCTTATTGTTTGTATTTTTACAAATTATTTAAACGAATTATGATCGGTTCCATAAATGTAGGGCCTACGTCTGTATGTCTGTCTGCCAAATCAAAAACTCATTTATTGAATATTGGAATTAAACATTTTGTTTATCAAATTAACAAGTGTTTATACTATATTAAAAATCACTAAGCCTAAGCCTAATCTATATATATTAAAAGAATTTGGTCAAAACCTATTTCCAATCGCCCAGCCTCTCCTAATGGACCGATTTTGATGATTTTTGTTTTTTAAAATGTGTCTTATTACCTGTTGATATGTCATCAAGCATTTACCGAAGTCCTAGGACATTAGGGCTACGCCCCAGTGGCCCTCAAAGTTTCAATGTTAATCTTATGGAAGGTCAATCTTAAGGAAGAAGAAGAAATATTTCTTTTGATTTTATCAAGGACACAAAAACAGCTGTTCGTATGAAAAGCTTAAAACAGCTGATTTTGATCAACAACTGATTTGGATCAAATCAGTATCAAATGTAGTATTACCTTTTTGAGGTTACATTGACAAACTAAAAACAACGAAAAATGCTAACTATATTTTAATTCAATTCAAACATTGGTTGTTACAAACCTATTATATATAAAACAGCTAATTTGGATCAAAAACTGAACATAATCATTCACAGATATGTCAAGTCTTATATATTATCATCCGTTCAGCCGCTATTCACCCGAGAAGGAGCCCCGGTATACAATCCTTCAAATTTCCCATGTTAATCTTATGGAGATAATGTTTAATGAGTTTGAGTCAGCTGCCAAATAAAACAGCTAATTTATGCTCGGTCACCTATGTACAAACGAGCAAAAGATTAACGAGATTCTTTATCGAATTTTCCACCTGCGAGCAAAGCGAAGCAGCCATCTGAGGCCGAAGGCCGAGCCGGTTTTGGGACGCGGAGCGTCCAGGGGCAGAGCCCCTAGTATATTTTGATGACATTTTGAATGATTTAGGGATTTAATATATACATCTCAAATATATTATAAGGCAAAGTTTTGACTGATTGATTTATCCTATTTCCCGGACCATTAGGATTAAACCAATGAATATGAAATTGGCATAGTGGTATGCTGTAGGTCACTTAAAGCAGAGTACCGTACTTCTCTCGACAAAATTGGGATAAGCAATATTTCCGTAGAAGCAAGATTTGAGGCATTTTATAAAATTAACTGTAGGCCTATCTCTGTTACTGTTAGAGATTGAAGTTTGAGGTTGAATATATTACTTGTAAGAATATGAAGATATAAAAGAATAGATCATTTTTATTATATTGATAGTGTCCATTTCAGGACTTACTGGTATAATAAAAAGAACTTTAAAACATACTCCATTTATTATTTAATTAATTATTTTCCTTTCTGTGGTGGGAAGGATAAGCATGTAAGTTGGATGAACGTATCAGCATAGGGCTATCTTGTTGGAGCTTCTGTTGATGGTTTCATGTAGATCTTTTAGTGTCCAAGTTTTTCGTGCAATTTACTCTAATATCTGTTATTAATAATTTAAGCAGTATCCTCAATAAAAGCAAAATGACAGTTTCCTCAAATTTGCATCAGGTTTAAAATTAAAACAGTGATTTTAAGAACACTTTGATAAGTTTCAGACTGTTTTTAATCTTTTCATTACCAACACCAGACAATGAAGTTATTCCCTTATTTATTAGGCCTACAGTAACCTAGATTTGGTATTATTCAATGATCATCTGCTTGCCTTTTTACTGTAACACGCAAAGCATGTTAGTTTAATATAAAACCAAATGACATCTATTCAAATTGCTTCTGAAGCTCTAGTAGGCCTACAAGTGTTTCACATTAATTAATAGGTAACTATTGAGAAATGGTAAATATGTTATTTCATTGTTATAAATTAATTATAATTTCAAGACTAATATTTACATCTAAACACTTCTATAATAAATCTCAGTGCAATTACACAACTATCATTACAAATAGTAAACAAACAATAACTTAAAATGGAAGGGTTAAGAGTTATTATGACTATTATTCAGAAAGATGCACTACAAAATACCAACTGTTTAAACATTATTCTACATTTATTTTATACTTCCCATAGTCGACCTAGGATTATTGTTGATTAAAACGTTCTTTCTAACAGTTAAGAGTATAGAGTTTAATAAAATGTTAACAAAAGTATTAAACATAATGTGTATGTTCAGTATTTGTTTGATGGTTCATAATGTATTGAATGCACCGTTGGAATCTTTAAAGGTAACATATTACTTATTTAAAAATTAGTTACTAATTATGAAAATATTAATAGTTTGCTGTAGCAAAGGGCGTAGGTCTTGAACAGATTCAATATTTCATCAGATTTTGTATAATAGACTATACATTTTTTCCAAAAAGCATATACAACTATTAATAATATTATTGGATTTTTCATTTTGTTCTTCACTTAGTCGTGCATAAATATAATTTGTATAGATTATTGCTAATCTGCAAAGCAATTAAACCATTTCCAAAAGTTCAGGTTCTTTCTTCCTAAGTAAAGTCTGTTTTAAGCAAGAAATACATGCCCCACAAAACTGTTAAGAAAATAACAAAGACACCGTGACGTTCATGCTTTAGATGTATTTTAATCTGTAGAATACCAAAAGTCCTACATTCATATATTGTACTGTTTTTTTTTAACATTTTAGGAGAAAAGCTGATTTATATTATCTAAACTATGAGGGTTCAAAGAGAGATACTGCTGAGTGATGCATTACAAATTAATATCTGTTCTTTATTTGATTGGAAATAATGCTACATACTTTTTTTGCTGCAATTAATTGTTTGTTTTATATATTTAATCTGGCTTGCTCCTGAGAGAGAGGCTTTAGATTGACAAAAGTGTTCACACTATCCATATTTTGACTTTCTTTGTTGATGTCCAACTTCTTTTTCTAGTGATTAGTTAGAAAACACAAGTTCTGTTCCGATTTCATCGAATCTCAAAACAAAATAACAAATAACCCAACTGTAACTATAAAACATAAAAGTAAATTGACAAAACACATATAAAATTGTGGTAACTGCATGACATGCAACTACTAAGGCCAAGCCTTATTTATATAAATACTAAATTGTGCAACTAAGCCCCCCCCCCCCATCTACCTCACCTCTCTGCACCATGTTAACTGTAGACCAGAGAAAATATATATTATAGTACAACAACACTAGGCAAGGGAAATTATTTCCTATGATAAAAAAAAATGCTTAATTTCTGATGATTTACCAAACAACATTACACTTTTAGCAAATAAATATTTTACACGTTGCCATGCGCAAGCGTCTCTCCACTTTAATTTATTCAATAAATACAACCTTTTGTTGTTAACTTTAAAACTTTCCCTCATCAAATAACACCCAAGTGTTTTCAGGCCTTATTTGATGTTGTTCTCTAGTACTACCCCGTTAGAACAATTTGAGAGGTTTGGCGAGGGTAAGAAAAAGAAAACCTTTTGTTTCCAATTCTTAAGTTTTTAAATTTAAATTAATTAGACCTTTTTTGTCTTCTGGGTAGTACACTAGCTCAATTCTAGACTCTTTTTCGGGATCGTTCCCTTTGGAGTTAAATTTGTAGTGATCCGTGAATAACTCACCTGCTGACTTAATTACACTAGAGCACTGAATGGTTTTAGGATTATTTTGATTGGATTCGTAAATTATATATTCAAAATTTTCTATTGAAAACACCAAACGATTTATTGATTAAACATAAATGCATTAATTTTGAAACAACAAATTATTATTTTCAAAAACACAATGAAATTTATTAATATGTAGCTTATATTTACGTATATTGAAAAGTAGCAAAGTGATTAATTAATTTATTAATTAAAATTTGTATATTAATGATTCTATTATTTACACACGACTATTTGCCATTGTGAGTAATGAAATTTACTAAACGAGTTTACTTTATTCAATTTCCCCAGAATCTATTTTAATTTATTTAATTTAATTTATTTATTTATTATTTTGCAAAAACGGGATTTATTTAAAATTATAAGTAACAATGATTGTTTGCCACTTACAGAACACAAGAAGTTCGACGCGTAATTCTTTCTGTTGGTTTCCAGCAATTTAAAGTTGTTCTCCTTGGTCCCCAGAATGGTTTCTTTGGTTTACAGTTGTCTTCTCCTGGACTTAATTATAGTTGTCCTCTCCTGGTTTATTGTAGTATCTTTTGGCAAGATAGGCCGTTTATATGGATATTCTTCTCCCGAAATTATCACGACCCGACTTAGCTTTAGGCCGGAGCTAGTACGTAACGCACACTGTAACTGATCACTCTTCGACTTTCTCTAAGTACCCTCGGAGCTCGGTCAGCTGTTTACTCGTTGGCGCTTCGTGCTAAACTAAAGTTAGAGGGGATGCAAGCTGCTTCCTCGACTTGTTACTTGTCAAACGAGCATCTTCCTCTAGGTGACAAGAAATTCTGATTTCTTGCTTTAGAAATATATTTTTTGGTTTTAATATATTCCCTGATTTATTTGATGAATTTTAGTGCCTTTATTTCCTGTCGATTAGGCCTAATTTAATTATTATCTTCATTTATTGAATTACACTATGCGCTCTGTTTTGTTTTACGTAGTACCTCCGATGGCGTAACTTCCTTCTCGGTGCTTCTGTCTTCAGTTCATGTCCGTGCCTGTCGATTTGCAATTTTGGCTTTGATTTCATCCAAACTCTATAACTTCTTTTTGCGTGGTCGGATTTTGATTTTATTGACTTCTATGGATTGGTTGACGTTTTCTGGTTTCTCTGGAATTCGAATGGCGTTTCTACTCCTCTTCATTCTTGATTTATGGACTTCGTTAGTTTTGTTTAAATTTTGAAATTTATTTCCCGTAAATTTGAAATTTTCCATTTTTTCTTGCTTGCATCTTCTTTGGTTGGTCTTGAAACGCGTTGATCTGGTGTTGGATTTTTGATAGCTTGTTTGGTTGTTTAGTTATTCAGCTTGTTGTTTCTCTAATTGCCTTCGTTTGGTTTTCGGCATTTCATTCCCCCCCTTTAAAGCTCTTTTCATATCTCACATGGCATTACAATTTATTACACATATATATACCCTATTTTATCAATATTTCCCTTTTATTATTCTCCCTTGTATTTATTTTGAATTAATAAACTTTTTTATTAATTTATTTTATTTTTACAAAACTACTTATTTATTTATTTTGAACTTTGGCTTGATTATGCCCTATTATTGACTCTATTAAATGCTATTTTTTATGATTTAATTACATTTGAACTTTATGAGTTATTGGCCCTTTTATGCCCAAGAATGACTTTACACTTTATTTTTTAGCTATTAAACTTTATAATTTGTATTACTTTATTTTCTTAACCCTTTTTAACTCTACAAATGACTCTACTTTGTTTTTGGATTTTGTTCAAATTCTGCCAATTCAATTTGTTTACGCTTACATTTTTGTCTATAACTTTTTAACAAATTATCATAACAAAATTATTTTTATTACTCCTTGCTTATTTAACTCTCCTTTCAACATAAATCTAATAATAACAAATTTTTTTTAACAATACTACAAACGATCTTTCAATGTTATCTCATTTCTACCAAATTTAGACAAGACTGGACAAGTCTATTCCTGGCCCTTCCTGCATGGTTTTGGCTCGATTTTGTCGCTAAAGCATACGTCATAGTCTGCACGTATTCAACTAACACAATTTTAGTTAATTCTTCAAAATTATTAATAAAGACTATTTTCACATTGGAAACTACTTTTTTATCTTAATTTTGGGCTTTTTAGACACCCTTTCGCTTTAATCTTTTGTTATAATGACTTTGAATTTATTTTAATTAATCTAATTAATTAACCCCAATTGAATCGGTCGATTGGCCGTTTCAACGTACTTACTATTATGATGTTGATCATGTTTCTTTTATAAAGCTATGGGTTCTTGTGCTGAAATGGAATAACCATGCCAGAATATGGGTGAATAAATTTTTATTTAAAATTTTAATTTATTAAATACAAATGGGACTGATTTGTGTTTAAATTTCAGAGGGATCAAAGACTTAAGAAAGGTCACAGATTATTATTAAGCTTTTAGCTAACAAAACCATAACTCCAAGTGAAATTTTACGGCAACATCGAGGTGGTTCGGAATGTCATAGAGGCTGATAGCAATAACCCTGAATGCATAACCCTTGAGGAAATCGCGAAGGAATTGAACATTAAGGCCCCCATACACTTCAAACATTTTGCGCAAACCTTGGGTTTGTGCAAAAACGTGTTTGCACAAACATTGGTCCATAAATTATTGCAACGGTTTACACAAACATTCAAAATAACTTTCAGTTTATTAAGTGAAATTTTCGGGAGAGGATGTCAGACATGGAAGATGCTTGTGCCGCAATTATAATTGCTTGTTTAACAAAAAATAAAACACGAAAAAGAAAGCAGAGGATCTTGATGAAGGAATGGTTGTAGAAGAGAAATGAATTTAGCAATGACGGCTTGGTAGCAGAACTTAAAATAAATTCGGAAGAGGATTATAAAAACTATCTACGGATGGATGCAGATACGTTTGGTGAGCTGCTAGAAATTGTCACACCTTTAATTACCAAAAAAGTTCAGTCCTGATGGAACAAATATCGGCAGAACAGAGATTACTAGCCACTCTCAGATACTTGGTAAGCGACGACTCCTTTGAAGAGAGATGTTTACCCTTCAATGTTTGCGCAAACACTACCATACACTTCAAACCTTATTGTTAAGCCTAAAGTGTTGCACAAACTTTTTCGGTCTCAACCGATTTGCATCAAACGTTTGCACAAACAAAACTACCATGCCATACATTTCGAACTACCATCAAAATGTTTGAAGTGTATGGTGGTCTTTAGTTATAAAACTGCCCAACAGTTAGTGATAGTCGTCCTCAGATTTCATAAACTATCTGCTAGATGGGGTCCGCATCTGTTGTCTGATGA
The DNA here is from genome assembly GCA_018207615.1 of Philaenus spumarius. Taxonomy (NCBI): domain Eukaryota; kingdom Metazoa; phylum Arthropoda; class Insecta; order Hemiptera; family Aphrophoridae; genus Philaenus; species Philaenus spumarius. Next base: position 137,449 of record JAGFPH010000722.1, read on the forward strand.
ACAGAAGATACATTATTTGGAGGTTTGCGAAATCTCTTGATCGATTTGAGAAAGGTGAGCCATTTTTTAATCGAATTGTCAACTGTGTTGAAACTTGGGTGAGCCATTACTCTCCAGAGTCAAATCAAGCAAGTATGGATTGTGGATGAGTTTGTGCTCCAGCGGCTATGTAAACACCTTGTTAGTTTCTATAATGAAGGGATTAAAAAGCTCGTAACCCGTTGGAAAAAATGAGTTTCTAAAGCGAGTAATTAATTAGAAAAATAAAATGTTTTTGTACATTTTGTAACATATAACCAGAATTTAAAAAAAACAGTCCTGTTTATATTTGTTTCACCCCTGTAGTAGAGAAATATGTTGATTTATTGAAATTTTTATTAGAAAACAATAAATATGTTACTTTTTTCAGGAAAAGAGAGTAATTGGGTTTCTCACACCAACTACAAATTTGACTTCCGTAAGTACGATTATTTTACCAAAAACAGTAGCATGGTCAGTCTTATAAGAGAATGGATTAAAGTTTACAGAAATTAAGAAAGACATAAAATTGCTACAGCTTTTAAATCCACAACTGGTTGTATCAATGTTCAGAGACTTTATTAACAAATCATCTAAATAATGTATAGTACTGGGATAATATATAACTTGTGTGTGTGGTACGGGTGGTCAGTAAACGAATCAGTATAATAAAAACTTGGTTTTTGAAACCCCACTATTTCATACCTGGACTATGTAAGAAAAATATTTTTTTCAAATCTTAGTATTCCAGGCATATTTGGAGGGTGGGTTTTGAAGAACATTTCAATGTAAAAATAAATCCAATATTACAATTTTTAAAGGATAATCTGTAAACTACAATAAACTTTCTAACAATTGTTATTTTTCAAGTATAACTAATGTAAATTTATTCATTTACTCAATAAACAAAAGGGAGCCATTTTGATATGGTTCGAGATTTGACCAAAGTTTAAGTACCGGTACCAGAAAGGTTCAGCTTTGGGACCTTTTCGATTTGATTCCCTAATTTACCTATGCTGCCATTTGAAAACTTTTAGAACAGACTTTATCATTTCCCTGAATTTCTACATAAATTAAATATTAGGAAATTAGCAAAAACATCAACAAAAGTTGGATATTGTAAGGAAGGTTATATCACTAGCAATGTTCGTTAAAATGTTGGTTTTAACAATAAAGAAACCGCTTTATTAAATAATAATACAAAAACCAAAATTATACACCATTTAAAAACGGCAACAAAGTGGGTAAACAACTTTTACAAAATGTTTATTTTTAAAAAGAACCTTTAAAATAATGTAACGTTTGACAATGTTTCCATTTAAAATTTCTTCCCCGACACAAAAAATATCACTTTGGAGAACATTGGGATTTAGAAAAAAATATTTTTTACATTACAAATGAGCGAAAGAGTGAGGTTTTAGTTAAACTAAAATATTTAAATTGATTTATTTACCAGTTTATATTCTCTACATTTGTTCAAGTTTCAACTTTAAGTATATTCTATCACACTTTAAATGGTTTACTTTTCCTGTTTTGTTTCAGTATCGTCTAAGTTATGTACCACTGTCTCAAGTACTTTTTTCGAGTACTGTCTACTATCCATTTTGGGGTTGAAGTAAGACACAAATAGAAAACATAATTAAATTTAAAACTGTACAAGTCTAACATTTCAATGTACTTGACAAACAAATTAAAATAAATACAACAAATAAAAACTTTAACAGTTGTTTTTCCTGATCAATACCGGTTTTACTCTATTCATACTCTGGTATTCCAGTAGACCTTTGGTATTTTACAGGCTAAAGTCAATATAGTACAATTGTTCATGGATAAAAAGGTGGTTGATTTTATGATGAAAAACTCTATACTTATTTGTGGTAGCCTAACTGGATTGTTTATAAATATATATATTTACCTTTACAATCTGTCGTACAATCCTGGTTTTTCGTCGTTTTAAATGACGGCCATTTCGACTATTTTATTCAGTCATTTTCAAATTCCAGCTGTTCGCACACTGGGAACTTTGTCACAAATTAAAACATTTAAAAGACTTATACATACATGACACTTAATGTACATTACAAACATATAAAGATTAAAAACACATTTGAATCGCAGCATAAGATATTCGGCACATGTTACCATGTTAAGTTCAAACTCGCACTGAAGTATGTATAAGTGTTTTAAATGTTTTTATTTGTGACAAAGTTCCCAGTGTGCGAACAGCTGGAATTTGAAAATGACTGAATAAAATAGTCGAAACGGCCGTCATTTAAAAACGAAGAAAAACCAGGATTGTACGACAGATAGAAAGGTAAATATAGATGTAAAACTGTCAAGAGCCAATTGATAAATGTGGTTAAAACTGGACAAAGGGATAGTGGCCCGCCTATTGGCAGGAAAGTTCTGAATTCATGTAAAAGTACGTTTCGATATGTGGGATTATTGATCAAATGATGGTCATAAATGGCGAGCAATACTTCTTATTTTTGAATACGGTTATTTCGCTCTTAGTGACTGCCACTAGAGTTGCTAATGACCACCTTAGGTTTTGGAAAGTCATTTGGTTGGAGGATGAATATAAATGAAATCACAAATGAATATTTGACTCGAAGGAGAATTCCTGTCATCATATCTCCCAAGTTTTCCTAAATATGATAAGATCCTTAAGGAAGAAGTTGCAAATCATCTCCTATTGTGGCAGTTTTCACAACCTCAATAAAATAAGAATATTTGTAGTTAGCTTATATATTTAATTTTAAATTCAAGCCTACACACAAATTAACAATAGATAACTATGTCAATTGTACTTCAGGTGGTGGGATTTTGCAGTAAGATTTCTTGAACAGAAAAACAATTATTGATGCTATGGGTTCCGGTTTTCCTTTTACTAGCTGACCCGTGCGAATATTTCGCAAGTTCAGAGTAGGCCTATATTTACCTGATTTAACACGTTGATTTAATTCAGTTAATTAAGTTTATTTATTTACATTGGTTTATAAATAACAGTTTCCCTATACAATCTTACTGTGTAAACAATCTAACTAACAGCTGTCATGCTAGTTAAACAGATGGTTAATAGATGGCGCCTTTCATTAGGAACATACAAAGTATAATATAAACGTTTTTTAATCAATTCTTGTTATTAATACATGAATTTTAAGCTGTTTGTATATTTTTCCAGTGTAGCGGTTAAGGAAAGCTTTAAAATGATGCCTCATTCATGTAATTTGATGATGTATTAAGGAATTTATGGCGTACTGACAAAAAAATGGCCTTGAGAAATAATATATGCGATGGTATGGAACCCTAAATAAAGTAACATTTTGTATTATATCTTGTATTCATATATGAAGGAAAATGTAAGAAAAAACCATTTAAAAAATCAAAATTATTCACTGTGGCTTTAGATTCTAAATATTAAAACAATATTTTAAAAAAAATATGCAGCAAGAGTATAGGTTTATCAGAAAATACACACATTTTTAAAACATAACATTTAATACACATTTTAAAATTGATCAATAGTATTTATACGTTTAAAATATATCTTATATCTATTTTGTGCTTAACAAAGTATTCAAGAGAATACACAATGTAAAATAATTTCATCACAAAACCATTTATGGTTTAAAAACCATGATGGTTAATAAATATTTACTCATACAAACAATATTTCTTATTTAAAAGTTTAGTAACTCAAATTTCATTTAACTTCAATATAATATTATAAAATTTGAGTCACATGATTTATTCATACAATAAATAGAACTTGAGTAATCTAATCTCATTTTTTTATAACTAACATGAAGTTTTGAAACTTTAATGCATAGCTAGAAACGTTTGGTGTATGCGCAAACTCAAACTAGGTTGTGTTTATTTGACGAAAAATAAGAATTTGATTAAATCAAACAATTTATATATTTATCTAAAAACGTTTGCAGCAGTTGTGGGAACTCAAATGTATTTATTTTATTAAGTGTAAAAATTCAAATACAATTTGCATATCTATAAATGTAACTAAAATATAAGGAATTGAACTAAATTCTACCCAATTTAAAAAATACAAGTGTTTCTTATTGTCTTTAAAACTCTTCACTTTTCTTGTCTGATGGTTAAAAGAGTTAACTTTGTTTATGTTCAAGGGATTAAATGCATAATAGTGCTTTTGCACAAGCAAACAAAATAAACTACTAGATGTCAAAAAAAAAAAAAAAAAAAAAAAAAAAAACTAGTATGTTATAGTTGAACTCTCCAACATAAGATTTGTTAAGTTAACAAAACTAAGTTGCTTGGGTGTTTCATTCTTTGTTTTACTCCACCGCCTTCAATAGACTAACTGACAAAAATTAATAACATACAAAATTGAGATTGAATTTGGATATTTCATAAAATAAATACAATCGAGTCTCTGCAACTGTGAAGAGAATTCATTTTTTGAATGTTTACATGTTCAGGCGTTTGATGTTCAAGTTTCAGGTGAATAAAAAATTATTTCAACTTATCCTAATAACAATATAAGACCCCAAAATAACTCATTTTTTTATCATCATGCTTTTTCCAAACACCAAACATTCTAGTGTGTTTTTCCAAAAGTTCTAGCAATTTCAGATTTTTCCCAAATTTAAGGCAGCTGGACGCATTGGATTTCAGGAAAGAGTACAGACTTTGGGCACAGTAGGTTCTCCGTTAGTACACTGAGAGCGTACTGTGTCCAAAATCTGTTCTTAGGAAAACAGATTTCTACAAATTCCCAAACAGTACAACGCTTATGCCCCGGTATATTAATGAACAGTTAACTAACTGATGTATTACAAGTATAGATGTGTAGAAGAACTAACATGACTTCCTAATATTTTTAAATCCTGGGAAGTCGATGCTCATATCAGCTATCACATACGACGTAGCAGCAAACAAACCCAGTGCATAATCAAGAGGTTCAGATTTCTCAACTGTCATGGTATCACCGTTTGTATGGTGAAACCAAAAATACTTGTCATTATTGTTCAAAAGACTTATACAAGGAACAATATTCCTCCATACTTCAATGTCCGATCCAACATAGTCACCTTGTTCAAAGTCCGTTGCGTTGATAGGTTCCATTAATCTGTACAAAAGAAATGGATGTCAACCTTTGCATTGAAGCATTGATAAATCAAAATTAAATTTTTTAATTTATCTCTAGAGTTAAAAATGTACTAAAATTCTTATAAGATATTGTATCTAAATAATAGCGCTAATTTGACAACATATCACAATTTATTGTTGATTTGAAACACAACTACAAAAATTCATAGAAGATAAGCACTAATTTAACAAAACATTAGAATTTAAAGTTGATTTATTAAACAACTTCAAAAAGTCACAGAAGACATTGTTAATTAAAACTATATATTTTTTTTGTGGGCCTTCCTAACTAGAATTCCAACTGACTTCGACCTAGAGATCTTTTGCCATCGCATATTTCCTATTCCCACCTGGTAATACCTGTCTCCTTTAAGAAGGAGCAGATACTACCTATTGGATTTTTTAGGATGTTTTTTCTCTCTTCTCCTGGGAGACCTAGTGAGCGAAGTCTGGCTCTGCCCAAGACCTCACATTCTAAAAGAATGTGCTCCGAGGTTTCTTCCGCCAGATGACATATCCTACATATGTTATCATCAACAACTCCAGTTCTATGTAGATGTTTCTTGAGGTAACAGTGATCTGTTAAAAGTCCTACCACCCACCTCATGTTTTCCTTTCCAAAAAGCCACAGAAGACACTGTTAGTTAAAACTGTATTAGCGCTAATTTGGAAAGACATCAAAATTAAAAACTCAACATGTTTAGACATGTTGATTTAAAAACTATCGTACACTTCTAGAGAGACGTAATTGAAAAGCTTGTGCATCGTTATAAATGCCTAAATTTGAATGGCTACTATGTAGGAAAATAATTTAAGATTGTCACTTTCAAATGTAGGCTATATAATAATATTCTTTTTTTTATTTGGTTGATTTTTAATTTGAAAACGTAAAACCGCTTTGCTTGCTAATCTCTTCGGCAACATATGATGATGACAATGGAAAACTACAAAATCAATAATTTTGTTCATAATTTTTACATTTAAATTTTCAATAGGAATTTTTATGAAAATGATGATTGATTAGGACAGAAGCACTTAGATCTAAGTTGGTTGCAGGTGGTAGCTGTGACCTGTAAATATTGTAAGACATGGATCGAAATAGACACACAATATGTCCTACAATTGTAAACAAAATCACTAATTTTGTCCATAACTATTAAATTTTCCTAAAATTTTTTTAACAGGAATTTTAAATATTTTCGGAATAAAAAGAAGCCTAAAATATTCTCTGAAAAGTCATTTACATGTTAATGAAAGTCAAAATCAGTTCAGCCATTCCGGAGATTAGCCAGGCCAAACAAATAGACAGACAGATTAAAAATTTATAAATGAATGTGTTTACGTTTTTGTAATGTGTAAATAACCATATGATCTTAGAAAAAGCTTATAATTTGAAATCACAGGCAGAAACTTAAATTTTATCTATATGTATAGATATATGGATTATAAGATAAAATTATAAGATGTTTGTTTTTTATAGGTACATATTTTTGTTAGCCAAGAACTAAGACTTTCTGAATTTAAAACTGTCATTGTAATAAGCAAATTATTGAGTTAAATAAAATATTGTTCGTTGAAAACATGTGGTAATTTATATTATTTAAAACAATAATAATAAACGTTAGTCATAACACAGTCAGACCGTAATCATGTAGGAATTATTAAGAAAAGATGGTTTATATTTGTAGATAACGAAAAAAAAATTATGGGAAAACCTTATTTAATATAAAACTGCTTTGTCATAGAAACTATTTAGATACCATAATAATTCATATATAAAAATATTCCCTATGTGGGGAATGGCGTGAAGACATCTAGTATGTTTTAAAGCTTCTAGAAGTTGATTACAACTACTCATATGACAAATAAATTTTGAGCTTGACTTTTGAGAAGATATATTTAATAATAGAATAAAACTTGAACACAGGATCTCATAACTAATAAGTTTATTTACTCAAATCCATTTCAATGGCGTTGCCATCTTCAGAGATATACGAGCAACCGACAGGTGGCAACAACAATACTAGTGACTAGCTTTGTATCTAATCCTTCCTTTTTTTCTGATGGACCTGGTATCAGTTTCACCGGACACTTGTTGCGGTAGCTTCGTTCCCACAAAACGGATGGAAAACGTAAAGGAAACCAAACAGGACAATTCCAACAGGTCCATTGGGATTAATGTGTTGTCAATGTACATTACCCAAAACGCAATGGAAGGGAAACAACAGATGGTATAGACCCAAGGCGTATTAAAGAAGGTGTGTGCATCGAGGAGCGTGAACTCGTCCGGCCTGCGCAGCTACGTCACGTGCTACACACTGAACCAGTGGTTCCGAGCGCAATTGTAAACTTTTGCTCAAACTGCGAATTAAATACGTTATGGTTGTCTAAAAATTATGTTTTTGGTATCGATGGAAAGGTAATAAAGTGAGCATTAAAATGATCTATGTCCATGGTCAAATATTCCTAGACGTATAATTTTGAAACAAGCCTAAATCTAATATATGGGTTTGATTGACATAAAAACTACCCTAAGTAAGGAAGTTTTTTACTATTACTTTCGGGAGACATTCAAAGACATAGAAATGTAGAGAATAAAATGTAGTAAAAACTGACATATTTTTTTTTTATGAAAGTTATAGCTGTCCTACATAATAAGATTGAAATCGGAACCATACATGGGCGGATCCAGCCGGTTTTCAAGGAGGAGGCTGTCTCCTATCGGGGGTGGGGTATAGAAAAAAAGTGCTTGAAAACGTCTTTTTAGACTATTTCACGATCACCTATTTTGAATAGGAATTAAGGACTAATATGATTTACCCAAACATAAAGTTTTATTGTAATAAATTGTAGAGAATAAACCATAGAATTCAACTGTATTATACTTGAACATTTTAAATAGATTTATTCTAAAAACTTATTTTACTAAATTACAACTAAACAAAATTCTCACAAACGTATAGTATACAGGGTGGAATAAAGTTAGTGTTAAGAACTTCGGGAAATGGTTCTATGGGTAAAAATAAATAGAAAATCAAGAATAATGTTTTTTTGAAAAACGCTTTTTTTCCAAATATGCGCCATTTTGTTTCTTTTACTAAATAACTAATATCTAGATAACGGTTTAACCGATTGAGTTCAAACTTTGCATGAAGTTTAACCTAAAAATGATCTATCTTAAGGAAAATAAGCGATTATATCCAATCATGTGCTTTAAAATGGCGGCAGTTTGAAAATGTCAGACCTAAATTACTCAAAAACCGAACATTTTAACAAAAATGTCAAGGTACCTTTTTTGTAGCCCTTTTAATACCCTATCGGATGTTTTAACTTTCAAAACAATCGGATGAAGAATAATAGTTAAGTTAAAGATAATGACAGCAAATGTACATACAATATTGCTGTGTTTACTGTGTTGGTATAGGATGCTGGATTGAATAAATCAATTATTATACATAACTTAGCTTTATCCTTCATTCGATTGTTTTAACAGTTACCAACCGATGGGGAATCAAAAAGGCTACAAAAAAAGTGTCTTGACATTTTTTTGTTAAAATGTACGGGTTTTGAGTAATTTATGTTTGAAATATTCAAACAGTCGCCATTTTGAACTGCATGATTGGATATAATCGCTTATTTTCTTAAAATAGATTATTGTTAGGTTAAACTTCATTCCAAGTTTGAACTCAATCGGTTAAACTAGATATTAATTATTTAGTAAAAGAAACAAAATGGCAGATATTTGAAAAATGAAGGGTTTTATAAAAAACTAGCTGACCCGTGCGAATATTTCGCAAGTTCAGAGTAGGCCTACATTTACATGATTTAACACGTCGATTTAATTCAGTTAATTAAGTTTATTTATTTACATTGGTTTATAAATAACAGTTTCCCTATACAATCTTACAGTGTAAACAATCTAACTAACAGCTGTCATGCTAGTTAAACAGATGGTTAATAAATGGCGCCTTTCATTAGGAACATACAAAGTATAATATAAACGTTTTTTAATCAATTTTTGTTATTAATACATGAATTTTAAGCTGTTTGTATATTTTTCCAGTGTAGCGGTTAAGGAAAGCTTTAAAATGATGCCTCATGTAATTTGATGATGTATTAAGGAAGTTATGGCGTACCGACAAAAAAATGGCCTTGAGAAATAATATATGCGATATTATTCTTGATTTTCTATTTATTTTGAACCATAGAACCATTTCCCAAAGTTTTTAACACTAACTTTGTTCCACCCTGTATAGTTGCAGCCAGACAGGAAAAGGTAACGGCTAACGCGCCTAGGGCGTTGAAAATGTACATATTTTACGGAAATACCGGAATAGTTCGGAACGCTAAACCAGGTTTTCCCTATATTAAACGAAAATATAGAACTTGCACTTCAAATCGATATAAAAATTATTATACGAATGCTGCATATAGATTTGTAATAGATACATCGATTGCAAAATGTGCTTTCTCTCTCATTTTTTGAAAACTGTCCAATGGCAAGGGTTTACAGACAAATTCATATCTAAAAAACTATAAGCGTGACGAATCATTAGAAGATCGTGGTAGAAAGTTAAAATCTTGACAAATCCAGTGGTGTCCTTATCTTTTTCTCAAAACAAGTCTGTCTAACGATTATGTGCCTTTAAAAAGTGACGAGTTTGAGTCATTTTCTTATGCTTTCTAGCGCGGCATCAATATTGATTTAGGCAACTACAATTTTACAACGAAGATTAAATATGTAAATATACTTTTTAGAAGAAATTTGGAAATACAAAAATTGAAGTTTAAAACATTTTCTTTCCAATGGTTCTTGTTTTATTGAGATTTGATAATATTTAGTGGGTGAAATATTCGATACAAGTTGTGTTGTCTGACACTACTCAATTAGCAGTCTGCCACTTAGACGATTAAACAAAAATATAATAACCCAAAGGGGGGCTGCAGCCCCCACAGCCCCCCCCCTGGATCCGCCAATGGAACCATATAGTTACTCGCTTCTTGCGGCGATTGAATGTACGCTAATCCAATTTGTTATTAGTTCTCATTTCTCTTCGTTATTTATTATTCACATTGTTGTGAACAGGTAAATTTTGTTTAATGTATAAATATGAATTTTTAAAGAGTTGTCAAATTTAAGTAGCTCTATAGGGTAAAACCTTTTACCATCAATAAGATGGTGATTTTTCCAGTTTACTGGTATTGTTATGTTTACTAGGCCTACTATTACTAGTAGGCTACTAAATTTACACGATTTAGTTGTTTAGTTATAGATTTTTGCTCCTTGTTTTGTGGTTCGGGTTTTTATTTAAATCAGTGTGTTTTTGTCGCCACAGTGCTCTTTTATTTGTTTAATAAAATAATTTTGTAATTATTTGTTTTAATTGTAATTGTCACCTAGCATATTTTAGGGCTATTTATATTTTTTTAAAGAGTTATACATCAAATAAATAAAATAATTTGTACCACCAATATTTAATTTTTATTACTCTTTAAACGTATTTAATAACATACAACAGCATTTCAGTTATGGCATAAATTCTGTCCACTTCAAACATAAAACAATTTTAATACTCTCAAAATATAAATGTTTTAACCGTCTAAGCGTCAGACACTTTTTTACTGCTTGTACAATTGTCATTATCACTTAGATAGAATGCATCCTATTCAAGTAAAGTGTACACTATTATACATTTTATTGTTCAGGAAAGTATGGAGAAAATTGCCATGTAAACAAAATATTTAAACAAATTTCTCTACCTATTTTTGCATTTCAAAAGAAAAAAAAAACCAAATGGGTAAACCAAAGTTTCAAAACTAAGGGTTTTAGAAAAAAAACTACAAAAGTTTTTAGTTATAAATACAAAATATACAAAAATAGGGGAAACCCCTGATTGCTCCGCACGCCAACCTCGTTGGAACCTTCTAACACATAATCATTTTATGTTTTCTTTATAATAACTGTTTAGGATTCATAATAACCCTAAAGCTAAGATGGTAAATAATGTTAAATGTTCAAATCAAATTTTTTTGTATATTTTATAACAGCAGTTATAATAAATGTTAAAAGAACCAGCAAGGCTCAGGTCTACACTTTAATAAAAACATAACCTAAAAGTTAAAAATACAAATAATTGCTTCAAAGTATGAAATCAGCTGTTAATGGAAATATTGGAGCAAACAGTCGTTGTATCTGTTATTTTATTCAATTGGTCGCTGTGGTAATGAATGTAAATACATGTGGTGTTGGTTCATCATTCTAGGTCTAACCTAAGATTTTTTCCGACTAAATTTACAAATATTGAAATACAAAATGTTTTTATTAAAATGAATTATATCCTATGTTAATCAGGGATAGTGTAGCTTTTTATTTCGTAGATCAACATTTCTTGGGAATCGATGAAACCTTAATCGTAAAAAGCTGTCTTTTTTGTTTGAGTTACCGCAGCCAAACACGGCACAAAAAGGCATTATAATTAATGGTTATTAATTATAAGAAATGTTATTACAATAATACACTATTTTGCCTATAATTAATAATATAATTTGACTTCAAAAAAACTTGAAGGTCGTACACGTTTCGGCGGTAGATATGGCAAAGGAGTCTAGACTGGAGCTCCGACTGCAGCACTCTACGTCACAGGTAGGCTGGAGTGGAGGGAGAAGCTGCGCATGCACACACCTTCTTTAATACGAATTGGTATAGACCTACACTAAAGTGGACAAGCGTCAACAGCAAGTAAACAACAATAGCGCGACAGGATGTAAGTCACTAATTTCGGCTCGAACACGGTCGGATCAACCGGAGTGGTGGACCAGCCGAGAGCGGACGAGAGGGGTTCTACTGTATATAAATTATTCCCTACGTGGGGAATGGCGTGAAGATACCTAGTATGTTTTAAAGCTTCTAAAAGTTGATTACAACTACTTATATGACAAATACATTTTGAGATTGTCTTTGAGAAGATATATTTAATTAATAGAATAAAACTTGAACACAGAATCTCATAACTAATAAGTTTATTAACTCAAATCCATTTCAATGGCATCACCATATCTTCAGAGATATACAAGCTAGAATAATCAAACTACACCTAACTTATTATGTTATTTTTGTTGTGAAACATTTATATTTTTATGTTAGAACATTTGTTATACGAGATTTCAGCGTTTAAATATGAACAGAAACACTACTTGAATTTTGAACAGAAACAAAATACTTACTTGAGGATTTCTTTCACAACGCAGGCACCTTCAGATGTACCAGAAAACTGCAATCCTCGAGGTGTGAACGTACCTTCATCTGATTCCATGAATATCATAAAGTTTTTAGTTTCATTGGCATGGGCTTTAGCATATTGAAAAGCTCCAAACAGTCCTTCTTCTTCCCCTGTCCATAATACTGCTCTGAAAACACAAATTTTCTTGATATAAATCTTACAAGCTTTGTATTCTTGACTCTTGCAGATTTATATGTCTCTTCTCTTCTGATAAAGCTTTTATAATGTAAAAAATGTACAATATTTTGTACCTTAAAAAATGTTTCTATAAATACTAAATAAATTTATATTATCTTTTTTCAGGTTCTTCTCACTAATCCACTGTTGATTTCAATGATTACTGCAGTTTCAGGCTCTGTGATATAATTACCAGATCATATTAGGTTTTATATTTTAGTAGGAATCGTTTGATACGGAGCTCTTAATGTAATATTTAAAATAATCGTGATGCGCTGAACACCTCATCGATAACTGCCATACTTACTCCAACACTAACACTAATATGGACATCTTGCACACATGCAGTAAAGGACAGCGTTATAAAAATGCAAAGACAGGAACCGGTGACTTAAAGTTAGATAACGATTTAACAATAAACTAGTCTGTCGCGAACCGTTTTTTGAAGAGTGTGCACTGAAATATATCGTGTGTTATATAATTTTTGTAAACGTGTATATATGTATTTGTGTAAACGTGTTTTGTTGTCACATATGAACTGTATCACCATTATTTTAAATATTAACGAGCTCCGTATGGAACGATTCCTACTAAAAAATAAAACCTTATATGATCTAATGAAGGGTTCACTCACACAGCTCAAAACTGCAGTAATCATTGAAATTAACAGTGGATTAATGAGACATACCGGAAAAAAGGTAATATAAATTTATTTATATATTTCTGCTAATCAGTAGGCTACAATGTTAAAATTGAAACTATAAATACTGTTTCATCTGTCAGTCACATTTATAACTGGGTGGTTTAAATAGTTTTGGTAACTACCATTTTGTCTCTTTGAAAAGCAAAACAAACAAAAACAGCCATAGAAAACCCTAAATACATCAGCACAATATACAATAGACAACTATACAACTTTTCAGCAAGAATAAAAGGGTATAAATTATCTTTTAAAATCCAAAACAACCTAAGTAAAGCACAAAAATAAAATACTGTCATTAACATGCAAGTAATATAAAATAACCTGCGACAACTGAAATAAACATTAACTCTAGGCAACACTCGCAGACACTTGTCAACCGTGTGCAGATTCTCATTCCAGTTTTCAGTGTATTTTTCTACGTTGATTTATATTACATATGATTATATAAGTTATTATATGAACCCTACATTAACTATAACTATATTTATATAACAATACAGTCTTAAATAAACACTTAATTATTTTATACCCTCCGAAGCCTGCCGGACATCCATGTCATCTTAGGCCATATTCTGCAGCAAAGTCCTATTCCGCAGTAAAGGTTTTTTTAGTTTTCAGGGTATTTTTCTTTGTTGTATGTATATTATATGCTTCTATAAGTTTTTATACAAGTAAAATAATAGAATTACTAATTTTACAATCAATTTCTTGAACAAACTCTAGGTCATGCATGGTGACAAAATCCGCAATATTGAAAACACTGTAGACCGAGCGTGGAGTGTCTATCTGTGGTTGTAATTGTTTACTTATTGACAGAAAACAGAATACTATCAATAGGTAAAACGAGGTCAGAGAGGTTCATCTAGGTGAAGGTAAAAGCTATACTGGCTGCCTCAAGGCCAAAAACGGGTTACCAACTTCAGAAAACTAAAATTCCCTTGTTGCGGTGGGTCACTCCGTATTGCGAGTTATGGTGGGTTAAATTGGACAAACAGGAATAAAATTTAAAACTAAATTTAAAAAACACATTCCAAACAGAAATTCTAAATCAACATTTGCAGAATATGAACCGGCCACCATTACAACAGACAAAACAATTACAAATTTTGCAATAATGTTAATAAGGACCAATCATAAATATCATTTAATGATATTTACTTTATAAACTTAAAAAAACTTATACCTACTTTTATACAAATTAAAATTAACTACCTCTTTAATGAACTAATAACTAACAGTTAATTAGATAAAGTCAAATTTACAAAATAAAACATACATCATGACTTTCCTGCAAGGTTTTATGAAATCAGGTACGAGGTATTCCTGTTTTAGAGTGTCTTTAATAATTCTAGTGGAATTTTATGCAGTTTAAACAATAAATCTTGTAAAAAAAATATATATCGGAAATTAAAGAAAATGTGCCCTCCAATTTCCTCTTAGAGACAACTGCATTTGCACACAAACCAAAACTCTAACCCAAAACTCATAACAGATACTGAACATCCTGCATTCCTAACAACTAAACATGTAATGTGATTTTTTTTTGCAGGTCTTATCATTTTACACAAGAATTCAGTTGATGAAATAATAAGGGAGTAATAGTGACAAGAATTTGTACATACCATTCTACTGTAAACAAATATTTATAGACCAGTCAACCAATGATTCTAGGTAGAAAGCCATAGGGCAGAAAAACTGACTTCAGAACTTTGTTTGGACAAGTTAGGAGGTAAAAATACTAAAAGTCTCCAATCCTAGGGTGGGCGCAGGGTATACACCTAAAACTACAGATTATTTTTTGAAATTCTTAGGAAATCTCAAAATGGTTTTACATATTGATCAGATGAAGGTAAAAAATAAAAATATATTCGTTTTGAAGAAAATTGAATGCTCTACAACTTCATTTGCAACATTTGTTTCTCAAATAGATGGTAAAGAATTCCAGAGGCAAAGTTTATCAAAAAGTGTCGTAAAATTTAATTTTTCATAAATTAGTAATTTTCTCCGGCTCATTTCTCAGAACATATTGATGGTACGAATAAACTTCATATAACACTTTTTGAAGAGAATTTTGTCAGCTTTAATTTGTAGATAAAACAACCATTTTCTAGTTATAAGCGAAATCCCAAAAAATGGGACCTTCTTAGGCCTTCTCTTCACTCCGCACCCACCCTAGGACCAGGAACTTTTAGTATTTTTACATTCTAAAAATGCCAAACAAAATTCTGAAGTCAGTACTTCTCTTCGAACATTCTTTGACTGGGCTATTAGTGATCTAGCATGTTTAGTTTTATGTACATAAATACTTTTATGACTACTTTCATAAAACAATTTTTTTCTCGGACTGAATAAAACAGCAAAACACACTATATTTGTAATACAGCATTTCTCAAGTTTATTGTCACCAGCATAAAGAACCAATATTTTTATGTCTCTGAAGTTATCGCACTTTAGCCCCTAAAGTGAATAGTAACATATTTCTTAATTTGTTTTGTAGGAAATCGACAGTGATAAACTGACGTATAAACAAATATGTGATCTTATAATAAGTTGTTAAAATTTTATTATAAAATAATTATTTAATCTCACCTGACTGTTCGCTTTGGACGCAAACCCAAATGTTTCAGAATTAAAGGTGTGTACCAAGATATGAATGCACCTCCACCATCGTCCATAGCACCAGTACCTACATCCCAGCTGTCCAAGTGACCTGATACTACGACTACCTTCTCTGGATGCAAGGAGCCTTTTAACTCTACTACAGTGTTACGGGATACTTTGTTTTCCAAATTTTTTGCTTCCATGTATAAATTGATTATAATTTCTTCACCTGTAACAGGTTTTCAATATATATACGAGGCTTGTCAAGAAAGTAAGTACCGTTTTGGAAAAAAATATACAGAAAATTTTTTTTTCAACAAAATTTATTTCTACAAGAAAGAGGATATCTTAAACTATTTTTCTACATAGTTTCCAAAATTGTTTAGACATTTGTCGTAGCGAGGAACCAACTTTTCTATACTCTCTTCATAGAAAGATGCCGCCATTGACGAGAGCCATTGTCGAACACCGTCTTCAGCGTCGTCATCACTGTCAAAGCGGCGCCCTCCGAAATCCCGCTTCAAGTGCAAGAACAAGTGGAAATCAGAAGGTGCCAGATCAGGGCTGTACGGCGGATAGTCAAATTGCTCCCAACCAAATTCTTGAATAAGGTTTTGAGTGGCACCAGCAGAATGGGGACATGCGTTGTCATGGATCAACACAATGCCTTCACTAAGCATTCCACGTCTTTTATTCTGAATCGCACGCCAAAGTTTTCTCAGTGTTTCACAATATCGTTCCGCATTGATTGTTTCCCCTCTGGGTAGAAAATCAACAAGCAGAATGCCCTTTCTGTCCCAGAACACAGTGCACATGATTTTTCTTGTCGACAAAGTTGTTTTGAACTTTTGTTTCTTGGGGGATCGTGAGTGTCTCCACTCCATTTTGTTTCGACTCTAGAGTGACATGACAAACCCAGTTTCATCACCTGTAACAATCTTGTTTAAGAATTCGTCTCCTTCATCACTGTAATGGGTGAGAAAACTCAATGCACTGCCAAGTCGCTTCTTTTTGTGTTCATCCGTAAGCATTTTCAGAACCCAACGGGAACACAACTTGCGATAATTCAAGCGATTAACCACAATCTCATGTAAAAGAGATTTTGAAATTTGTGGGAATTCATCAGAAAGCATTCTTATGGTGAAACGTCTGTTTCCACGAATTTTCTAATTCACTTTTTCAACCAATTCATCGCTCCCAACCGATGGCCGCCCACTGCGAGCCTAGTCATGAACATTAGTTCGCCCATCACTGAATTGCCGAACCCATTTTCTTACCATACCATCACTGATAACTTTTTGTCCATAGACTTCTGTAAGTTGGCGATGAATTTCAGCAGGTTTCATGTTCCTTGCGTTCAAAAATCGTATTACAGAACGCACTTCACAGTCCGCGGGATCAGAAATTGTTTTAAACATTTTGAGTGCACACTAACTAATGTAAACACAATACAATTTTGCCGTAATAGAGTCAGCTGTTCAACAATGAACCAAGGAGAATAGAGCGCATGTGCGGAACATCGTCGCTAGCGCTGTGCCGGCGGTAGAACGAAACGGTACTTACTTTCTGGACAAGCCTCGTATATATATATATATATATATATATATATATATATATATATATATAGTAGCTGTGCTCTTTATAAGTAGGGTATTGCAAGTATACATAGGATTCTCTGTTTGGTAATAATGGATTTTGAATTTTAGTGGAATTAATTAGTCGAACATTAGGATTTATTTATTAAAACAACCAACCAATATTAGGAAAAAGTAATTTCTAACGAATATTCTAAATCCATTGATAATAAATGTCAATATTAATAAAAAGAAAGAGCACAAATATGAAAATAAACCACCGACGTAAAGGACAATTCAATATGTGTTGGAATTATCAGTTAGGTTTGTTACACAATACTACTACATCTATTAAAACTAAAAATAGCCCATAAGACACTAAAAGCCCATGCAATAAAAGAAAACACATTTAGTCTTAGTCGATAAATAAAAAATTTCAGACATACGGATGCATGTCTGGAAAGTTAGTACCGTTTAATCACATTTAAAGTGCTTGCCACCAAGCTTGCACTTCAAGTGCAGGAAGAAGTTGTGGAATGACAGCACCAAGTCTGAGCTGTATGGTGGGCGAAACTGTTGAATCAGTCTTTGAGTGTCACCAGCGGCGCGGGCCAGAACTACCCACTTTTGCACCATATACTATCACTTATTGCATTTTCTTACCATAAATCTATGTAATCTGACGATGAATTTCGGCTGGCGTAAAGTTCTTTGAGTTCAAAAACTGGATAACAGAGTGAATCTCAGTTGGTGGAATCAACATATTTTTTGAACATAGTAAACGATCACAGAAAACACAAAATTAACCAACAAGAACCATGGCAGAATCTAGGAAATGACCTAGCGAGACTATGGCAATAATCAACTATGGGCGAAGCAACAAGAGTAGCAGTGCGGTGTCGCTAGAATGAACAGTACTTACATTCCGGACACACCAAGTATCACAAATTTTATTTTATAATTCACCAGGAAAGTAATTTGAATGTAAAGTAATTAAAGCATCTTTACAAAGGATGACCAAACAAGATCGTCCAATATTTACACAATTATTCCTGGCGTTTAAAAATGCTCAAATGTCTTGGATTTGCACTTTTGTTAACTTTAGTCACTACAGATCCGTGGTGATGTTTTAGATTGGATGTTTTAGGCATACCAATTTACAACTTAAACTAAGCCTAGCTTACCTCTATCCTGCATTCTTTGCAACATTTCAGCATCTTCTATAGTAATTGCTGCAGTTGGTATCTTGGTAACATTTATGCCATAATCTTGCATTCCTGTATGGGGAGTGTTTATAGAAAAGGGCGTAATCGATCTGACAAGACTGGCAATGGCACCAAGTTTAGCTGCTTCTGTAGCTCCTTTGGTTCGGTAGACTGCAGTTTTTCCATAGCTCACAAATTCTTCATTATAAACAACTATTTTACCGTTTACCTAAACATAAAAAAGATTAAATAATATTTACATTCAATTAAATAAATAAATTTAAATACATATTTATAATACCATACCAGGTGTGCAATATGTTGATTGACCAAAAAATATAATTTTCGTATACTAAGACAAAGTAATGTAGTGTATGTAATTATCACAAAAAAGACAGTCTTAAAATTTTTGAGGCTATCTTATGACCAAGTTATCAAATTAAAAATAAAACAAATGTATGTTCAATGGAATTTGATCTAGTCAAAAATACCAAACTTGATGAGATAGTCTAAACATTACCACGTAGCCTATGTATACTCAATTCCACATTCACCGTGCAGTACAGAGCGCCCATAAGCCAAGTTATATCCATACAACAGACACCGCGGTCTAGTCAACTAAAAAATATCAACTCCCATGCAACGCTCTGCGCCGGGCAGAAACCCGACACAAATGGACTACCTAATTACCAAGAGTAATTAGGCCTAAAACAAAAAGTTGTAAATAGAAGCAAGAAGGCCTAAATATGCAAAATTAGGATAAGTAGTAAATAAAATAACACATTGTAAGAAATTATAAAGGGAAAAATATATGTAAAGTGAAATGAAGTAATTTAAAATAAATATATTGTAAATTGAAGGCCTAGTCAATGTTAAACGCAATAGAAGCAAGGCTCAGTGAATTATTCTAAGAGAAACCGACAGGAAAATTCATGTCGCGTTTTGTCCAGTACTGCAAATCAATGTACAGTTGTTTTGCTCCATAAGACACCATGTTAATATTTTAAGATATAAAAATTGTAAATTCTTTTTAATGAAATGAATAGAGGAGAAGAAGCCAATAAGAAACTAACTAACAGAATTGTTTTAATAAAAATAATTAAGAAGTTATAAAACAAGGACTTAGGTGAAAAATGCTAAAAGTAACAAATTAAAATAATTCAAAGGCCTAAATTGGGGATAAATTAAAGAATAATAAATTAATAATAATTAACATAATTAAATATTTTTGAAGGAAAAGGCTCAAAAATAGATAAAATAAAATAACCAATTAAATATGGGAAATAAAGGTACCTATATAGAGATAAATATATATGAAATAATATGTAATAAATATGTGAATGTAAAATACCATGTGAGAAGGGGGCATAAACCAAAAGGGGGGTTGCCAAATCCAAAATTCGACGAGTCACACAAAACAGGCACAGAACCGTGCCCAAAGTGAAGAGAGAAAAAGAATAACAGTTTTGGAAGTTTGGGAATCAGGAGAAGAGGATAGAACCAAGAAAATTCCAATTTAGACCAATTTGGAAAAAATAAAATTCAAATTTTAAAGAAAACTAATGAAGGCGATAACTGGGGAACCAGGAACCCTAGAACAACAACTCAAAGGAGGAAGGAATCAGGAGATGGTCAAGAATCCAATGAGTTAAAGAAATCAAAAATCGGACCAGGGGTTACGAAATTAGTGCACTTCGAAAGAATTAAATACAAAAAGTATCAAATTCCTGTACGGACCAGAATGGGTTGGGTAAACACAGCGAAGGGAGGCTGAAGACATTACGTCATTCTACTACCACCGAAGCCAATACAATTACTTATTGCTCTGCAAAGGAAATACATAATTATCGACGAAATCAAAGTGAATTAATGAAAAAAAAGTCGTGGGACCTAATTTAAATAATTAAAGTAAAATTCTACAACGTAGACCAGATAAAACACATGAGAAACAAAGTTACTCAAAAAAGGCAGAGTAAGTCTCTTGACTCTAAATTAGACCGTACGAGGTTGGGGGAAGAAGAAATAATTTTAGTTGCGTTTTGATAGCCACAGGAGGACCACTTAAAAGTTTGCGAAGCAGCAGTAGGTCGGCAAAAATCACCAACTCCGGTACAGATCAGCGGGCCATAAGAAATCGTTCTACATTAAAGAAGAGGAGAAATCCTAGAGGAGAGAAGACAGAAGGAAAGAAGAGGATCAAGGACCTCATTCCAAGGCTTAAACCACCAAGGACGAAAGCCGCGATAAATCATATTTGTGAGTAGCAAATAACCAAGCTATATATTAAAGTTAAATAAAATCCATAAATAAAGTTTTAAAATTAAATTCAAAAGTAATAGTAAATTCAGGGGAAAGTATAAAAGTAAAATCATTCCGGAATATTCCCTATTCTCACAATGGTATAAAAGCGTTGCAAAATAAATGTGAACATTACAATAGTTATAAATATCAATATTATATTTGTTTGAAAAGTTTAAGCAGTTGCAAAAGCAAAATGAATTTGTTTTTTAAAATAAAAAAGTTTTATTTGCATATCTTAATTTCTTTAATTTATAAGTTAAATATCCAATACCAAAAATTAACCAGTGCTCTAAATATAAGTTAGAATATAAGGTTATATTAATTCTTGTGTGTGACCAAATAACTCCAAACGGCACAGTCCCGAGAAGGAGTCTGACTAGAGCTAGTAAAATAAAATAAAGTGTATTAATTACAAACAACTTTTAAGAATTAGGAAAGTGAGTGTATTTCCTATTCTTGTCCACGTATGCGCGCAAAATTTATTTAAGGGCAAATCGAATAAAAAATAGAAAGGGGAACACGCTGGTTAAGGGCCTGAAGGCTTAGCCTAGGGTGGAGGGCGGTTCCGTGCGGCGGAGGAGGCGCGTGTGCGGCGTGGCAGCTCGTACAGTTGACACAATCCGCATGACAATAAACGTGATGTTCCCTGTAATGGTAGTAGCATGTCTATTCTCCCGTAAGACCTGTACTGCACGGTGAACGAGGAATTGAGAGTAGAGGAGATACCCTGCCCTAGATAAAACATGCTAAGATCACTCATTTATTTGCTTTTGTTTGTTGCAATATGACATAGTAATACAAAATATTATCCCACAAAAATTCCAATATTCAGATCTACAACAAACATTTTACTAAAAATTTTGGGCACCAAAGTTTGATACCTTACAAAAATAAATATTGCATGAAACTGTTGTATTGTTTAAAAATACTTTTATTTATATCAAAGACCGCTAAAGAATAACATTGCGTGGCGGCCAATATGATGGGCCCTATCTACTAGCCTCGAACACTCCCGGTATTTACCGCTCGAGGCTTGAGGGCACAGTTTAAAGAATTATAAATACGTTGAGTCCGCCGCATTAAGTTAAAAGCGTGGGAAGAATGTGACACAAGCGTGTCTCGGTGCACACAAGCCCGTCCCTCAATGGTATTCTTGCGTGGTATTTGACATAAGGATATAAAAATACTTTTCTTTAAAGATATTGGAATATTATGTAGGCCTAGCTTTTAAGGCATTAAAAAAAATGGTGCAAAAAACCAAACACTCTCTTGATATTTCCAAAAAAAAGTACTACATCCAAAATGTTGAACTGGCAATAGAGTTAGAAGCACGGAGACTATAGCGGATCCAAAATTGTGTGAATAATTTATTTTCCATTCGAGCGGTGTATGGTAATTCTGTGATTGGGAGCTGTTACCTCATTTCACTGGTTTACAACAACAGTTTGAAATTTATTCAAACATTATAATTTTGCTATTACAGTGGTTAGTTTGATATATTGCTATCAATATTATTTTGGTCAAACATTCAAGACACGCCAATGGTGAAAGGGTCATAATCATACTTCTCTGGTTTATTTAAGTTTGATTTCAACAAAATTCCATTAATTAAGATATTAAATTTGATCCAGTACAATAATTAAGAACACAGAAAGTGGTTTTAAGGTAAAACAGTTGAATCGGCCCATGCAAAAAGATGTTTAGTCTTTACAGGTACATTTTTGGAAAACACAAAAAAACTTCATGTGATGGAAAGTACAAACACAAACCAAAACTAAAATTTATTATTAAATAGTAGACGTTTAGGTCATTAGCTTTTCATGACAACAAATAGAAGAAAAAATGTCTATGCCCATTTTATTGTTGCTTTTTATTTTTGTTTGACTTAAAACGTTTTTCATGGAAGGGTAAATAGCCCAATAGAAATTCACATTACAGTACAAAACAGCTTTAATTATAAAAACATTTCTTAATAGCCCAATAGAAATTCACAATCCAGTACAAAACAGCTTTAATTACAAAAACGTTTCTTTTTTGAATGCCAAAAGAATTAAGAATAATGGAAAAAATCAACTTGATTTAATTATGTATTGACTTCCTAAATGGCAATTTCATGTTAATTTTCCCCGACGCCGATATCTCCTTTTGGCCACTCTATTATCTTGTTAGAGAAGTCCATGAACTCTAGTGGAATATGATTTAAGTGCCCTTATATCATTGAGCTTTTGCTCTATTTTACCAGTTTTATAGGCTCGTTTTGTTGGGAATTTTGGATTTGGAACAGCAAGATCTTATAGGTATGTACCACAATTCCACCAATAAAGTTTCTAGAAATGATAGTTCCCTTTATGGAACTGATAACAAAATACACCTTTTCTTCCTTACGCACTCTCTTTCCTCATGTTTCTTTAGAAATGCATGTTTTTTGTTTTTTTATACAACCTCTGCCACCAGTATATCAGCGTTATTAACCTCTCTTATAGTAAACTTCCCTGACTGACTGCTAGTAATGATGATTTTAGTGACCTGAGTAGAGTCTATCATGTTTCCTAAGGCTTTGTTTGATAATTGCAAAGTCCCGGTCATACGGCAGAAATAAGTGGCCTCGAACTGGGTAGTATTTCTCTATTTTGTCAAACCTTCCACAATCAGTAAGTGCAAGAAAAGTCTGTTCAAGGCGTGCTTTTTATTTTGCCGGCACAATTGTCTGAATAAACATGAACCTCTTTAGTTTCATTTGGACAGATCATAAATAATCTTAAACAAATGAGCAGACTTTATCCAGACCTTTTCTGGCCTAACCCTCATGATAAACATAAATCACACCTTTATCTTCTTTAATAGAATGAATACAAAACACATTGACAGTAACCTGTCTAAGATATAATGTGTCTTGTGCAGGAATAATTGGTAAAAGAACATTTTGAAAAAGTCAAATGCGAAAGCCAGTAATCAAGTTTTTGATTATCTATAGCTTGACCGAAAGTTCTTTGCATGTTGGACTTTGCTGTTAAAAATTAAAGTTAAATTTTCTAGACACATTAACCTCTCATACTGTACAATAAAAACTCACTAAACTAGTCTATAGTGCGACAACACAACAAACGAAAATCACAGTTTAATCTCATCAGTGTTACCAACATATTCAGCATTTCTTTAACTTTACATGCAGGTTTTGTACAAACCCTTTATGTACTTTTATGCAAAATGAATAGAGGCGAACAAATCTAATCTTTTATGTTTAGTACCTAATTAAAAACAGTTATTTAATAAAACAGAAATAATATCCCAAGAAAGGTCATCTTCAGAATAATTTGTTACACATGAGAAAAAAATTATTTAAAAATATTAAGTTTCATGTGTAGTAGAACTAATGTTGGCTATAACTTGTTTTGAGGTTAGAAGTCGTTGAAAATGTATGCTTTTTTATAATGTTTGTTTACTTCGTTCTTCAAAAGAAAATACTTAGGCCTATCTAACTGGTTTTATGCCGTTAGGGAATTTTCAACATAGTAAATGTACAAAGCCTAAAATTAAATATTTTACTCAAAGATCTGAAATAAATTTTGGAAAATAAAAGTAAATATCAAATATTTTAATCAATAGGCTTTTTTTTAAATCAACAATTTTAACCCCAAATATTTTAAATACTGTTATTAGGTCAAAACTATATTATTGTCCATTTTAACATTCAACTAACTTTTCTTCAACAGTAGACTTATGAAACAGTAATAATTTAACACAAACTCAAAATATTATAATTCTATTAAAATAGAATAATTCACACCGAGATAGTGATAGTTTAAAATTATCAAGAATAATGTAAACAAAAAGGATTGTAAAAATACATTTTCCACGATTTATAAAATCCAAGCTGATCATATAATATACTAGCTGACCCAGCAATGCTTCGCTATTGCATAATTATTTTGGTGAAATAAATGCGGCAAATGATGGTAATTTTGTGTGTCATAAGGATATGAATC
>JAGFPH010000722.1:162520-173399 GCA_018207615.1 Philaenus spumarius
GACCTAGTTCAACTGTTTTGTCTTTGTGATAATCGGTGTTGCAATTGTAGTGAAACTGTGACATTGATTTTTCAGACCATGGAAGCACCTTCATGTGACATCTTTTAGAACTGTATTTTTGAACGGCAGCCATTTTAACCTGGCGATTTTGTTGACTGTACTTTTTGGAAGCCTCACGATGCACGCAGGATTTTTTTTATTGTATCTTTTGACAGCCTCACGATTTATGGCGGGATTTTTTGCATTGTATCTTTTGACAGACTCAATATGTGCTTTAGCAAGATTAGTATTAGAAAAACGTTTTCGACGTTTTTTTCCCATGTTTCTGGGTGGTTTAAACAAAGGAACAATGATCTGACTCAAGAGTATCAGATGACAAACACGGTTCTGTCGATGGAGACTGAGAGTTTTGGAGATCATTGTCTGAAAGCTGCCCAATTTCCTCAATATTATCCTCCGCAGTGTATTTATTTTTTTTCCTCCGCAGTATAAGAGGGGACGGGACTATCAGGAATAGAAGGGTTTAGAGGACTTGTGGTCAGTGAGTAGGAAAGTGAGGGAGGGGCAAGGTACAGTTATTTGTGCCAGATTTCTTGTTTCAAGGCTATATACATTTTAAGAAATCGTGATCAGTCTGTAGGCAACAAAATAAAAAATCCGATTTACCAATATTTTAAACCCTCCAAAAAAAATTTCGTAAGACTTATAACCGTACAATATTTTGTTCAATTGGAATATCTATCTCATAAATAGTACATATTGTTTGAGATTTTACCATGTTTAGACAAATTGACCATTAGATATGATGATAAACATCAGTGGCGGTCCCAGCCTTAAGTTTTGAGGGGAGGTCACCGTCATGTGTTTTATTTTTTATCTCGTAGGGGGGGGGGGGGATTTATAGCTAGTGCAAATTTATTTATAGTATCTAATTACATGTCAAGAAACTCCTAACCTAAAATCTAAGCTTTAGCTTTAAGCAACATCTAAATGCTTGTCAAGTTTTTAATTGACCCATTTCAGGTATAAATGAATAGAAACTGAAACAATACACATTTTATCAATGGTTTAATATGTAATAGGAAATACTATTCATATGAATTACAAGACAAATTCCAACCTCGTCTTTGAGCTCTTAACAAACATGTTAATCACGGCATTCACATCCACATCTATGTCTCTATGAATATTGAATAGAGCTAGACCCACAAGTATTCGATTTGCGAATATAATTACAGCTCCCCAAAATTATAGAATAGTTATTTATCTATGAAAACTTATTTAGTATAAAAAGGCTTATTAAAAACATTAATTATTTAAGATTTTGGGGGGGTCATGACCCCCTTGACCCCCCCTCTGGGACCGCGCTTGATAAACATATAGATCAGGGCAGCAAAATATATAGATAGATGCCCCCGATCCGGATTTGCATGGATCGATAGAGAAATCAAAGTTAAATGTATATTAACCAAAAAAATATATCAATAAATATATTATACTATGTATTTTTATAGGGATTTTTAGTAACTTTGACTCCCCAAACCCTCTAAAATTTCAAATTTTTTTAAACCATTTCTTAGCGAGCACCTATGGCCTTAGAGGAAGCTACATACCGAATTTACTTCCAATCCGTTTGGTGGTATTGGAGAGATCGTGATTTAATAAATTTAGACACCCCCAAACCTTCTCTAAAATTTCAAATTTTATGAAACCCTTTCTTAGTGTGCACCTACGGCCCTAGATGAAGCTACATACCTAATTTCATTCTAATCCGTTCAGTAGTTTTAGAGAAATAATGATTTAGTAACTTTGTCTCCCCCCCCCCCCAAACCTCCCTTAAGATTTCGAATTTTTTTAAACTTTTTCTTAGTGAGCACCTATGGCCCTATTTCGTGATGAGTGAGTGAGTGAGTGGTATTTGGCTTTTATATATATAGATTATAGCCTACATCAGTTTAGAGTCTTTCCGCTTGGCCATGATACCTAGGGGATTAAGCGACTTCTCGTAACTCAACTCCCCCTCCCAAACCACTCGCCGGACCGGCCGGTGGCGAACAATGACTCACCTAGTGGCGCTGTCGCACAGCACTACAACTTTTTTTATTTCAAGTTTAAATTTAAAACATTCATGAGTCATATTTTGCCACCAGCTGGCCTGGCGAATGGGTCGGGTGGGGGAGTTGAGTTCCGAGAAGTCGCTTAATCCCCTTAGGTATCACGGCCGAGCGGAAAGACTATAATAAGTCACATAAAAAAACAACTGTTTTGTAATGGTAGGCCTAATATAACAGATTTAAAAAATGTCTTTCCCACAGTGTGACAGCCTTGCACGTGCTGTATTCTGATATGAAGAACTAAAGAAAATTTATGAAACAAATTCTTAAAGTACATTTCAATACACGGATAGTGTGAATAAATCATTTTTAATGTATACGATCTAATTTGGTATCATTGATTATGTGTTTCAAATCAAACTGAAAAATGCATTGAAAATTTGTATCCTTTTGTCTCAGACTTGAGATATGAGCCTGTAAAATCATTTTATGAATTATCCATTCATTCCTGTAAGATTAAAAATAGATGTATCTAAAAAGAATCTTAAAAACAACATTTAATAAATACCTCAACATCAAATGAAAATAATAACAATCCTGTTAAATTTATTCTCTTGAAGTTCAAGAATGATGAGTTTTTTTTATAGCTGTGGATCACCACTCGAGTAAATTAAATCCACCAGTTGACACGTTACAGTGAATAGAATACTGCTTGTAAACGTTTAAATCTCTTAAAAGTGGTAGTTTAATTTTATGGAAGTTTTATAAGATTGTCTGTATCTTTTTTGTTCGACACACTTATATGAAAGACTGTTTATTATTTAAAACTAAAGACGAAAAGTTTGTTCAATAATTTCTGAAAGTTAACCTAATGATTACAATCGACTGTTATTTTTAAAGAGGAAAATTAAATATTTAAATCTAAAGTATCTTTGAAAACAAACAGATGAAAGGCAATTCAAACATACAAACACTTTCTTTCCATTCATTTTATTTACAGTTTCTTATCAGACAAGAGAAAAGTCCATGTAGGGCCAATTCAAACAAGCCTACAAAAAACATTTTACTAAATGTGTAAATAATAGTTTACATAATATTATGTTTGTTAGAAATCGGCTCTAAAGCTGGGCTGATTATGTAAAATGTCATGAATAATTGTAAATTAATTTTAGCATTTTGTACATGTTGTAAAAAGTTGCCAATCGGATATACTGCTTTTCAATCAATTGATTAATTCAAATACTTTTAACTTTTAAAACAAAAGAAATGCAATAAAAGGTTTCATGAGCTCACCAAAGTGAGCATGATTAAACATTATGATTATTATTGAAGATGTTTGCCCCTATTACATACAAGTTTACTTATAATGTTATAAACTACGTTAACTTAACAAAGTGATTATTTTCCAAAAATGATTAGAAAATATTTTGGATCTATAACTGTACTGTGCCAGATGCAACATAAGAGATAAAATGAATGGCCATTTTGTTAACTGTCATAATCTGGCGTCTGAGAAACCTAGTGAAATTATTGATTATGTTCTATATTCAACAAAATAAACATCTGGTATGGGAAAAAGCATATCTGTGTTTATTTTTATACAGCCAACAATTACTGGCAACATTTACAAGGACAAGTTGAAACTCTTCTCCTAAATGAATAGTAAAAAAGCATAGGCCAATGTTTCAACAGGAAATGCCCCAATATAGTCTTGCTTTTGCAGTTCTTTTATTGAAATTGTTACTACCCAATGGTGTAAATTGTCAGTCAGAGCAACTGGATACTTTAAAGGTCTAATATGACTTGAAATTACATATATGTAAAAAATATAATTCACACCTGTAATCTACCTTTACGATAAGATTATTATTGCTTTAAACAACGCCAAATCAAATATAAGTACAGTAAAAAAAGTATTAATCATACTAACCAAATAGGAACAATGAATAATCAACTTATTTTTAACTACTATTTTGCTGCCTCAAAATTCAATCATAAATGACACGTGTTTAATTCAACTTTCCGGCAGTAAAATAACTTCATTTCACTTTTTATCCACGCTTTTTCAGCAATGTTCTTAGCTTTGTTGGTCGAGATGGAGTTGTCACTAATTTTTATGGAAACGAATTTCGGCGAAATTTTTTTTTTAAATTTTATGTTTTCAGCTGTCTTAAACAATTTATTTTTAATGTTCTTATATTTGAAGACTAAATTTGCTTGACTGGCATCAATTTTCATTGTGAGATAGTCTCCGGATCACTGAATTTAATGTGTGCAGTATTATGTATAAATACCTTAATATTCCGTCTAGTGATCCACTTGTGGTAATTCTTCACTATCGCGGTTTCTAATGGTCATGCATTTATCTTCAGGTGTCTATTACTCTTACGAGATCGTTAAAGCATTTAAATAATTGTTAACATAACACAACACATACAATTATAAAAAATTCGTCCCCGTATTTCTACCGGCACCGGCACATGGTTCATGAACACTGATTGTTTAATTAATATGCAACTCCCCCCCTATACATTGTCGCGTCATAGGAATCCACTAATCACTGTTCAGATTGTTATTAGCAAACTTGATTGCCGAATCGAATATTACATTAGAGCTAAAAGATAATTTGTCATTTAGCACATTTGTTGGCTCAGATTTAACTGCCCGGTAAATTTCAAACTCCTCGACTATATTCATAAACTGGCTTTTGTCGCAAAACTTCAAGACTTTTAAGTTGGCGTTTAAGTCAGTATATTTATGATCATAGTCAATGAGATGTGAAGTGAAGTTTGATTTTATTGGTTTCAAATGTGGTTTCGGCAGATGTTCTTTAAAACATTTTTCAAACGAAACGTTGCAGTTGATTTAGTTTGTAATGTTAGTTTAGAGAAGAATTATTATAAGAGGTTAACATAGTTCATTGTTTGTTAATTAAATAAAAGGTTAGTTGTTTAAATATAAAAACAATTTATTAATTACTCTTTTTTATAAACTTAAAAGGTTATGGGCCCAGACACGATAAATATATAAATATAATAAATAAATTTATAAAAAAACAAGTTTGTTACAAAATTTACCTCTACTAGCTGCTGATAATTTTAATAATTGGAAGTTTCTGGTAAAATGTTTATTAGATGAAAAATCAGTAGCTGATGTTATTGAGCTCAAGAGATTGATACAACAACCCCAGAAAAGGAAAGAATTTTCAAAACTAATGATGTTAAAGCTAAATCAATTATTATTCAATGTCTTACTGATAAACATTTGGATTTAGTTAAATAAAAATGATAGAGTCATTGGAAGCAGTATTTGAAAGAAAAAGTGTATTTACAAAATTACACTTGAAACGAAAACTATTATCATTAAAATGTTCTAATAATGAAAAATTAGAGTATTATTTTCTTAAATTTGATTCTATTATTAGAGAATTGGTAAATATGAAATCAAAAATAGATATAAATCAGATAATATTTGTCATCTGTTACTTACAATTCCTGAAAAGTATAATACAATAATTACAGCTATAGAAACGCTAAATAATGAGATTACTCTGGAATTTGTCAAAGCAAGATTATTAGAAGAAGAATTAAAATTTGAAAATAAAGACTACAATAATAAAGAAGAGCAGGTATCATTTAAAGCTTTTCATACACTTGTTACAAGTGTGGTAAGCAAGGTCATAAAATATCGGAATGTCCAATGAATAATATTAGTGATCGTGGAAGAGGAAGAGTAAGATTTTTTGAGGACAAAATTCAAGAAGAGGATATACTAAATATGCTCATCAAGTAAACGATGTTGAAGTATCATTTATAGCTACAAACTTCATATCACACGAAGATAGTGATATTTTTATTTTGGATTCTGGTTGAACAACACATCTTGTAAAATAAAAAGTGATCTTGAAAAATATATGTCATATACCCGCTATACAAAAGTTATCAACAGAAATCAATATACATTTTACAAACGGGATGACAATGAAAGCTGTAAAAAAGGGACGTATTACTGGAAGATGTCAAGGATATAAAATAAATTTTGAAGCATCAATTGTCGAGGGTAAAATCATAATTTATTGTCAGTTAAAAAACTAACTCAAAAAATTGATAATGTCATTAAATTTACAAAGAATGAAGTTATTATTACAGGGACACATTTTTAGTTAAAATGTCAAAATTTAAATGATTTATATGTAATTAACATAGAGATTAATTGTGATCATGAAAATTATTGCAATTTTGCAGAAGGAAATAATGTAAATAAAGAAAAGGAAGCTGATATATGGCATCGAAGATTAGGACATCTTAATCGTAAAAAGTATGAAATTATTAAACTTACCAACAAGTCAAGAAAAATGTGCAACTTGTATTGAAGGAAAAACAGCAAGATTACCATTTTATAATTGTAAGAAACAAGGTAAACAAATTGGTGATTTAATTCACTCAGATATTAGTGGACCTGTTAAAACACCTAATCAAGAAGGATATAGATATTTTCAAGTAATTATTGATGATTATTCATATTTTACTGTAATAAAATTATTAAAATATAAAAATGAAGCAGAAAATAATTTGATAGATTACATTAAAGAAGTTAAAACACAACATGGATTTAAAACTAAGCAAACACGTCTTGATAATGGAGGAGAATTTACATCTAATCAATTCAAACTTTATTGTAAACAAAAAGGAATTATTTTAAAATATACTCAAGCTTATACTCCACAGCAAAATGGAACATCGGAAAGAATGAATAGAACTAATGGAATGAACTAAAGAATGAATAAGTAAGAACAAAATTTATAGATACTAATTTACAAAAATATTTATGGGATGAAGCAATACGTAGTTCAGCATATGAATTAAAACAGATCACCAACAAAATAATGCTAATCAAGGTAAAGTACCTACAGAATTTGGAGCCACAAAAATTATTTATCAAAACTGAGAGTTTTTGGTTGTCAATCATGGGTGTTGAATAATCCTAAACAAAATAAATTAGAGCCTAGAGCCAAGTCGATGAAGATGATTGGTTTCTGTGGAAGTGGTTATAGATTATGGGGACCATCAACAAACAAAATAATTACATCAAGAGATGTAATCTTTGATGAAACAAAAATTAAAATTAATAATAATAAATTGTACATCACAAAAACATTTATAACAAAAAGAAGAAACAGAAACAGAAATTGAACATGAAAAGATTGATCAAAATAACACAACAAATGAATATAATGAAACAACTATTGAATTGGAAAATAAGACAGGAAATGAAGGACAAGAAAAAAAATCAACATGAATTTAATAAAACAAGATCAGGAAGAAGAATTAAACTCCCAATTGGCAAAACGACTTGGTACCAAATGTATACGGCATATTGTTTAGTAACAGAAAATAAAGATCCTATCACATTTCAAGTAGCATCAAAGGATCGAAATTGGACAGAAGCTTAGGAAGAAACAGATTTACCACAAGAAAAAATTGCTATTGATACAAAATGGGTATTAATACAGTCAATTTGAGCTCCAAAGAGCCCCCGCGGGAAAGTTTTGGGGTAATTTTGATTTATTCCATTATAGATGTTTTTTGGGGTGCTGAATTCGAATCTGAGGTTTGCCTACAAAATTTCGTGATGCAACATTGAAAAATATGCAAAAAAAGGTAAAAATCTAATGTTTGAGCGGGTTTTCTCTTATAACTCGAGAAATATCACCTTTTCATAAATAACCTTCCAATTCAAAATGAAAGTACATAAAATTTCCTACAAATTTTACTATTTAGGTTTTCTTCTCCGATGAACCGTTCGGGCTAAAGCGCAAGTTGAAAATTATGGTATTTCAGCTGTCTTCACAAAAACCCACTTTTCACACCAAAACTCGAATTTATTATGAAAGACTATAATGTTGTCTCCTACTTTTAAGTTGAATACAATATAGACTGGTGTCAATTGTTCTGCCATCTCCAATAATAATAAAAAATTAGTTCAAATTAAAACAAATTTAATATACAGGGTGTTACAAAAATGTGTGATGGGCTATACAGGACCTGATTCTACATGCAAAAATAAGTCGAAAATGTGGAATAACATTTTTTCGATTTCGGCTTAGTTTATGGCGGCCGTTACAAATTTTTA
Organism: Philaenus spumarius; assembly: GCA_018207615.1. Taxonomy (NCBI): domain Eukaryota; kingdom Metazoa; phylum Arthropoda; class Insecta; order Hemiptera; family Aphrophoridae; genus Philaenus; species Philaenus spumarius. Next base: position 170,707 of record JAGFPH010000722.1, read on the forward strand.
ACGTGGAATATCTTTAAAACCGTTAACTTTACAAAAAAATTACAAGAGACAAAATATTTTCCTTTTTTAACGACAGACAAAATGCTTTTTTGTAGTTTCAGTAGGTCAAAGGACAACCGAGTTATCGACAAAAAACATAATTTCTTGGTAATTGTCTACAACAAAAATTAGCCTAAAACCACAATTTTTTGAAATTGAACAATTTGTGTAGTTGTTTTTCTAGCGGCTATCAGGCTCTAGGCTATCAGATTCTACATGCAAAAATAAGTTGAAAATGTAGTATAACACTTTTTCGATTTCGGCTTAGTTTAGCCGCAATTCGCTTGTAAACAATTACCAAGAAATTATGTTTTTTGTCGATAACTCGGTTGTCCTTTGACCTACTGAAACTACAAAAAAGCATTTTGTCTGTCGTTAAAAAAGGAAAATATTTTGTCTCTTGTAATTTTTTTGTAACGTTAACGGTTTTAAAGATATTCCACGTTAAAAATTTGTAACGGCCGCCATTTTGAAAATTATAAAAATAAATTCTTTGCGTTTGGTACGCTTGTTAATCGTAACATATAAAATGCTTATTGCAAATTTGAAGTCGATATCTTATCTATTTCCAAAGTTACAGTGAGTTTTTGTAAAAAAACAAAATGGCGGATTACGGCTAAACTAAGCCGAAATCGAAAAAATGTTATACTACATTTTCGACTTATTTTTGCATGTAGAATCAGGTCCTGTATAGCCCATCACACATTTTGGTAACACCCTGTATACCATGTTTTTAAAACAAACTAAAAAGTATAAAATAATTTCTCCATCCCCATACAGATTTATAAGCCATACAGATTCCTAACCCTTAACAGTTTGTTCTTAAAATTTTTAATTGTGAATTTTTAATAGCTATAAAAATACTTGTAAGGTTAAAAACGAAAAAGTGTGACACTTGAAAGAGATAATTGATGCATGAATAGTTCACCTAAGTCACTGGCAATTTTATTTACTGCAAATGATATGCACTGTTCTGCGAGTTTTCTACACTCCTTAAAACTTATTGCATGTGTCCCATATTTTTAATTTTACAAGTATTTTCATAGCTATTAAAAATTCAGAATAGCAAATATTCAGGACAAACTGTATGGGGTTTTAAATCTGTATGGCTAGGAGAAACAATTATATACTTTTAATCCGTTTTAAAAACTTGGTATGTTTAAAATTTTGTTAGTTCAATAATATTTTCAGCTTTTTAGTCTTCAGTTCTGAGCTATATAAACATGAAAAATCATGACTGAACTTGTGCCGGGACCCGCCACGTGCAAAAACCCTCAAATGACAACGGCTTATATAATAATGTAATACAATACAATATAATAAAATGTTGATATTTTACCATATCAAGATATTTCTTAGCAATTTCAACTTTTTTGTAACAAAACTTGTATAATTTTGGAATTTAAATTGAACATTATTATATGTAATTTAAAAAACAATTACATGTACCTTCATATATACGATCTAAATCTATATAGGCTATATAAAAGCCAAATACCACTCACTCACTCAATGACTCATCACGAAATCTCAAAAACTACAGAATGGATTGGAACGAAATTTGGTATGTAGCTTCCTCTAGGGCCATAGGTGCTCACCAAGAAAGGGTTTAAACAAATTTGAAATCTTAGGGGGGTCAAAGTTACTAAATAATGATTTCTCTAAAACTACTGAATGGATTGGAATGAAATTTGGTATGTAGCTTCCTCTAGGGCCGTAGGTGCTGGCTAAGAAAGAGTTTAAACAAATTTGTAATCTTAGGGGTGGAGGGGGGGTTTGGGGGTCAAAGTGACTTAATCACAATTTCTCCAAAACTACCAAACGGATTGGAACGAAATTTGTTATGTAGCTTCTTCTAGGGCCATAATTGCTAACTAACAAAGGGTTTCTTAAATTTGAAACCTTAGGAGGGTTTGGGGAGTCAAAGTTACTAAAAATCCCTATAAAAATACATAGTATAATATATTTATTGATATATTTTTTTGGTTAATATACATTTAACTTTGATTTCTCTATCAATCCATGCAAATCCGGATCGGGGACATCTATCTATATATTTTGCTGCCCGATTTATATATTTATCATCATATCTAATGAACGATTTGTCTAAACATGGTGAAATCTCAAGCAATGTAGGCCTATACTATTTGTGAGATAGATATTCCAATTAAACAAAATATTGTATGGTTATAAGTCTTACGAAATTATTTTGGAGGGTTTAAAATATTTGTAAATTGGATTTTTTATTGTTTTGCCTACAGACTGATCACGATTTCTTAAAATGTATATAGCCTTGAAACAAAAAACCTGGCACAAATAACTGTACTTTGCCCCTCCCTCACTTTCACTTTCGTACTCACTGACCACAAGGCACTGGTGCTTCAGTTGGGCTTATCATTTTGATGTTCTCATTCCTCTAAACCCTTCTATTCCTGATACTCCCGTTCCCTCTTATATTGCGGAGGATAATATTGGGGAAATTGGGCAGATTTCAGACAATGATCTAGAAAACTCTCAGTCTCCGTCGACAGAACCGTGTTTGTCATCTGATGCTGTTGAGTCAGATCATTGTTCGATCCACCCAGAAACATGGTAAAAAAATGACGGCAAAAACGATTTTCTAATACTAATCGTGCTAAAGCACATAGGGAGTC
>JAGFPH010000722.1:173499-201329 GCA_018207615.1 Philaenus spumarius
TTATTCAAAAATTTCAAATTTACAAGTTATACTTAAATTTCAATCATTATTCTTATTCCAAAATACTTCACTTATCAATGTTTACTTTCACTTAATTATTAGTTGCCACAAAAATTTAAAAATTCAAAAACTCAAAAAATCAAAAAATTAGAAACTCAAAAAATCCAAAAATTAAAAACTCAAAAATCATCTCAAAACAATCAAATATTAAAATCAGATATCACAATTTAAACAACATTAAAAATCAGTTACACATAAAAATTAAGTTTCACAATCAAGTATTACAATCAACATTACTGAAAAAATCAAGTTTACATATCATTATTCATTATCAAGATTATCAATCAAACTATACATCATTGTAATCATTCAAGTATTAGAGTTTTTTATTGTCCATCTCTCAACATATTATCAGGCTTAATATATCCTGCAAATTAACATTATACATCAATTGCAAGTCAAAATTCACTCATTAATCAAATTTTACACATTATTAACTATCATGACAACAAATAAAATTCACTTATCTTCATCTCTAGCCTGTGGCAACTCTACACTCAATCACTCTTAGTTAACACATTTTAAATCAATCATTCACACCACAAATCAAATTCTTCACAATATTTAAATTTACATTTACATTTACATACATTCATACCAATTCAACACATCACCTACAAATCAAATTGTGAACAAGACCTTTAAAAATGGCAATAACCCCCTCTCAGACAACATATAAGGATAATTCCATGAGAGTGCAACTACATGACAAAGATGGAAAGAAGAAAAGAAAATAAAATATTCAACGACGTATGCACATGTACATAAAAACAAGTTTGTGATGGTGTGCGTCAGCAAACACCATCCTTATAACTATGGAAAAATATCAATGTAAATATAAAATTGAAATTTGAAAAAATATCTACTATTTGTTTAATTTCCTTTCCTTCATACATGCTTCCCATCATCCACTCCTTAATCGACCCCCACTAAACTCCCTAACATGTCGTTGAAGGTCACAGCATTGCCATACATTGTCTGTATCCAATGTATAACCCCCTACAACATTTTATTAAAAATGAATTTAAAAACAGTGAAAACAAATCTAAAATCTTTAGTTTGCCACTCCCCGTTAAACTTTCATACTCATTCGCACTACAAGTTATTGTACATTTCAAGTTTATATTTTTCAATTTTTTATAAATTATTAAGAACAAATGAACAAAAAACAAAAAGCTATTTACAAAGAATTGAAACACCAAACAGGTAAGTCTTTTTCTTTTTTCTCGCAGGCCTCTTCAAAATGAATAGGCCTAGCCTACGTTTTATTAATCTTATTATTTTGTCCATCTTATTATTGACCATTCTAAAAATTTTGCTCCTGTTCATTTTCTGTTTTTTGTTCTTCATTACTGAAATCCTTCCTATAACTTTAAAATAATTTCTTTGACAATCATAATTTTGCTCAAAATTTATTTTCCCAAGTCTATTCTTCAAAGTATTGATAAGCCTATTTTTATTTACTTTTATTCTCTTTAAATTCAAACTCATATTCTCATTTAAATCTTTAGTTACTTCAAAATCATTATTACAATTACCATCATCATTTACTTTTCCAATTTCAAGTTTCACAACACTAGGCCTACTCTCTACAATATCATTTTTTAAAATATAATCGTCGCATGATTTTTCAACAACTACTTCATTTACATTACTTATTTCATTCATACACTCTGTCTCAATAGGCTTATCAAAACTGTCATAAACTTTATCATTTTCAAAACATTTGTTTTCTACTGACTTTACTTTAGGCCAACTGGTCGCACTATCTTTTACTTTATCAGTTAAGCTCTCATTTATGTCTACCAACTTATTTTCAAAAGATCTGGCAGTTTCATTTACTTTGTTATCAATTACCCCTATTTTACTATTCATGCTATTAACAAGTTCACTAAATTTTAGGTCACTCTCTATTTTTAAATCTCTACACTCCTTACGCATTATTTCCATCTCATTTTGCAACTTTATACTCAAATCGTTATAACTAGCTTCAGATTTTACACTTAAATTTTTTATTTCAGTTTTTAAACTATCATTGTTTACTTCTGACTTTACACTTAATTCTTTTAAGTTTAAACTTAACTCTCTATTCTCTGTACTTAAATTTTCAATCTTACTATTTAGATTTTCATTGTTTACTTTGATTTCTGTTTTAAAATTAGTTAAGAAGCTCATCATTTTTTCAAAATTATCCTCAGCAAAATTATCATTTAACCTAACCTCCTTCAAACTTTCACTAGGCTTATCTTTAATTGTCTCTTTCATTTCTGACTCCTCTACCTTACTTTGTACACTCTCATTTACGGACTGATCCAATTCTAAACCTGAATCATTCAGGCCTAACTCCTCTACTCTGTTTGCCATATTTTGAAATCTATTTCAACAATTTGAAATTAAGTTGTCTGCCACAACGCCTCAAAAATCTCCAAAAATGCCACGACATCCATTCCGCCTTCGTTTAAAAGCCCCCGAGTTGAGCGCCATTTTGTAACGGAAGGTCACAAAAAATAAAATAAAATGTTATGTTATACTGTGTAAAAAAAAAAATAGGGTTCGGTAAAAAGTTCAAAGATAAAAAAAAATATGTTTTAAATCAAAATAAAAATGCTATATGTGGATTATCTAATAACCATTAATCTCTTCAATACCTCCTTTACCTATTTACCTTAAAAAACAAAAATCGCCGCTCATGTACCACTTAAAATTGCTTATGCACCTCCTAGGCCTATTGCCTCACCTCAATAATAAATCATCGCCCACCTTAACTCTTCATACATCTCTCTTCCAACTCCAACGTAGAACAATATTATATTTCACCTTACCTCAATTCACCTTACTATGACTCACCTTAAATATCACCTTCACTTGACTCCCATAATCTCAACAATAAAAAATAATACTCATGATAATTTGCGATAATCCACATATAACCTCACTTATGCTCTGTTTGCATATTTTTGCTTATAATTACTAATCACTGAAAGATACTTGTTAATTAACTCTATTTTCTTAGGGGTGGGAACTTGGCTAATTAAAGTAGTGGCAAAATGGACACACGTGGCTATATGAAGAAATTCAAGGCATTGCGGCAAGACAACAATTATTTACTCAAACATGATAAAAAATTGATATTTACAACAATTAAGAAACATAAACATAGTGGTACATATATACAAACAACTCAAGAAATTATCTACAATTATACAAAGTTTTGTGAACCATATCTTAAGTGATGACGCAATAAAAGTTAAAAGAAGTTAGCTTTTTTAAAAAAATAAAAAATTCTACATTTGCAGACTAAAGAAATGTCTTATGGCCATTATTACTTACAGTTTCATTTATTATGTTCGTCGCACTGTCCGTTACCTAGGATTTTTTCGTCGATTACACAATTCACCTCTGAAGCCTACCTTACACTAGTTCCAACAAAGCACATCGAAAGAATATCCGTCGATAAACAACCAATTTTACATGATCAGTTTAATATTTTTACTCACGTCACCTCCAAAGTACATTTACTTTACATTTTGACTAACTTGTCACTACTTTTTTTAAAGAAAATCACATTTTTCTTGCGATAACACACGCCGGCTTCATTCAACAAACATGAGCTATGTCGCCATATTGATAGAAGACCCTGCTACAAAAACGTTCCGATTCGTCCCAAGGAAGAACCAATACGTCTCACAACGTTCCAATTCTTGTGACATCTGTGCTCTTTCACATACATAGATCGATCCCTTCTCTCTCTTCCAACTGCTTTCATGATCACTGTACACACTATCATATTAAGTTTTCGATTTATTAAATTGTGCTCTGTACTGTTGTTATATTCTTTTTATTTATTTATTTATCGAACTGTTTATAGTCTTAAATACCGCTTCATATTGTTCGCTTATAACTCACCACTCGTTGAAATAAAGTTTCTGTATAATTTTCACTTTTTACACACGCTCATATATTAATATGTTTTTTAAGTCTGCTTTTATATTACCTATTTTTACAGTCTGCTTTTATGTTTTATTATTTGTTTATAAAAAAAAAAATGATTCTACTGTAATTACTTTGCGTCATTAAGAAATGTAATTATATGAAAAAATTAAATGATTAGTATTATTTATGTATTGCGTCATTTATTCATTTAGACCAAATCTCTGTTCCTTTAGTCACTATAGGAAACAGCTGACTCGTTTCTTACTTTATTATTTTCTCTGTGACATGGACGTAAGTGTCACAAAATGAACAAACATAAAATTTCCTACAAATTTTACTATTTAGGTTTTCTTCTCCGACAAACCGTTCGGGCTCAAGCGCTAGTTGAAAATTATGGTATTTCAGCTGTCTCTACAAAAACCCACTTTTCACGCCAAAACTCAAATTTATTATGAAAGACTATAATATTGTCTCCTACTTTTAGGTTGAATACAATATAGACTGGCGTCAATTGTTCTGCCATATCCAATAATAATAAAAAATGAGTTCAAATTAAAACAAATTTAATATACCATATTTTTAAAACAAGTTTAAAATAATTTCTCCATCCCCATACAGATCTATAAGCCATACAGATTCCTAACCCTTAACAGTTTGTTCTGAAAATTGTGAATTTTTAATAGCTATGAACATACTTGTAAGGTTAAAAACAAAAAAGTGTGACGCTGGAAATAGATAATTGATGCATGAATAGTTCCCCTAAGTCACTAGCAATTTTATTTACTGCAAATGATATGCATTGTTCTGTGAGTTTTCTACACTCCTTAAAACTTATTGCATGTGTCCCATATTTTTAATTTTATAAGTATTTTCATAGCTATTAAAAATTCAGAATAGCAAATATTCAGGACAAACTGAATGGGGTTTTAAATCTGTATGGCTAGGAGAAACAATTATATACTTTTAATCCGTTTTAAAAACTTGGTATGTTTAAAATTTTGTTAGTTCAATAATATTTTCTTTTTAGTCTTCAGTTCTGAGCTATATAAACATGAAAAATCATGACTGAACTTGTGCCGGGACCCGCCACGTGCAAAAACCTTCAAATGACAACGGCTTATATAATAATGAAATATAATACAATATAATAAAATGTTGATATTTTACCATATCAAGATATTTCTTAGCAATTTCAACTTTTTTGTAACAAAACTTGTATAATTTTGGAATTTAAATTGAACATTATTATATGTAATTTAAAAAACAATTACATGTACCTTCATATATACGATCTAAATCTATATAGGCTATATAAAAGCCAAATACCACTCACTCACTCACTGACTCATCACGAAATCTCAAAAACTACAGAACGGATTGTTATGTAGCTTCTTCTAGGGCCATAATTGCTAACTAACAAAGGGTTTCTTAAATTTGAAACCTTAGGAGGGTTTGGGGGGTCAAAGTTACTAAAAATCCCTATAAAAATACATAGTATAATATATTTATTGATATATTTTTTTGTGGTTAATATATATTTAACTTTGATTTCTCTATCAATCCATGCAAATCCGGATCGGGGGCATCTATCTATATATTTTGCTGCCCCGATTTATATATTTATCATCATATCTAATGAACGATTTGTCTAAACATGGTGAAATCTCAAGCAATATAGGCCTATACTATTTGTGAGATAGATATTCTAATTAAACAAAATATTGTACGGTTATAAGTCTTACAAAATTATTTTGGAGGGTTTAAAATATTTGTAAATTGGATTTTTTGTTTTTTTGCCTACAGACTGATCACGATTTCTTAAAATGTATATAGCCTTGAAACAAAAAACCTGGCACAAATAACTGTACCTTGCCCCTCCCTCACTTTCACTTTCCTACTCACTGACCACAAGGCACTGGTGCTTCAGTTGGGCTTATCATTTTGATGTTCTCATTTAGATAGATAGATAGATATTTTTATTTCCATGTGTAACATACATACATAACTTTATAACATTGTATTTACAGCAAACAAAAAACAAAACAACAAACTAATTATAATTCTTCTACATAACTTAACACATGGAAAATTAGGTAATCCTTAGGATAAGCCTGCTTAGGATTTACCATTATTTTTTTTTTTATCACTTGAGTTAATGAAGAAAATAAAATGAGTTATCAAGAAAAAAATGAAAGAATAAAATCTTTCTGAGGTGCCCTTTACACTTAGTACTTAAAAAGTAATTATTTTGATTTTTAAATACAAATTTTAATTTTAATTCTAAAGGGTGTAATCAATAATAACAAAAATACAAATAATAATAAGCCTCCTTGCTAAAAACAATATTAATATATAAAGCTAAACTTAATCTAAACTTAATCAATCCTATGACATACTTATAATTCTATTTACAATCATCTTAAACAAAACACGTAATTTCCATACAAACAATATAACAGCCACATTTATTTTAAAATATACTCAATATCATTTATCCTAAACAGCCATTCTCTTACTGATTTTGAAAAATTAACAAATGTACTGCACAACTGGATCTCCTTTGGTAAAATATTGAACAATTTAGCCCCTCTAAATAGAAAACAAATTTTGAATGCAGTTAGTTTTGTTTTAGGTAAAATATTAACAATCTTACGTTTAGAATATCTTTGGGGTTTGTAATCATTATTTATTTCACCACTTGCTTTAAAGAAATCCGAAAGTACCTTGTACACATACAAGTATCTAAGTGGAAGTATACCAAATGATCCGAAAAGTGGTAGCGAATGCTCCATTTTATTTTTAAATGCCATTACTCTTATAATATGTTTTTGACATTTCACTAGAGGTTTGATAACCGCCTCATAGGTACCTCCCCAGCATAACAGGCCATACTGAATACGAGACTGAACAAGTGCAAAATAAATTTGAATTAGCAATACAAATTGTACATATACCTATGTACATATTTCTCTAAACCCTTCTATTCCTGATACTCCCGTTCCCTCTTATATTGCGGAGGATAATATTGGGGAAATTGGGCAGCTTTCAGACAATGATCTAGAAAACTCTCAGTCTCCGTCGACAGAACCGTGTTTGTCATCTGATACTGTTGAGTCAGAACATTGTTCGATCCACCCAGAAACAAGGTAAAAAAACGACGGCAAAAACGATTTTCTAATACTAATCGTGCTAAAGCACATAGGGAGTCTGTCAAAAGATACAGTGCAAAAAATCCCGCCATAAATCTCAAGGCTGTCAAAAGATACAATAAAAAAAACCTGCCGTGCATCGTGAGGCTTCCAAAAAGTACAGTCAACAAAATCGCCAGGTCAAAATGGCTGCTGTTCAAAAATAGGCTACAGTTCTAAAAGATGTCACATGAAGGTGCTTCCATGTCTGAAAAATCAATGTCAGAGTTTCACTACAACTGCAACACTGATTTTCACAAAGACAAAAAAGTTACACTGGGTCATATGACGACATGTAAATGGTGTACACCTATGAAGTGGTATTAATGACATGGTTTAGAACCTACGATTCATATCCTTATGACACACAAAATTACCATCATTTGTTGCATTTATTTCACCTAAGTAATTATGCAATAGCGAAGCATTGCCGGGTCAGCTAGTAAGATATGTATGCAGAGCAATGGATGGAATTCACTAACTGACAGCCTTTAATAATAAACTAAAAATTTGGGGTGAAAAGTGGGTTTTTGGGGAGACAGCCGAAATATGCAAATTTTCAATTTGAGCTTGAACCTCAACGGTTCTTCGGAGAAAAAACCTATGGAATGACATTTGTAGGAAATTTTATTTACGTTCTTTTTGAGTAGGAAGGTTATGTACAAAAAGTTGATAACTTTCGAGCTATAAGCGAAAAACTACCAAAACATGAGATTTTTTACACCTTTTTGAATTTTTTCAACGTTGCGTCACAAAAATTTTGTAAGCAAACCTCAGATTCGGATTCAGCACCCCAAAAAACATATTAAATGGAAGAAACCAAAACTACCCCAAAACTTTCTTGTGAAAAACACAATTTGACTGGATTATATTTCGGACTAAAGAAGATGGAACAAAAAAGGCACGTTTAGTTGCATAAGGAATAAAGTTAAGAATAACATTTAAAAAATCATTTAAACTTTAACAAGTTTTAATTGAGGAGGAGTGTTAAGACATTTATATATTACATAGATGGCATGTTAGTTTAGAAAAGAATTATTATAAGAGGTTAACCTAGTTTATCATTGCTTGTTAATTAAATAAAAGATTAGTTGTTTAAATATAAAAACAATTTATTAATTACTCTTTTTTTATAAACTTAAAACAGACTGTACCCATGTTGATGTACTTTAGCCAGAATATGGCATGTAAGGCACCAAATGGTGGGTATTTCACAAAAACTGTTTACTTTTTATTTACTACTCAGCCCCATTTTAAATAATCACGATGAAACAATGCCAGCGTTAATGTAATGTAAAGTTTTATCAACATTTTGTTAAGTAGTTTTGCAGTTAAATCACAGTAAACAATTTCATTGTAAAAGTTGTCTCATTATAACAATATTATAGACTGCTCCTTGGATTCCAAGAAATGTATTGATAAATATTTTACAAAACAGAAGAATCAGTTGGAAAGTTAAGCCTTCCGAGAACGGTAGTCACCGAAATTCACCACTTGGAACTGTCGACGGTTATTTGAGGTATTTACCTAAGTTAGATTACTATTGCAGTTCAGGAGGCAAATCAATATGTATAAATTTAGATTTAAGGTAACAAACACATATACCAGCTAAATTATATAACAGAATGGATAAAAAATCACCAATGATAGATTAGATTATTTAAAATGCGGTTATTTAAACTTACAAGAGACGCTTTGCTCGCAAGTTCCTCAAATGATTTGACAACAATAGCATTGCCTGTAATGCCTTCTTTAGGAGTGCCTATACTACTTCCTAATCCAAGCATAGCCAGATTCTGGATACGTGGTTTAATCAAAGTTGCGCTCTCTTTACCTCTGAAATAGAAATTGTTTTACATTTGAAAATTCTGTTTTATACAATTAACAACAATGTGATTACGATAACTAGTTTATCGTTCCAAAGAAGATATTTTATTATTCTATTATTGTTTTCTTCCAAATTTTGCAAATAACTATTGATTAACAGATGCATGAATTACTACACACATTCATTTTTTGTTATGCAAATTTGTCACAAAATATATTCAAAGAATGTAGAAAATACATTTTAATTCAAATATAACCACTATGCATAAACTAACCTCACTTTGCTCACTTCTCCTAGATAATTATACATATTCACTTTTCTTTACTCACAAATATATTCAAACGATAGCTTATATAAAATTCATCATAATATAAGAAATTAGGAAACTACATTCAGTACAATTCTTCATTTGTCATCTTTGATATCACTTGTTTATTTCACATTTTTTATAAACTCATACATTGCAGATGGCCAGTTGCAAGATGGCTGGTCATTTACAATATTCAGTTGATGTGATATGTTTTTTATTTTAAATTAAAATAATTAATTATATAAACATTTTTTTTTAATATACCACGTTTTTAAAACGAACTAAAAAGTATAAAATAATTTTCCGTTTGCCCTTCTAAAATTTTGAGGACGAGTTTTTAGTGGCTATGGAGATATTTATAAGACTTGAAGATTAAAAAACGTGGGGCGCAGCCAGTAGATACTAGAAGTAGGTAATTACTTCGCTTTACTTGGCACACTTATTAATGTCACTTATACAGTTAAAAATAAGACAAAAAGTTCATATAAACATTGGTCTGGAAAAGGTTCGTTATCCAGAAATCTAGTACCGTATTTAGTTTTTTTCAAAATTTAGTATCTCAAAATCTAACTAAAATTACACAAAACAAACACTCACTATTTAAAAACACCCAAATTTAACATAACAATTAAATCCCCAGAAGATGTGAAATTTATCAGGCCTTAAGTACCATTTCCTGAAAGCCTAAAGAAGCCAAATTGGAACCCAAGCTTTTGCAGTGATTGTTGAGACTCCAAAGGAAGCAGAGATGTACTACTAGACCTCTCCAAAATACGGCAAGAATCCAACCTACTATAAAACTGATAATTAACTGTGCTTCGTTAAATAAATAACCTTTTTTTCTTAAGTATATAGTGAAGTGAAATAAAAATAATAATTCTTCCAACGACTACGCTCAAGAAGAGAACTTTATAAACTGGGTGAGATAAATCCAATTCATTAAACTACATAGTTGGTGATATACTCCATAAAAAACACCTATTGATTCCCTTTTACAAAGTAAAAGAACTTATATATTTAAACTTCTGAAACTAAAATAATCTGTATATAAACTAAATAAGAGAATTGGGCTACAGACAATAATTTATAATTTCCTCAATATTACACACACAAACACTTACACATTTACACCCTTCTACATATTGTACTATTCATACTTTGCAATTTCTATTTCAAATCTTTATATGTAAATAAGTTTATTTGATAATTAATTCTGTTCATAAAATATTGGGAAGAGTCGGCACTGACCCCCCGAGATAAGAGTGCTATAAAAGACAATAAATTTTGTAAAATAATTAAAAACATTTTTAGTTTGAGTTAACTTGTTATATATAAACTGTATCTATATCTTTTGGCTCTTTAATAATTAATAAACAATTGATAACAATTGTAAACTTGTGTCTGCAGTTTAATCATTCATTAAATTGTTGAAATTAAAAAGAAAAATAATTATCAATCTTTAGCCTATCTTGTAAATTTGGCTCACTACGTGAGGCAGTAAATAAGCAAAAACAACTAAAGAGAGATAACATATTTTAATTTGACGCCCAAAAACGTGGGGCAATTTTATTGAAAACTTAGTGATATTTTAATTTGGCTCACCACGTGAGGCAGTAAATAAGCAAAAACAAATAAAGAGAGGTACAACATTTTAATAGCCACTAAAAACTCGCCCTCAAAATTTTAGAAGGGCAAACGGAAAATTATTTTATACTTTTTAGTTCGTTCTAAAAACGTGGTATATTAAAAATTGTTTTTATTTAATTAATTACCGGGTGAAATAAGGTTCCAATTGATTGTATATTTAAAATTTCAAGTCTCTAGCTCATCGTTAATTAGTTTAAACTTGATTGCAAAGTTCTACGAGACAAACAGGCAGACAGACATACATATAAATGTCGGAAACCGAACTCCGATTGAATATTGTATTGTCATCCAGTTCTGACTTATATTTAAAATTTCAAGTCTCTAGCTCATCGGGAAGTTAGTTTAAACTCGTTTGCAAATTTAGACTCGGACAGACAAACAGATGTTGGTCTAAATATGGCATGAATTTGTCTGGGATTAGATAGATTAAATTAGTATTCTTTATTCTGGTGTATATTTTTTATAACATGTGTAAAAAGTGTAGAAAAGATTTGATAAAGAATCAGAATTCAACTAATAAAAACATTAGGCCTACTGAACTGTGGTCCAGCAGCAAAAATTCTTAATCTTTAAGATTACTAACCTACTGCCATCTTCTAACACAAAATTAAAATTTTGTAACAATCTACGTTTGAACTAACTACTGTTAAACTCACATGAGATATTTTACAACACAAATTAAATAAGGTAATATAAAACCCACCAACTAAAAAAAAAAAAACTGAAAAAATTAGAAGAAATATTTATCACATCATGCCGTCATCACAATTGATGATGTTAGAAATAAAACATCTTGCAACTGCATGAGCATATGAACAAAATGTAAAATTTATGAAATTTGCCATATTTAAGAATAGTTTCCATATTACATTACCAACTTTTTTATAGGACTACCATGAATTTTATGTATTTTTGACAAGTTAATATATTATAACAAGAAACAAATGCGTAGGGTGTACATAATGAGAAGACAAAACATTTAGCCAACTGTAATCGACCTCAGCTACTTTATGTTCAGGTTTTGTTATTTTTAAGATGGTATTGTAAGGTTAAAAGATATTAGGGCTGTGTAGTGGTGAGGTGATATAATAATTTTACATAATTCAAAAATTAGACACTACGCTGGTCTAAAAACACAAATCAGAACAGCAACTGACAAATATTTTAAAAATTACGAGAGAAAGAAAACTTGCGCATAAAAAAAAGTATTTAGTGTTCAGCCACTTTGGTTTGGTTAGGAAAACTTAAGAAACTCTGCTCTTCACTAACACCAAAAGAGTAATAAAACCATCTTTCAAAATATAAAAGAAATTAAGATAGTATATAAATTAAACATTATAACAATTCAAAATATAATAAATATTAAATACACGTAACTCAAGAGTTTCATTATGAAAATGGTCGGAGAGAGAGAGGGATATCTATGAAATGCCATTCAAACACAAGCTAACGACAACTAGCGGAAAATATGTAAACTCCCAGAAAAATATACGAATTGTCAAATAACCCGGTTTTCAAGATTGAAAGAAACTAATTAAAATTACTTCCGATATTTTTGACCTATTTCATTTCATTTCATTTTATTGGTCTTGCAGACAGTACAATATACATACAAGACATGTCAATTATTAAATAATTTAAAACTAATTTACAAATAATTATATTTAAAAACAAAGAATAAACAACAATAATAATCAATTAAAATACAATAACAATAATAATAATAACAATGTGTATTAATAATACACATCAATAAATAAACGGTATCAGGAAACTGACACATACTTTCTCCCTCATTATAGGAACTTAATTTTTTATTTTTAAGAGTAATTTTCCCATAAAAACCTTTAAAATAACGGAAAAACCCACTTTTCTCAAAAACGGCTTGAACGATTTTGATTAAAATTTTACAGTTTATAGTACTTTAGGTCCCTAATAAACTGTAAAATTTTAATCAAAATCGTTAGAGCCGTTTTTGAGAAAAGTTGATTTTTCCGTTATTTTAAGGGTTTTTATGGGAAAATTACAAAATACAAAATACAAATACAAAATTCACAAAAATGAAAAAAACGCCTGGAAATACCGTGGATTAGTACCTCCATACCAAATTTCATCAAAATCGGACGACTGGCTTAGGCTGTAGTGTAGGTCTGATAACATCCACACAGACACACAGACACACAGACACACATACAGACACACACACAGACATCACTCCGAAAACCACTTTTTTAGGTTCAGGGGGACCCAAAACGGATATTTCCACCAAAAACTCAAACTCGAAAATTTTGACGAATACAATACTTTCTCCATATACTATGGTATAGGGGGAGAAAGTAAAAAAGGACCCAACCAAGAAATGAAATCAGATTCCTCAACTAAACCCAAAATCATGGCACTTAAACTCCTCCACAGAGTAAAAAGATCCAGAGAACAGTAGTTGCCTAAGGCTTTTTTAAAAAGAATTGTAATTGTGTAAATTAATTATTTTAATGGGCAGTTTATTTATGAATAAAGCTCCTGCTTGCAAAAGAAGTTTACTACATAAACTCAACCTGTGCCGATTTGCATGATAGTTGCAAGCGGTCCTGGTATTATAATGATGAATGTCCTTGTTCAGAACATGTTCATACTTATATTTAAAATAGAGAATTACTTCTATTACATACATACTTGGAAGCGTTAAAATTCTCAATTCTCTAAAAGATCTTTTACAAGATTGGCGTTTATTTATAAGCCTTATCACTTTTTTTTCAGGACAAACACTCTTTGCATATTCTGAAAAGATGAATTCCCCCAAAGTAGAAGTCCATAGTTCAGATGTGAATATATTAGCCCCATAGTAAGCTGTTAAAAGAACTGAAGAGTTACAATATAATTTTAAATTTCTTAATCCAAATATTCCTGAACTAACTTTAGCACTAATGCTATTTACATAACAGTTCCAGGTCAGCTTGTTATCCAAGGTAAGACCCAAGAACTTTTATTGAATTTATTTCTTCAAGTTCTTTTCCTTCAAGAAAGACACTTAATGCCTGAAAAGTGTTTGGTTTTAAACTAAAATTCAAATATTTGTTTTTTTCTGGATTGATCACCAAGTTATTTTCAGTGAAATACTGATGAGTAGCATTAACCTGTACAAAAGCCTTTTGCTCTAGATTTTTGAGAGAATCTGCTTTGAATATTAAAGTTGTATCATCAGCAAATTGAATTAATCTATCCACATATACTGCTGATGATAAATCATTTATAAAGATTAAGAACAACACTGGTCCAATAACTGACCCTTGAGGTACACCATATTTCAATTTGGACATTTTAGACAGTCTTCCCGCAACAGCAATGCGTTGTGTTCTAATGTGAATAAATGATTCTAGCCACAGAAGTGGATGTCCTCGAATACCAAGTCCTTCACATTTTGTAAGCAATAAATTCAAATCAACACTGTTGAATGCTTTTGAAAGGTCTAGAAAGATACTCATAACTTTATTTTTATTGTCAAGACATTCCACAACAAAGTCAATTAAATTTATTTAAGTAGCCTAATTTAAAAGTTGTGTCAGGAACAGTTTTTCAAAAACTTTACTGAACTCAGGAAGTAAGGAGATGGGTCTGTATTGTTAATATCTTTACTATCACCCTTTTGAAATAATGGAAGGACTTTGGCAATTTTTAATCTAGAAGGAAATCTACCACCAGAGAAAGAAGAGTTAACTAAAACCTGTAAAGGCTTGACTAACTCATCAGCACATTGTTTGATGAGCCATGATGAAATCTCATCAAAACCAGTGGCTTTTTATTCTTCAAACTTTTAATCGCCCTGGATACCTCCTCCACACACACACACACACAGGAGAAAGAAACATGGATGTGTATCTATTATTAACACTAATGGGTACAGAATTTAGAGTTTGACTATTAGTTATATTACGAGTAAAAAAATCATTAAAAAGATCAGCAATTCTCGAAGGCTCAGAATATGTTTTCCCTTTGATGTTTAGTGCAATAGTTTCATATTTATTATTTTGTTTTCTGTATTCATTAATTATTGCCCATGTAGTTTTACTAATGTTATTGCAACTTATTTTCTTTCACATAAGCTTTTGCTGCTAAAATAATCTTTCTATAAATTCGTTTATAATTGTTATAAAATTTGTTTAATTTGTCGCTATTTGTACTTTTGTTAATTTCATGATAAAATTTCAAATTATTTCTGGAAACATGAATCCCCTTTGTTATCCAGTTTACACTTTGGTGGTTAACCTCTACTTTTTTAGTTTTTACGGGACAAGCAACATCTATTAAGGATATAATTGTATCAATAAAATATTCAAATTGCTCATCCATATTTTTGAAGCCATCAAGCTTCTCCCAACTTTCTATCTTTAAAGGAGATTTAAACAAGTCAATGTTACGAGATCGGTAATCTCTAAGTTTTTTAAATTTGGTTGTGATCAAAATTGGCAAGTGATTAAGAAGTTTAATCTCCTGTGCATAATAATCGGAACCAATTACCACACACCTTTACATAGTATTGCTTGGCTATTTTTTGTAACAATTTTTAAAACAGTTTCCACAAGGATATTTAAAAACAGTAATTTTATTTTTCACCATTTCACTGAGTCAGACCCAATTAATTTAAAATAGATCAGAAGGTAAACAAACAAGGCAATATCAACAATACTAAGTTCAAACCGCTTATTAAAAATATTCACAATAAGCTTAACAGATTTTTGTTCAGCAATGTTTGCTCTGTCAACTCGCATGTTGCTTGTCAACTAGTTAGAATAAACTAGTTCAAAAGGGTCAAAAATTAATTTTATTACTGTCTTAAAACCCTTTGTTATACATATTATTATTATTCCTCAACACTTACAAACTATAATTGTCTTTCAAACCTTTCTTTCAACTCAAACAAAATAAAAAAACAAATCAATTTTGCCACCACAAAACTTCAAACCAACCAGAGCCACCAACACAACTTCCTCCATGTAAAATGGATACTCCCACTCAAAATAAAAATTCAAAAATAAAAAATAAAAATCAATACAAAATATCAAAATCAAACAAAATTAATAGATCAATCCAGGAAAATTATTACTTTAATTCAATACTAAATTATTCATAAACTCTTTACATTTGAAAGTTAGAATCTTTGCCTAACGCATGACAAATTTAAAGCGGAACCCATAAGAAAAACTCCGAATACGCGAGAACCACACATTTTAGAGAAAAACTGCTGTAGCCTATAAATAGAACGAACCTTTTTACATACAAAAAGTCTTTGCAAAAATGATCAAATACACCATTAAGACAGGAAAATTGCGAAATCAATTGTGAATCATCTATAACATACCAAGGGAGACATTTTATTTGGGATAGCCACGCCCACGACGGAGTAACTTATCCCATGATTGGACCATAAATTTGCACGGAATACAAAATACGAGTTAGTTAGTTTGTTTAAGTTGTAGGTATAAAAGACTAGATTATAAAAATGGTACCTGTAATATGGAGTTATTTAAGTGTTTTATTCAATTTATTTATTTATTTCCACTGTACAATATCTATCGATTATTCTTTAAATGATTTTACTTCCCAAAAAATAACTTAACAATTAATTGTTAGTCACCATTCCGAATATTGATTACTAATTATTAGATTTAGGACTTACCGTCTTCAATATTCCTTTTCGTCGCTAAAGAGTGCGTACTGGGACAGCGTCGTATGTTTATTTATATTTAAATAAACTCATGGTTTATTTATATTTAAACTCCGAGACTGTTATAAAAACAATTGATAAATGTGTTGTTAAAGTTTTCCATTGAAATAATGTACATTGCCATAGATTATGGAATGATGGACCATATTGAACAATGATGATAGAATTAATTTTTCTATTTTCAAAGAAGCATAATACTTTCAGTTAATGTACACAACTGGTTTTCTTACTAAGTCATTAAAAGAAATTCAATTTTGTGTTCTTATAATTTGTATGTTGAACTTATTGATTTATATAAATTAGATCAGGTCAGTACTATTTATTGTGTTGTTATAATTTTGGCTTCAATGCAAAATATGAAACTATTAGCAACAATTATATTAAAGTTAAATTATTATATTTATTGTGTTATATTAATTTAACACCCAACTTTAGGGCTTTTCATAAACAAGAAGTATAAATTAATTTAAAACACAAATCATTTCTTAGTGCTTTTATAACATGAAAAATGTTGATTGGTATTAATTATTTTAATCATTTTCATTAATTAAACCACTCTAATAACATTTTACAGCATTAACTTATTAATATTTATGAAACATACATAGGCTAATTACAACTTTGTCAAATTTAATAAAGATTAATCATATTAAAGCATGGATGCACAAGTTAAGAAATAGTAAGTCTTAGGCTATAATACTAATGTGGATTCTCTTAATATAAATACATTTTATATATACTAGCTGATCCGTGCGAAGCATTCGCATTCTAACTTACTAACAGTGTTTTATTAATTTAAATCCATGTTAAAGAGAAATAATTTTGTTATTGTTATTATATATTTTTAAACAACTTACCAACTTGCAGAATGTAAACAACAACAAATAGGTGTATCCACAATGCTGTTTATAACCACGCTTACAATTAATTAAAAATAGCAATGTAGTGGCGTAACGGCAGCTCTGTAGCTGGGTATTGTTATCATCAGTGTTGCCAACGCCAGGAAAATATCCCTACAACTTACTTAATCTTACATCACTGTTACTTTCGGATTCTTTATTTCTTTTTTTTTTGTATTTTTTCGTATAGTTATATTTTATATATTTTTTTGGTGTAGGTAGCGGTAAAATGATGCCTCATTCATGTAATTTGATGATGTATTAAGGAAGTTATGGCGAGAGATGTACAAAAAAAATGGCCTTTAGAAATAATATATGTGATGGTTCGTATATATTTCTGACAAGTTTAAGTGACGAAAGAATAGTAACTTTTTTAAAAGGAGGCAAATTAGTTTGGGTAGATTTTCAGGCTTATTACAATGAAACTTAATGTTATATATTGTTTATTAGGTTAGGCCTATGACACATTTATGTAACAAGAATAGAATAAAAGTTGTGTTAATTCGTGCATTGGTTTTGGTTGAGTTAGTATAGAATGGACCAGTAGTGCTGTTTCATCTATCAGGTTACCAAGATGGCTGATGTTAAATTTGTTAATTCGGCATAGATTTACTATTTGACCCTCGGCTGAAATATTTGCGAACGACGACATTGTTTTACATTCTACTGTTAAATGTTGAATACAGGTAAACATATAGGTCTACTGTGACTAAAGACTATAAGTTAAAACTTTAGTTCATTTTCTAATTTTTTATTATTCTTACATTTCTGTTGCCGCAGGTCAGTCGAAGGTCAAATAGTAAATTTGCGCCCTTAATTCTCCTATTGAATTTTTATTTATTTTAGATTTTTGTCAATTAAGTTAAATACTGGAATGTATAGGTTCATTAGATTTACATTAAAATATAATTTTTTTAAATTATTTTCTCATTATAACACAAATTTCAATTAGAAGTCGTATATTGCAATTTAACCAGCTTAACTTATGATCTATCAGAGATAATAATAAAAAGTTTGATACTAACCTTACCCAATGTGGAACAGATACGTCTTCACCGTGAACATTTTCCAAGCCATTTATTTTCGATAAATTAAGCATATAATCAATAGCGTTTTCTAAATTTTCTGACCCTGCAATTCTGTTGCCAAATTTGTCAACAAATGTTGCCAAAGCCCCCCAAGTTTTTCCTTTAAAAGCACCCGTCTTTACGGCATCGAATATCTTATTTACTATTGGTGTATATTTTGATATTTCTCTTCCTATCCAAGGTGAACACTGCTTCCCTCCTAAAATCACCTGATCTACTTCATTACTTACTAACGAGACCGATTCAATCCATGAGAAGTTTAGAAACAGAAACCAACAAATTGTCAATGATCTAATGCGACAAGGATACATTTTCGTGTTAAGCGCTAAAACTGGAATACCAATAAAAAATATTTTCCAATACTATATATTCATTTTACCAGCTTGCCTTGCGCATGCGCAATGGTAGTTCTTATAATCTGAATATTCAGTGGATCTCTTTTGAATAATTACACAAAGTTTTTAAAATTTTAATAAGGATTACTAATTATTTTAGAAAGATCAATTTAGTAATGAATAAAATTGTTTTGTATATTGGATTAGTATATTTTCATAGTAAAAGGTTCAGAATCTATAACTAGCAATCTCTGTCACACGTGTCAGTGTCAGAGGATTTAATATTCTACTTAAATATATGTTCATCAGCTTCCAGACACTCTTTTATTCCTGAGGATCACCATCTGTTTTTGATTTATTTTTGTTTACATTTTGAAATTGTGCTCGCTCAAGAAAATAAGTTAGGTTAAGTAACGTATAAAGTAAACAGGATATTTTCATCATCATCATCATTTCAAGGACGACATTTTTTAGATATCAAATTTTGTCATCTATATATTTAATAATTATTTATTTCTTCAATTCAGTTTTAATTTGTTGTGTAATGAAAATTAAACTTTTTTCAAGATATAGGCCTAGGTTTCATCACATTCGCTTTGTGAAATGCTTTATTATATTTCTTCTTATTATTTGTTTAATGGTATTAGTAATATATTTAGATTTTGTTGGTCATAAGAAACATACATCTGCAAAGAATCAGTTAATTTCGTATTTTTATAATAACAATGTCACGATCCCTAACATAATTCATTTTGTCATATTTAGTTCAAAAACTATAAATTTTGTCACTTTTCTTTGCATTTCTGCAGCTTTAAAAGTAAGTATATGCCTTACGGTAGTGTTGCTAGATATAAGTTAGGCGGTAGCTAGTGTGTAGTCAGATATAGGTACAGTAAATAATTAGGCCTAATTTTTAGCTTGACTTATTTTGGCATAAGTTTACTATTCGACCCTAGCCAACTATTTTTGCAGACAACGACGTTATTTTACATTCTACTGTTAAATGTTGAATACAGGTAAACATACTGTGACTAAATATTATAGGTTAGCCTAGGGTCGAATATTAAACTTGCGCCCTTATTTTAATCTGTTCTAGGCTTTTTTTAACCCTTAGTTACTAAGCCGCAGTTTCAGTATCCAACGTAAAGTTTAGTAAAAGATATTTCACACACTGTACAAGACTTGAACCCTCCTTAACGGTAACTTAAGACACGTGCAGTGAGTAACTGGTGCTTGTATTCTTAAGATTATAGTTTCTTTACACTTTGTATATGTGAGTTGTGCTGTTTGCTGACATACGTAGCATAGTAATTACCTTCTGGATCTGCCTGTGCCCAGCTAGGATTGTTGAATACAGAAACAGACTGTCCTCTCAGACATTCAAGCACCACTTTAAAGCATTGGACTCAGTACAAGTTTCATTCAAACTGGTGAAATAATGCCTCTCATCACTAACCAAACTCTGCACAATAAATATGGTGGAATTAAGATGGGAGGGCACCGTGACATTCAAAGAAATGAGATGGCAGATAGTCTTGCAAAGAAAGGAGCATCCACACCCTTTGTGAAGTCGGAACCAATGTGCTGCATTAGCTGTAGCACAGTGAAGAGCGCAGTAAACAACTGGATCAGGAAAGAGCAACGCCAGATTTGGTGTAGATTACCCGGGCATACACAAAGTAAATGACTGATCAAGGGACCAAACACTATATAAGCTCCTAATCAAGTTAAACCGGCAGCAGTTCAATAGAGCTGTTAGACTTATTACTGGACATGATCAGACAACAATATTACATTATGTTTAGACATTTTTGTAAATCAGATTTTGGATGAAAGTGACTATGAAGAAGATATTGATAATAGTGGTAATGACCCGGATTTCACAAGGACGGTCTTAAAATCCAGTGTTTAACTGATGCAGACTTTTAATGCATGCATTTATACGGGCAAAGATAGTGATGGCAAAACGTTGAGAGGTGACAAATGAAAACAAATCCTTAAGTGAACTCAACCTGTAGTGTGACTAGTTAAACCATTTGAAGAAACCAGAAACAATTTCACTAGGCTACAGACAATTGTTAGCCTACAGTTCTATTCAGGTTACCCAAAAACTTCTAAACAAATAGACCTTTTACTATTAGGAGTTGACAAACATGCACAGTTGTTTATGAATAACAAAGCAAGGTTGTATCAACCCAAAGTCCAGTACGGTACCTTGGAATTCCAGAGGGCTTAGCTTTACTGTTTTTATACTAATTACTATGTTTTATAACTTAGATTGAGTAATCTACTGGATTAAACCCTTGTAAAAAATAACAGATGTATCATCTTTAACATTTCAGTGTTATTTAAATGGGGAAAAATTGTAACTTTTATTGGCCATTGTGTTGGATAGAGTCAACATACAGACTTGCGCTTTGCACCAATCTTCTTCTTTTATCAAGGCCTTTAAAATGAGGTGTCACTCAATAGGGGTTCTCATTTAAAATTTTCGACCTACCCAAAATACCCCATTTTTGGGGGAGAGATTGAAATTTAGGATACACCAAAAAAACCCATTTTTATTCATGTTAACAATCTCCAAAGCAAATCTGTCTATTTCCATTAATAAACAAAATAATAGGGGGCAGGGACTTTTAAGACACTTGGTACCAGTATATAGTTGATTTTGCGAAATTTTCTTGAAGTTTTAATTTTTACATTAATTGTTCATTTTATGGTTGTACGGAGACCTAACATTACTTTCATTTGTTCCTAAGAAGAATAAGGTAGGATGCTATCATCAATGCATCATTGGGCCACCACTGATCTGTCTTCAAATAAACCAGTAGCCTTTTTAATCATCACTGATTACAACTGTCCAAAAGGAGAGGTGTACACTGTAGCTCAAATAAATATGTGCCAACTATTCAATGGCTCGTAGAACTAAAAGATACCCAATGATAATGTTTCACATCATAATACATTTTAAGAGTGTACGGTATTCATAACTGTAGGAGTGAATTCTTATATAGGCTAAACTGTATAGCAATCTTACAAGGGCACTCAAAAAATAACTAGAATAAATTTTATCTAAATCTCTAGTTGCACCACAGATGCTTCGTAGAGTTACAGCTGGATCTATTCCACATTACCCAATAGCCTATTCAGTATTCAACATATTCTTCAAATTAACTCAAGAAAACTACTTTCAAAATCACAAAACATGTGTTTTCTGGTCTTCAAGACTTACGTACCCCAGTGCTAAGTGTTTGAAATCAAAATGTTTATAGAATGTTCAAGGAAAGTACAGTATGTTGTGACTGCATCAAAGAATGGACAAATAACCAGTTTTACAAGAAGGGAATTTATCTCACTTAATTGTTAGTTTGTATAGAGAAAGAAAGTAGTGAGTAGTAATTAAATTCCAATATATAGAATATATTCATATTTCTTGATTTCCAAAATAGGAAGTAAATTTTCAAGAAGTCCGTAATTTACTATATTTTTACCTCGACTTAATTTTGAAAAAATGAGAATCTTTGTAAAGTTATTATTATAAATGAAAATGAAGAAATAAAAACATATTGTCAGTAAAAGTAAATAATAATAAACCAAAAGTATATACAGTATTTAAAAAATATGTGTAGCCTATAGGCTAAATTTCCAAATTTTTATTCACTTTTGTAATAGGCCTATTTATATGAATTATGTTTGTATAAGTAATATGTTCAAGAAGATTTTAAAACTAATATTTATTTTCACAATATTTAGAGTTGCAGTATATATATAGAAAATTAATCAAAAACTAATCAAATTGAGAAACATAATATATACTAGGGGCTCCGCCCCTGGACGCTTCGCGTCCCAACCCCGCCTCAAATGGCTGTTTCGCTTCGCTCGCAGTTGGAAAATTCGCTAAAGAATCTCGTTAATCTTTGGCTCGTTTGTACATAGGTGACCGAGCACAAATCAGCTGTTTTATTTGGCAGCTGACTCAAGCTCATTAAGCATCTTTATCTCCATAAGATTAACATGGGAAATTTGAAGGATTGTTTGCCGGAGCTCCTTCTCGGGTTAATAGTGGCTAAATGGATGATTGGATCTTGAATCTGATGGAAAATTATTCCTTTGAAATTTAATTTTCTACAACTTTTGTATTTAACATTTTTTTGCTATCTCTTACCGTTTTCTTATTAAATGCGCTCAAAGTGGGAAAATAAAGAAATTGAAAAATAAAAATCATTTATAGCCCAAAAGGTGCTTCCAAAATTAAAAAGTGTTAAATTATGGCAATTTTCCCAAAAGTTTCTCGTTGAGAGCTTTAATTCAAGTATGAGGTCGAGGGGGTTACGATTACGGGAAGTGGCTAATAATTAATGTCGGTGAATCGGTGAAATCGTTTTAAGCTTTAAGGACTTTGGGCGGAGCCTCCCTTCTCGGATGAATAGTGGCTAAATGGATCTTGAATCTGATGGAAAATCTCTTTTTTGAAATTAAATTTTCTACAACTTTTGTATTTAACATTTTTTGCTATCTCTTACCGTTTTCTTACTAAATGCGCTCAAACTGGGAAAATGAAGAAATGTAAAAAATAGAAAAAATCGTTCCCGCCCAAAAGGTGCTTCCAAAATTAAAAAATGTTAAATTCTGGCAATTTTCCCAAAAGTTTCTCGTCAAGAGCTTTAATTCAAGTATGAGGTCGAGGGGGGTACGATTACAGGAAGTGCCTAATAATTAATGTCAATGAATCAAATGGTGTTACCGTCTAGCTTTATATAAGTAGATATTTGATACTAAACAAAATTTTAAAGATAGCCTACATTGAGGTATGTCAGACTGCTGCATAGTACCATTGTATTTGGATAACCTAATAGAACTCTGATCCAACGCAATATTTTGTTCCACTGGAAATTCGACGATAGTGGCATTAGCTATTGGGTAAACGACGGAAGCTGTATGAAACACCAATGCTACCAATGCTTTCTCCCTAGCGCTACCTCGCGGCGCGATCATGTACTATTTTCGCGACAACCTTTTTTCCGGCGCACGTCCCCCATATAGATGCAAGATCTATTTATTATTCATGATCTATGATAGTACCTACGTATCTGAGATCCCTTTCATAGTATAACTAAGAGTTAATTGTAGGCCTAATTAATTTTAATGTCTTTGGCCCGAATGCTCTCTATCTATAATTGTTCTGTTATTGTATAAAACTATTACTTTTAAAAGGTATTTAATTCAGTTTGATAAATTACCACCTTCTTAAGTTGTAAGTACTGTCCATGACAAACAAGAATCAATGAAACCATTTTTCTAACATCACAAAATTGTATGTTACATTTGAAGTTAATTATTATAAATAACCAGAATCATGTGAACAAATTACACATTGATTTTGTAAAATTTGATAAAGTCCTTCATAAAAGTCTTGCTCAAATGTGTAAATCCTTAATATTACAAATAAATATTTAAATTTGTTCTAGGCCTGAATAATGTTATGAACAAAACATGTAGCCTAAGCCTACTAATTAATTGCCGACAAGGAAGCGTTTATCATTAGGATTCTGTAGCATTTTTAGTCAGACAAAATAATACATTATTTGGGAAGTCAGAACAAAATATATATTGAATTTATTTAATTGCTTTGATAGTTAAAGATAAAAGTAAATACGTATCAGATAATAAGTTATGTTTTTGCTTGGTGGCCTATTGTGTGTGTATAATAAAGTTACTTTTTATTTAAGTTAACGTACACATTTAAATTGTTTTTCAGATACAAAATCCAGAACGTATTATAATTCATTGTGACTGCACTGAACTGTCAGGCAATTATTGGTCATTACTTGTTGATCTTGCTGAAAAAACAAATATACCTTTGCAAATATCATACTTTATTCAACCAACTCATGTATTTGGTCAACCATTAAGTTCAGTTTACCATGCTGCTGATGTTGCAAGGATATTAATCCTTATGAAATATGGTGGTATTTACTGTGATACTGATACTATTCTTCTGAAACCATTGGATCAGTTTTTACATTATGAAATGGTAATTGGTTGGCCATTAGATGAGTATATGGGATGTCAGGTAAAATATAGTACCTTACATAGGCTAACATTGTGTTAAGTCAAATTGTTTAGAAGAAAGTTGTAACAAGTAAAATTTTGTAAAATAACTAATAGTTCTACTTAAATTTAGAATCAACGTTTATTTTATTTTGAATAAAATTAGTAAAAAAAATATATATAT
This sequence comes from Philaenus spumarius, assembly GCA_018207615.1. NCBI lineage: Eukaryota > Metazoa > Arthropoda > Insecta > Hemiptera > Aphrophoridae > Philaenus > Philaenus spumarius. Next base: position 198,745 of record JAGFPH010000722.1, read on the forward strand.
ATAGCCTATATATTAATTCTTGAAAAAATCATAACCGTGGGAACTGTTTAAGCTGAATCGATGTAGAAAATCTAATTTAGGTTAGTGTAAATACCATTTCATAAGGTAATAAGAACATCCAATGAAAAATACAAGCCCCTTCCATCCCTTAACTTTTGTATGAACCTAAATAAAGCCAAACCTCTTTTGTGGACTGTTAACTTACATAAGATGAAGTACATACAGTTCAAACCATACATGAAGTGTCTTTTTTGATGCCCCTCTCCCAAAACATGGGCAGATCCAGCCGGTTTTCAAGGAGGGGGCTGTCTCGGGGGGGGGGGGGAAAATAATTTTTTGAATACAGGGCTTGAAAACGTCTTTTTAGTATTTCACGATCACCCATTTTGAATAGGAATTAAGGATTATATGCTTTACCCAAAAATAAAGTTTTATTATAACAAATTGTAGAGAATAAACCATAGAATTGAACTATATACAGTACAACCTCGTTGTCGGCCCCCTTTAAGTCGGATCTCCGGGTAACCCGAACCGGTTTGCAATAAATAAAAATATGCATTTTGGTAGCGCTATTGCTTTATACGAGCGCATAATCGTAGCGTACTGCTCGGTGATCGTGTTTCCGCCGAGTTTGTTTGCCGTGCGGCACGTAAACGTTACTCGAAGTTAACGCAACAGAAACTTACAAGCTTTTTCCCCAAAAAGTAGACAGTCCACAGAAGTGTTTTTCGTTTTGTTGTGACCAGTTAATATTTTTGTAGTGTTTTTCTCCGTAATAAAGGAAAATATTATAAGTATTCAGTGTATTTTTATTTATTGATGTTTTATGCTCTTTCTCCGGCTAACACGGATTTTCGTTATGTCGTTATGTCGGCCGTGGTTTCGACTGGTCCGATTTAACCCTGGAACCGTACACCGGGACACTCAGAGCCCCAGAGAATTTTAGTTTTGCTGAAAATTTGAGTTAACAACACTGACCGCAGCCAGCTCCTGTGACTTTTACTTGACGAGCTGTCAGTTGCTTTGTTTGCTGCGGCTGTGACACATCACATTCCTTTTGTAGAACGTTGTTGGGGCACTCAGTGCCCCGGTGTACGGTTAGTGTAAGTTTTTCTTCAAGTGTACAATTCTGTGTGTTTTAAATTTTTCTTCAATTTTGTGTGCTGAGTGCAACCAGTTCACTTGCAAAAATCATGTAAAAAGTGTTTGTGCCAGTTGTAGTGAAGAAAACTAGATAAAAAACTCAAAAACTGCAACTTTAGAAAACTTTGTTAAAAAATGTAGGTTTTCGCAATTCTCTTATTATATTTACTAAAATCTTTAAAAAGTAATTAAAAGTATGTTGTTGCAATAATTTAAGGCCTAAAGAACACGTTTATAATGTTTCTTGAACAAAAGAAAAAGAATTTCCATTAAAAATTATTTTTTATTTTTGGGGCACCCAGTACCCCTGTGTACGGTTAGTGTAACAGAAATTGAGGTGTACGGTTCCAGGGTTAACGAGGTTGTACTGTACTTGAAAATTTTAAATATATTTATTCTAAAAACTTATTCCACTAAATTACAACAACTAAACAAAATTCTCACAGTATATAAGTTCCAGCCAGACATGAAAAGGTAACGGCTAACGCGCCTAGGGCGTTGAAAATGTACATATTTTACGGAAATACCCGAATAGTTCGGAACACTAAACCAGGTTTTACTTATATTAAATGAAAATATAGAACTTGCACTTCAAATCGATATAAAAACTATTATACGAATACTGCATATAGATTTGTAATAGATACACATACACATCGATTGTAAAATGTACTTTCTCATTTTTTGAAAACTGTCCAATGGCAAGGGTTTACAGACAAATTCATATCTAAGAAACTATAAGAGTGGAGAATGGTTAGATTGTGGTAGAAAGTTAAAATCTTGACAAATCCAGTGGTGACCTTATCTTCTTCTCAAGACAAGTCTGTCTAACGATTATGTGCCTTTAAAAAGTGACAAGTTTGAGTCATTTCCTCATGCTTTCTAGCACGGCATCAATATTGATTTAGGCAACTACAATTTTACAACGATGATTACATATGTAAATATACTTTTTAGAAGAAATTTGTAAATACAAAAATTGAAGTTTAAAACATTTTCTTTCCAATGGTTTTTGTTTTATTGAGATTTGATAATATTTAGTGGGTGAAATATTCGATAAAAGTTGTGTTGTCTGAGAAAACTCAATTTCAATTGAGCAGTTTGCCACTTTTAGATGATTAAACAAAAATATAATAACCCAAAGGGGTTGCTGCAGCCCTCACAGCCCACCCCCCCCCCCCCCCCCCCCCCCCCCCCCCGTATCCACCAATGTCCCAAAAATGGTGGAATTTATCTGATAGTCACAATTTTCATATTGGAACTCGCATCATTCGACATGTAAATTTAAAAGGCATAAAAAGACAAAACTATGTTCACAAAATATATTTTTTGAAGACCTAACAAAAATAGTAACACTAAATGTATTCAAGATTGTGCACATATAAAACTCTTATTTCATTTGAACCCTTTCACTGCTGTAGGTTATTAGGACAACAGTTGCA